>JAGSMZ010000022.1:5000-545000 GCA_029286645.1 Papilio protenor
TAAGCGCACCGACCGTGCTGCAGCCTCAGACACGGAAGAGGCAAACTCACCGCGGAGTGACAAATCGCCAATAGACGCCTCCAATGTAAGAAGGAGTATTGGCGAATGGGAAGCGGGACGAGTGGAAACAGCAAACGAGAATACCACCACCACCACCACCACCACCACCACCACCACCACCACCACCACCACCACCACCACCACCACCACCACCACCACCACCACCACCACCACCACCACCACCACCACCACCACCACCACCACCACCACCACCACCACCACCACCACCACCACCACCACCACCACCACCACCACCACCACCACCACCACCACCACCACCACCACCACCACCACCACCACCACCACCACCACCACCACCACCACCACCACCACCACCACCACCACCACCACCACCACCACCACCACCACCACCACCACCACCACCACCACCACCACCACCACCACCACCACCACCACCACCACCACCACCACCACCACCACCACCACCACCACCACCACCACCACCACCACCACCACCACCACCACCACCACCACCACCACCACCACCACCACCACCACCACCACCACCACCACCACCACCACCACCACCACCACCACCACCACCACCACCACCACCACCACCACCACCACCACCACCACCACCACCACCACCACCACCACCACCACCACCACCACCACCACCACCACCACCACCACCACCACCACCACCACCACCACCACCACCACCACCACCACCACCACCACCACCACCACCACCACCACCACCACCACCACCACCACCACCACCACCACCACCACCACCACCACCACCACCACCACCACCACCACCACCACCACCACCACCACCACCACCACCACCACCACCACCACCACCACCACCACCACCACCACCACCACCACCACCACCACCACCACCACCACCACCACCACCACCACCACCACCACCACCACCACCACCACCACCACCACCACCACCACCACCACCACCACCACCACCACCACCACCACCACCACCACCACCACCACCACCACCACCACCACCACCACCACCACCACCACCACCACCACCACCACCACCACCACCACCACCACCACCACCACCACCACCACCACCACCACCACCACCACCACCACCACCACCACCACCACCACCACCACCACCACCACCACCACCACCACCACCACCACCACCACCACCACCACCACCACCACCACCACCACCACCACCACCACCACCACCACCACCACCACCACCACCACCACCACCACCACCACCACCACCACCACCACCACCACCACCACCACCACCACCACCACCACCACCACCACCACCACCACCACCACCACCACCACCACCACCACCACCACCTATCTAGGAACACGAAAACGGAAATCAAAGAGGCAGTTATGCAAGCGATAGATAGAATGTACCAGTTAGTCAAGGAGTTAGAAAATAAGTGGAAGAAGGATACGGAGGAGAAGACAATAGAAAATATGGAAAAGGAAACGGGACAGACTAAGGAAGGTGCAGATTTAGTGAACAAAATTGATGACCATGCAAAGTTATTAAAGGAAAATAATTTAAGAATGCAAGAACTACAGACAAATTTGGAAAAATACTACAATAGACAGGAACAGTGGCAGCAACAAACATATGCCAGTGCAGTAGCACAGAATAAGAAAAGTCCTTTAGAACAGAAGTCATTACTCTCAGTAGTGATAACTTCAAAAAATGAGACGGAAACCGGAGAGGAAGTTTTGGATAGAATACGAAAAGCGGTAAAGGCAAAGGAAGGTGGAATAGTAGTAGAGAGTATCAGAAAAGCAAAAGATAGTAAGATCATAGTAGGATGCAAGACGGAAGAGGAAAGGAATCAATTAAAGGAAAGGCTAAAGAATGCAGAGGAACAACTGAATGTACAGGAAGTAAAAAATAAGGACCCACTGATAATCCTACGAGATGTCTTCAAATACAACTCGGATGAAGACATCATTGCTGCTCTAAAAAATCAAAATAAGGGAATACTAACGGATGAAAAGGATAGAGAAAAGTTGGAGATAATATATAAGAAGAAGGCAAGAAACCCACTAGCTCAGCATGTAGTAATGAGAGTGACCCCACAGGCTTGGAAGAAATTAGTGGATGTAGGCAAAGTGCAGATTGACTTACAAAGGGTAAGAGTGGAAGACCAATCTCCCCTTATGCAATGCTCACTGTGCCTAGGCTACGGACACCCGAAACGTTTTTGCAAAGAAACCATAGAGAAATGCTCCCACTGTGGGGGACCACACCAAAAGAGTGAATGTGCGGATTGGCAAGCAGGCACCGAACCCTCATGCTGCAACTGTAAACTGGCGAAGCAGGATAGAATCGACCACAACGCGTTTAGCCAGGAGTGCCCGGTGCGAAAGCGTTGGGACTCTATAGCAAGATCCTCAATCTCGTATTGCTAAGGGCACCCCGGGCACTCAAAGCGAAACTATAAATAGGACCCACCGATACAGCGCTCTCCAAATAAACTTACAACGCAGCCAAACCGCCACGTCAGAGTTGGTGATGGAGGCAGCGGCGAGAAAACTGACCTTCGCTATGGTGCAGGAGCCCTATGTGGGCCGGATAGGGGAGGTGAAACAATACAGCGGCACAAGAGTAATCCAATGTGTGAGATCCTCTACCGACCGGGTGAACAAGGCTGCAATCATATTGTTCGACGGCACTGTCAACGTCACCCAGTACCCGGCCCTCACCACTGAAAACATCGCAGTCGCAAAGATAAGGACCGGGGCCTGGGAGATAGGGATAGTGTCTGTATATCTAGAAGGGGATAAACCCCTAGAACCTTACCTGGAAGACATAGAGCGCGCGGTCGAAGGACTAAATACGAAGAATGTAGTATTGGGAGGCGATGTGAACTCATGGAATACCTGGTGGGGAAGTCGGCTGACGAATAAGCGAGGAGAGGAGATGGCAGCAGCATTAGACCAACTCCAGCTGCATATTCTCAACCGAGGTTCCGAACCCACATTCGACTCTGTGCGGGGAACAAGGAGGTACACCAGCTGCGTAGACGTCACCACCTGCTCGACGGCCCTACTCGGGAAGATCCAGGACTGGAAGCTAGAAAGAAGTATTATTAATTCGGACCACGTGGCAATCACATTCAAACTAAATTTGGAAAAATCTACGGGAACAGACATAAAACGTACTACTAGAAAATATAACACAAAAAAGGCAGATTGGAGTGAATTTAGAACTAAATTAGAGAAAAATTTGGAAGAAAGAAAAATTAACAAATAGAAATTGATAAAATTAATGATAGGGATAGTCTAGATAAAATGGTGAAAAATTTTACGGAGGCTATTACTGAAATTTGTGATGAGGAATTTAAAATAGAATCAAAAAATAAAAGAATGGGATTGCCATGGTGGACCAATGAACTTACCGATAAAAAACGCGAAGTCCTGCGAAAGAAGCGCAGGATATCATGCGCCGCGCCAAACCGACGAGGATGGGTCGTCGAGCAGTACCTCAAGGCTAGGAGTGAGTACGAGCACGAAGTTAGGGCCGCCCAGACAGCCAGCTGGAAAGCATTTTGTGGACAGCAGGAGCGCGAGTCGATGTGGGACAGCATCTATAGGGTTCTAAACCGCACGACGATGAGGCAAGAAGAACTTCCCATCTTAAAAGATGGGAAGACCTTGAATGGCGAAGAGTCGGCTAGGGCTTTAGCTGATAGCTTCTATCCGGAGGATACAGAGCTGAATGATGTCGAGGTCCACAGGAAAATTAGAAATAAATCCCGGAAAATAAATGCCGAAGCACATGATGACACATGTTATCCGGCATTTACTAGAGACGAACTAATGTGGGCCGCGACATCATTCAACCCCAAGAAAGCCCCAGGCATCGACGGATTTACCGCAGACATCTGTCGTGCGGCGATAGCACGGGACCCTGAAACATTCTTAGCACTAATAAATAAATGTATGGAACTTACCCATTTCCCCGCCGCGTGGAAAGAAGCCGTCGTGGTCGTCCTCAGGAAACCTGAAAAAGAAAATTACACGAATCCTAAATCATTTAGACCCATAGGGTTATTGCCGATCCTCGGAAAAATCCTCGAAAAGATGATCTTCCAGCGAATAAAGTGGCATACACAGCCTCAAATTAGCTTGAGACAGTACGGATTTACACCACAACGCAGTACCGAAGACTCCCTCTATGACATGATGCGGCACATTCACCGTGGGCTTTCTGATAGAAAGCTCATGGTGCTTGTGTCGCTTGACATAGAGGGAGCCTTCGATAATGCGTGGTGGCCGGCCGTCAAATGTGGACTGGAGGAAGTCAATTGCCCGGCGTATCTAAGAAGGATCATTGATAGTTACCTCAGCAATAGGATGGTACGCCTTAGGTACGCCGGTGCGGAATGGAAGAAGTCCACCACGAAGGGGTGCATTCAAGGGTCGATCGGAGGACCCACACTGTGGAATATCCTGTTAAACCCCCTCCTTAGAGTGCTGGAGAGAGAAGGGGAGTACACCCAAGCTTTCGCCGATGACATCGTCCTGATCTTCTCCGGGGACAGTGCATTGGAGATTGAACGGAAAGCTAATGCAATCCTCGAGCGTGTGCGGGAGTGGGGAGTCGCAAATAAGCTAAACTTTGCACCCCATAAAACCAAAGCGATGGTGATAACAAGGAAACTGAAATTCGACTCCCCACGCCTGCACATGGGAGGGGTGAACATTGAGCTCTCCAAGGAAGTTAAAATACTCGGCCTCACGGTGGATGACAAACTCACATTCAACGCACACGTGGACAACATTTGCCGGAAAGTGCAAAGCCTGTACATCCAACTCGCGAGAGCCGCAAAGGTCAGCTGGGACTAAACCCGGAAGTGATCAGGACGATGTATACGGCGGTAGTAGAACCGGTGATCATGTACGCTGCAAGTGCATGGTCACCGGCAACGCAGAAGAAATCTGTAAAGAAGAGATTGGACGCGGTGCAAAGGGGCTTTGTTCGCAAGATTATACGGGCATATCGGACAGTTTCGCTCAACTCGGCCCTACTACTCGCCGGATTGCTTCCTTTGGACCTCAGAATCCAAGAAGCAGCATCTCTTTATGAGATAAAGAGAGGTCTATCCCGGCGAGTAGTAGGAGATCGAGAGGTGGAGAGGAGGGTTCCGTATCTGGAAAAAGCGCATCCTGCTGACAGAGTGGAAATAAATTTCACCTGCCTGGAAGACGGTGCAGAGCCACCCGACTCTGGAATCAACATCTTCACAGACGGTAGCAAGATCGAGGGAAAGGTTGGAGCCGCACTGTCAATTTGGGATGGTGCGGTGGAGACGAAGACCCGGAAACTAAAATTGGAAGACTACTGCACAGTCTACCAGGCAGAATTGCTGGCCCTAAACGAAGCAACAAAAATCGCACTTGAAGCCCCCACACGTAGCCACAGCATTCTCTCGGATTCTCGATCGGCCCTGCAAACTATCATGGACGTAGAAGCTACCCACCCCCTAGCGGAAGAAATCAAGAGGAACATTAAAACAATCAAGGCAGGAGGCAAAACGTTGGACCTGTATTGGGTTAAGGCCCATGTGGGAGTACTTGGCAACGAGAGGGCAGATGCCTTGGCCAAAGAGGCCGCTCTGAAAACTAAAAGAAGGGCAGATTATGACAGTTGCCCGATTTCATACGTCAAAAGGCAGCTCCGAGAGGACACCGTTGACGAATGGAACCGGAGATATAAAATAGAAACAACCGCCTCCAGTACAAAATTGTTCTTCCCGGACGCGGCGGAAGCCTACAGCATAGTTAGGAAAATAGAAATTAACGCATTAATGACACAATTACTTACCGGGCATGGTGGAGTGGCGGAGTACCTGCACCGTTTCAAGTGCCGAGAAAATCCATCGTGTCCCTGCGATGATGAAACAAGCCAAAACATCTTGCACGTAGTCGCGGAGTGTCCCATATACCTGAAAAAAAGGAAAGAATTAGAATTTGAAATAGAGACTAACATAAACAAAGAAACAATAAGTACAATAATTAAAGACAGTAGAATTAGAGATAAATTTTTGGAATTCGGAAAACATGTAATTAGTAAAGTAATAAAAAGCAACAAAAATCGCACTTGAAGCCCCCACACGTAGCCACAGCATTCTCTCGGATTCTCGATCGGCCCTGCAAACTATCATGGACGTAGAAGCTACCCACCCCCTAGCGGAAGAAATCAAGAGGAACATTAAAACAATCAAGGCAGGAGGCAAAACGTTGGACCTGTATTGGGTTAAGGCCCATGTGGGAGTACTTGGCAACGAGAGGGCAGATGCCTTGGCCAAAGAGGCCGCTCTGAAAACTAAAAGAAGGGCAGATTATGACAGTTGCCCGATTTCATACGTCAAAAGGCAGCTCCGAGAGGACACCGTTGACGAATGGAACCGGAGATATAAAACAAAAAAAAAAAAAAAAAAAAAAAAAAAAAAAAAAAAAAAAAAAACCTAACCTAACCTAACCTTTTTTTTTTTTTTTTTTTTTTTTTTTTTTTTTTTTTTAAATAAAAAAAAAAAAAAAAAAAAAAACCTAACCTAACCTAACCTTTTTTTTTTTTTTTTTTTTTTTTTTTTTTTTTTTTTTTTTTTTTTTTTTTTTTTTTTTTTTTTTTTTTTTTTTTTTTTTTTTTTTTTTTTTTTTTTTTTTTTTTTTTTTTTTTTTTTTTTTTTTTTTTTTTTTTTTTTTTTTTTTTTTTTTTTTTTTTTTTTTTTTTTTTTTTTTTTTTTTTTTTTTTTTTTTTTTTTTTTTTTTTTTTTTTTTTTTTTTTTTTTTTTTTTTTTTTTTTTTTTTTTTTTTTTTTTTTTTTTTTTTTTTTTTTTTTTTTTTTTTTTTTTTTTTTTTTTTTTTTTTTTTTTTTTTTTTTTTTTTTTTTTTTTTTTTTTTTTTTTTTTTTTTTTTTTTTTTTTTTTTTTTTTTTTTTTTTTTTTTTTTTTTTTTTTTTTTTTTTTTTTTTTTTTTTTTTTTTTTTTTTTTTTTTTTTTTTTTTTTTTTTTTTTTTTTTTTTTTTTTTTTTTTTTTTTTTTTTTTTTTTTTTTTTTTTTTTTTTTTTTTTTTTTTTTTTTTTTTTTTTTTTTTTTTTTTTTTTTTTTTTTTTTTTTTTTTTTTTTTTTTTTTTTTTTTTTTTTTTTTTTTTTTTTTTTTTTTTTTTTTTTTTTTTTTTTTTTTTTTTTTTTTTTTTTTTTTTTTTTTTTTTTTTTTTTTTTTTTTTTTTTTTTAAATAAAAAAAAAAAAAAAAAAAAAAACCTAACCTAACCTAACCTTTTTTTTTTTTTTTTTTTTTTTTTTTTTTTTTTTTTTTTTTTTTTTTTTTTTTTTTTTTTTTTTTTTTTTTTTTTTTTTTTTTTGTCGAAGGGGAATGCGTTACGCATACTCCGCGCCTCGGGGTAGGCACGAGAGTTATGTGGGACTCTCCCCATAATGGGGCATACACCACTAAACCCCTCCGTTCCCTCCTGGCCATTATGTGGGGCGCCACGGGATCGCTTTCGCTTGCCACCGCGACGCCCCACTGACCGCCCCGGGAAGGGGCCCTCGATGCGTCCCAACGAGTTGGGACGCTGCGCCCTAAGGCGCCCCTCGGAGACGGCACCGTGCAATGCAGGTTTGGGACCCCGCCCTCGCCCGCTGGTGCCGCCGGGGTTTATAGAGCCCCCACCTCGTGACCCCAGTCTTGAAAAAGACTAAGGGCCCGCGGTCCCGGCGGTGATGAGCCACCGGGATTACGCGTGTGGGGCGCAGGATCGCACGCCATCGGCCCATCTCTGCAAGCAGAGTGGTGCCGAGCCGTGCTCCCACGCCCCCCCGACCACGAGGGCTGCGAGAGGACAGGGCGAAACCGTATCCATCCCACAGCCCCCGCGGCCCACCTCCTCCGACCACGAGGGCTGCGAGAGGACAGGGCGAAACCGTATCCATCCCACAGCCCCCGCGGCCCACCTCCTCCGACCACGAGGGCTGCGAGAGGACAGGGCGAAACCGTATCCATCCCACAGCCCCCGCGGCCCACCTCCTCCGACCACGAGGGCTGCGAGAGGACAGGGCGAAACCGTATCCATCCCACAGCCCCCGCGGCCCACCTCCTCCGACCACGAGGGCTGCGAGAGGACAGGGCGAAACCGTATCCATCCCACAGCCCCCGCGGCCCACCTCCTCCGACCACGAGGGCTGCGAGAGGACAGGGCGAAACCGTATCCATCCCACAGCCCCCGCGGCCCACCTCCTCCGACCACGAGGGCTGCGAGAGGACAGGGCGAAACCGTATCCATCCCACAGCCCCCGCGGCCCACCTCCTCCGACCACGAGGGCTGCGAGAGGACAGGGCGAAACCGTATCCATCCCACAGCCCCCGCGGCCCACCTCCTCCGACCACGAGGGCTGCGAGAGGACAGGGCGAAACCGTATCCATCCCACAGCCCCCGCGGCCCACCTCCTCCGACCACGAGGGCTGCGAGAGGACAGGGCGAAACCGTATCCATCCCACAGCCCCCGCGGCCCACCTCCTCCGACCACGAGGGCTGCGAGAGGACAGGGCGAAACCGTATCCATCCCACAGCCCCCGCGGCCCACCTCCTCCGACCACGAGGGCTGCGAGAGGACAGGGCGAAACCGTATCCATCCCACAGCCCCCGCGGCCCACCTCCTCCGACCACGAGGGCTGCGAGAGGACAGGGCGAAACCGTATCCATCCCACAGCCCCCGCGGCCCACCTCCTCCGACCACGAGGGCTGCGAGAGGACAGGGCGAAACCGTATCCATCCCACAGCCCCCGCGGCCCACCTCCTCCGACCACGAGGGCTGCGAGAGGACAGGGCGAAACCGTATCCATCCCACAGCCCCCGCGGCCCACCTCCTCCGACCACGAGGGCTGCGAGAGGACAGGGCGAAACCGTATCCATCCCACAGCCCCCGCGGCCCACCTCCTCCGACCACGAGGGCTGCGAGAGGACAGGGCGAAACCGTATCCATCCCACAGCCCCCGCGGCCCACCTCCTCCGACCACGAGGGCTGCGAGAGGACAGGGCGAAACCGTATCCATCCCACAGCCCCCGCGGCCCACCTCCTCCGACCACGAGGGCTGCGAGAGGACAGGGCGAAACCGTATCCATCCCACAGCCCCCGCGGCCCACCTCCTCCGACCACGAGGGCTGCGAGAGGACAGGGCGAAACCGTATCCATCCCACAGCCCCCGCGGCCCACCTCCTCCGACCACGAGGGCTGCGAGAGGACAGGGCGAAACCGTATCCATCCCACAGCCCCCGCGGCCCACCTCCTCCGACCACGAGGGCTGCGAGAGGACAGGGCGAAACCGTATCCATCCCACAGCCCCCGCGGCCCACCTCCTCCGACCACGAGGGCTGCGAGAGGACAGGGCGAAACCGTATCCATCCCACAGCCCCCGCGGCCCACCTCCTCCGACCACGAGGGCTGCGAGAGGACAGGGCGAAACCGTATCCATCCCACAGCCCCCGCGGCCCACCTCCTCCGACCACGAGGGCTGCGAGAGGACAGGGCGAAACCGTATCCATCCCACAGCCCCCGCGGCCCACCTCCTCCGACCACGAGGGCTGCGAGAGGACAGGGCGAAACCGTATCCATCCCACAGCCCCCGCGGCCCACCTCCTCCGACCACGAGGGCTGCGAGAGGACAGGGCGAAACCGTATCCATCCCACAGCCCCCGCGGCCCACCTCCTCCGACCACGAGGGCTGCGAGAGGACAGGGCGAAACCGTATCCATCCCACAGCCCCCGCGGCCCACCTCCTCCGACCACGAGGGCTGCGAGAGGACAGGGCGAAACCGTATCCATCCCACAGCCCCCGCGGCCCACCTCCTCCGACCACGAGGGCTGCGAGAGGACAGGGCGAAACCGTATCCATCCCACAGCCCCCGCGGCCCACCTCCTCCGACCACGAGGGCTGCGAGAGGACAGGGCGAAACCGTATCCATCCCACAGCCCCCGCGGCCCACCTCCTCCGACCACGAGGGCTGCGAGAGGACAGGGCGAAACCGTATCCATCCCACAGCCCCCGCGGCCCACCTCCTCCGACCACGAGGGCTGCGAGAGGACAGGGCGAAACCGTATCCATCCCACAGCCCCCGCGGCCCACCTCCTCCGACCACGAGGGCTGCGAGAGGACAGGGCGAAACCGTATCCATCCCACAGCCCCCGCGGCCCACCTCCTCCGACCACGAGGGCTGCGAGAGGACAGGGCGAAACCGTATCCATCCCACAGCCCCCGCGGCCCACCTCCTCCGACCACGAGGGCTGCGAGAGGACAGGGCGAAACCGTATCCATCCCACAGCCCCCGCGGCCCACCTCCTCCGACCACGAGGGCTGCGAGAGGACAGGGCGAAACCGTATCCATCCCACAGCCCCCGCGGCCCACCTCCTCCGACCACGAGGGCTGCGAGAGGACAGGGCGAAACCGTATCCATCCCACAGCCCCCGCGGCCCACCTCCTCCGACCACGAGGGCTGCGAGAGGACAGGGCGAACCATATCCATCCCGCAGCCCCCGCGGCCCACCTCCTCCGACCACGAGGGCTGCGAGAGGACAGGGCGAAACCGTATCCATCCCACAGCCCTCGCGGCCCACCTCCTCCGACCACGAGGGCTGCGAGAGGACAGGGCGAAACCGTATCCATCCCACAGCCCCCGCGGCCCACCTCCTCCGACCACGAGGGCTGCGAGAGGACAGGGCGAACCATATCCATCCCGCAGCCCCCGCGGCCCACCTCCTCCGACCACGAGGGCTGCGAGAGGACAGGGCGAAACCGTATCCATCCCACAGCCCTCGCGGCCCACCTCCTCCGACCACGAGGGCTGCGAGAGGACAGGGCGAAACCGTATCCATCCCACAGCCCTCGCGGCCCACCTCCTCCGACCACGAGGGCTGCGAGAGGACAGGGCGAAACCGTATCCATCCCACAGCCCTCGCGGCCCACCTCCTCCGACCACGAGGGCTGCGAGAGGACAGGGCGAAACCGTATCCATCCCACAGCCCTCGCGGCCCACCTCCTCCGACCACGAGGGCTGCGAGAGGACAGGGCGAACCATATCCATCCCGCAGCCCCCGCGGCCCACCTCCTCCGACCACGAGGGCTGCGAGAGGACAGGGCGAACCATATCCATCCCGCAGCCCCCGCGGCCCACCTCCTCCGACCACGAGGGCTGCGAGAGGACAGGGCGAAACCGTATCCATCCCACAGCCCTCGCGGCCCACCTCCTCCGACCACGAGGGCTGCGAGAGGACAGGGCGAACCATATCCATCCCGCAGCCCCCGCGGCCCACCTCCTCCGACCACGAGGGCTGCGAGAGGACAGGGCGAACCATATCCATCCCACAGCCCTCGCGGCCCACCTCCTCCGACCACGAGGGCTGCGAGAGGACAGGGCGAAACCGTATCCATCCCACAGCCCTCGCGGCCCACCTCCTCCGACCACGAGGGCTGCGAGAGGACAGGGCGAAACCGTATCCATCCCACAGCCCTCGCGGCCGCACCTCCTCCGGCCACGAGGGCTGCGAGAGGACAGGGCGAAACCGTATCCATCCCACAGCCCCCGCGGCCGCACCTCCTCCGGCCACGAGGGCTGCGAGAGGACAGGGCGAAACCGTATCCATCCCACAGCCCCCGCGGCCCCCTCTCGTCGCAACCGCGGTGCGACTCCGCTGAGTCGCGGAGGACAGGGCGTGTGGCGCACCGAAATACCAGCACGCCTCTTCCTCCGCGACTCACCCTCCCCCAAAACTGCTGGCCGCATGGGCCAGCAGTGCCCAGGAGGCCGCCAGAGTCCCCCCTGTAGAACTCTGAGCGGCCCCCCCACTGGACCGGCGTCGCGGGATAATCCCCCGCTAAGCCGGCCATGGTTCCTCTTGGCTTCACCGTGGCCCGGAGACCCTCGACGGACCACGGCTACTGAGCCCCACCGCCACGACAAGGCGGGAACCGTCGGCAGGGAACCTAACCTAACCTAACCTAACCTAACCTAACCTAACCTACCTAACCTAACCTAACTAACCTAACCTAACCTAACTAACCTAACCTTTTTTTTTTTTTTTTTTTTTTTGTCGAAGGGGAATGCGTTACGCATACTCCGCGCCTCGGGGTAGGCACGAGAGTTATGTGGGACTCTCCCCATAATGGGGCATACACCACTAAACCCCTCCGTTCCCTCCTGGCCATTATGTGGGGCGCCACGGGATCGCTTTCGCTTGCCACCGCGACGCCCCACTGACCGCCCCGGGAAGGGGCCCTCGATGCGTCCCAATGAATTGGGACGCTGCGCCCTAAGGCGCCCCTCGGAGACGGCACCGTGCAATGCAGGTTTGGGACCCCGCCCTCGCCCGCTGGTGCCGCCGGGGTTTATAGAGCCCCCACCTCGTGACCCCAGTCTTGAAAAAGACTAAGGGCCCGCGGTCCCGGCGGTGATGAGCCACCGGGATTACGCGTGTGGGGCGCAGGATCGCACGCCATCGGCCCATCTCTGCAAGCAGAGTGGTGCCGAGTCGTGCTCCCACGCCCCCCCGACCACGAGGGCTGCGAGAGGACAGGGCGAAACCGTATCCATCCCACAGCCCCCGCGGCCCACCTCCTCCGACCACGAGGGCTGGAAGCGGACAGGGCGAAACCGTATCCATCCCACAGCCCCCGCGGCCCACCTCCTCCGGCCACGAGAGCTGCGAGAGGACAGGGCGAACCATATCCATCCCGCAGCCCCCGCGGCCGCACCTCCTCCGGCCACGAGGGCTGCGAGAGGACAGGGCGAAACCGTATCCATCCCACAGCCCCCGCGGCCCCCTCTCGTCGCAATCGCGGTGCGACTCCGCTGAGTCGCGGAGGACAGGGCGTGTGGCGCACCGAAATACCAGCACGCCTCTTCCTCCGCGACTCACCCTCCCCCAAAACTGCTGGCCGCATGGGCCAGCAGTGCCCAGGAGGCCGCCAGAGTCCCCCCTGAAGAACCCTGAGCGGCCCCCCCCCCCCCCCCCGACCACGAGGGCTGTGAGCGGACAGGGCGAAACCGTATCCATCCCACAGCCCTCGCGGCCCACCTCCTCCGACCACGAGGGCTGCGAGAGGACAGGGCGAAACCGTATCCATCCCACAGCCCTCGCGGCCCACCTCCTCCGACCACGAGGGCTGCGAGAGGACAGGGCGAAACCGTATCCATCCCACAGCCCTCGCGGCCCACCTCCTCCGACCACGAGGGCTGCGAGAGGACAGGGCGAAACCGTATCCATCCCACAGCCCTCGCGGCCCACCTCCTCCGACCACGAGGGCTGTGAGCGGACAGGGCGAAACCGTATCCATCCCACAGCCCTCGCGGCCCACCTCCTCCGACCACGAGGGCTGTGAGCGGACAGGGCGAAACCGTATCCATCCCACAGCCCTCGCGGCCCACCTCCTCCGACCACGAGGGCTGTGAGCGGACAGGGCGAAACCGTATCCATCCCACAGCCCTCGCGGCCCACCTCCTCCGACCACGAGGGCTGTGAGCGGACAGGGCGAAACCGTATCCATCCCACAGCCCTCGCGGCCCACCTCCTCCGACCACGAGGGCTGCGAGAGGACAGGGCGAAACCGTATCCATCCCACAGCCCTCGCGGCCCACCTCCTCCGACCACGAGGGCTGTGAGCGGACAGGGCGAAACCGTATCCATCCCACAGCCCTCGCGGCCCACCTCCTCCGACCACGAGGGCTGTGAGCGGACAGGGCGAAACCGTATCCATCCCACAGCCCTCGCGGCCCACCTCCTCCGACCACGAGGGCTGTGAGCGGACAGGGCGAAACCGTATCCATCCCACAGCCCTCGCGGCCCACCTCCTCCGACCACGAGGGCTGTGAGCGGACAGGGCGAAACCGTATCCATCCCACAGCCCCCGCGGCCCACCTCCTCCGACCACGAGGGCTGTGAGCGGACAGGGCGAAACCGTATCCATCCCACAGCCCTCGCGGCCCACCTCCTCCGACCACGAGGGCTGCGAGAGGACAGGGCGAAACCGTATCCATCCCACAGCCCCCGCGGCCCACCTCCTCCGACCACGAGGGCTGCGAGAGGACAGGGCGAAACCGTATCCATCCCACAGCCCTCGCGGCCCACCTCCTCCGACCACGAGGGCTGTGAGCGGACAGGGCGAAAAAAAAAAAAACCTAACCTAACCTTTTTTTTTTTTTTTTTTTTTTTTGTCGAAGGGGAATGCGTTACGCATACTCCGCGCCTCGGGGTAGGCACGAGAGTTATGTGGGACTCTCCCCATAATGGGGCATACACCACTAAACCCCTCCGTTCCCTCCTGGCCATTATGTGGGGCGCCACGGGATCGCTTTCGCTTGCCACCGCGACGCCCCACTGACCGCCCCGGGAAGGGGCCCTCGATGCGTCCCAACGAGTTGGGACGCTGCGCCCTAGGGCGCCCCTCGGAGACGGCACCGTGCAATGCAGGTTTGGGACCCCGCCCTCGCCCGCTGGTGCCGCCGGGGTTTATAGAGCCCCCACCTCGTGACCCCAGTCTTGAAAAAGACTAAGGGCCCGCGGTCCCGGCGGTGATGAGCCACCGGGATTACGCGTGTGGGGCGCAGGATCGCACGCCATCGGCCCATCTCTGCAAGCAGAGTGGTGCCGAGTCGTGCTCCCACGCCCCCCCGACCACGAGGGCTGCGAGAGGACAGGGCGAAACCGTATCCATCCCACAGCCCTCGCGGCCCCCCTCCTCCGACCACGAGGGCTGTGAGCGGACAGGGCGAAACCGTATCCATCCCACAGCCCCCGCGGCCCACCTCCTCCGACCACGAGGGCTGTGAGCGGACAGGGCGAAACCGTATCCATCCCACAGCCCCCGCGGCCCTCGGGGTAGGCACGACAGTTATGTGGGACTCTCCCCATAATGGGGCATACACCACTAAACCCCTCCGTTCCCTCCTGGCCATTATGTGGGGCGCCACGGGATCGCTTTCGCTTGCCACCGCGACGCCCCACTGACCGCCCCGGGAAGGGGCCCTCGATGCGTCCCAACGAGTTGGGACGCTGCGCCCTAAGGCGCCCCTCGGAGACGGCACCGTGCAATGCAGGTTTGGGACCCCGCCCTCGCCCGCTGGTGCCGCCGGGGTTTATAGAGCCCCCACCTCGTGACCCCAGTCTTGAAAAAGACTAAGGGCCCGCGGTCCCGGCGGTGATGAGCCACCGGGATTACGCGTGTGGGGCGCAGGATCGCACGCCATCGGCCCATCTCTGCAAGCAGAGTGGTGCCGAGTCGTGCTCCCACGCCCCCCCCCGACCACGAGGGCTGCGGGAGGACAGGGCTGAACCATATCCATCCCACAGCCCTCGCGGCCCACCTCCTCCGACCACGAGGGCTGCGAGAGGACAGGGCGAAACCGTATCCATCCCACAGCCCCCGCGGCCCACCTCCTCCGACCACGAGGGCTGCGAGAGGACAGGGCGAAACCGTATCCATCCCACAGCCCCCGCGGCCGCACCTCCTCCGGCCACGAGGGCTGCGAGAGGACAGGGCGAAACCGTATCCATCCCACAGCCCCCGCGGCCCCCTCTCGTCGCAATCGCGGTGCGACTCCGCTGAGTCGCGGAGGACAGGGCGTGTGGCGCACCGAAATACCAGCACGCCTCTTCCTCCGCGACTCACCCTCCCCCAAAACTGCTGGCCGCATGGGCCAGCAGTGCCCAGGAGGCCGCCAGAGTCCCCTTTCCTGATGAACTCTGAGCGGCCCCCCACTGGACCGGCGTCGCGGGATAATCCCCCGCTAAGCCGGCCATGGTTCCTCTTGGCTTCACCGTGGCCCGGAGACCCTCGACGGACCACGGCTACTGAGCCCCACCGCCACGACAAGGCGGGAACCGTCGGCAGGGAACCTAACCTAACCTAACCTAACCTAACCTAACCTAACCTAACCTAACCTAACCTAACCTAACCTAACCTAACCTAACCTAACCTAACCTAACCTTTTTTTTTTTTTTTTTTTTTTTTTTTTTTTTTTTGTCGAAGGGGAATGCGTTACGCATACTCCGCGCCTCGGGGTAGGCACGAGAGTTATGTGGGACTCTCCCCATAATGGGGCATACACCACTAAACCCCTCCGTTCCCTCCTGGCCATTATGTGGGGCGCCACGGGATCGCTTTCGCTTGCCACCGCGACGCCCCACTGACCGCCCCGGGAAGGGGCCCTCGATGCGTCCCAACGAGTTGGGACGCTGCGCCCTAAGGCGCCCCTCGGAGACGGCACCGTGCAATGCAGGTTTGGGACCCCGCCCTCGCCCGCTGGTGCCGCCGGGGTTTATAGAGCCCCCACCTCGTGACCCCAGTCTTGAAAAAGACTAAGGGCCCGCGGTCCCGGCGGTGATGAGCCACCGGGATTACGCGTGTGGGGCGCAGGATCGCACGCCATCGGCCCATCTCTGCAAGCAGAGTGGTGCCGAGTCGTGCTCCCACGCCCCCCCGACCACGAGGGCTGCGAGAGGACAGGGCTGAACCATATCCATCCCACAGCCCTCGCGGCCCACCTCCTCCGACCACGAGGACTGTGAACCTAACCTAACCTTTTTTTTTTTTTTTTTTTTTTTTGTCGAAGGGGAATGCGTTACGCATACTCCGCGCCTCGGGGTAGGCACGAGAGTTATGTGGGACTCTCCCCATAATGGGGCATACACCACTAAACCCCTCCGTTCCCTCCTGGCCATTATGTGGGGCGCCACGGGATCGCTTTCGCTTGCCACCGCGACGCCCCACTGACCGCCCCGGGAAGGGGCCCTCGATGCGTCCCAACGAGTTGGGACGCTGCGCCCTAAGGCGCCCCTCGGAGACGGCACCGTGCAATGCAGGTTTGGGACCCCGCCCTCGCCCGCTGGTGCCGCCGGGGTTTATAGAGCCCCCACCTCGTGACCCCAGTCTTGAAAAAGACTAAGGGCCCGCGGTCCCGGCGGTGATGAGCCACCGGGATTACGCGTGTGGGGCGCAGGATCGCACGCCATCGGCCCATCTCTGCAAGCAGAGTGGTGCCGAGTCGTGCTCCCACGCCCCCCCGACCACGAGGGCTGCGGGAGGACAGGGCTGAACCATATCCATCCCACAGCCCTCGCGGCCCACCTCCTCCGGCCACGAGGGCTGCGAGAGGACAGGGCGAACCATATCCATCCCACAGCCCTCGCGGCCCACCTCCTCCGACCACGAGGGCTGTGAGCGGACAGGGCGAAACCGTATCCATCCCACAGCCCCCGCGGCCGC
The DNA here is from genome assembly GCA_029286645.1 of Papilio protenor. NCBI lineage: Eukaryota > Metazoa > Arthropoda > Insecta > Lepidoptera > Papilionidae > Papilio > Papilio protenor. The sequence continues at coordinate 22,328 of JAGSMZ010000022.1, forward strand.
ACCTCCTCCGGCCACGAGAGCTGCGAGAGGACAGGGCGAACCATATCCATCCCGCAGCCCCCGCGGCCGCACCTCCTCCGGCCACGAGGGCTGCGAGAGGACAGGGCGAAACCGTATCCATCCCACAGCCCTCGCGGCCCACCTCCTCCGACCACGAGGGCTGTGAGCGGACAGGGCGAAACCGTATCCATCCCACAGCCCTCGCGGCCCACCTCCTCCGACCACGAGGGCTGTGAGCGGACAGGGCGAAACCGTATCCATCCCACAGCCCTCGCGGCCCACCTCCTCCGACCACGAGGGCTGCGAGAGGACAGGGCGTGTGGCGCACCGAAATACCAGCACGCCTCTTCCTCCGCGACTCACCCTCCCCCAAAACTGCTGGCCGCATGGGCCAGCAGTGCCCAGGAGGCGCGCTCAGGGTGGGTGCCTGAGCGCGACCTCCCCACTAGACCGGCGTCGCGGGACATGCCAGCCGGTTGGCCAACCGGCGTGACCTGCCCCGCTAAGCCGGCCATGGTTCCTCTTGGCTTCACCGTGGCCCGGAGACCCTCGACGGACCACGGCTACTGAGCCCCACCGCCACGACAAGGCGGGAACCGTCGGCAGGGAACCTAACCTAACCTAACCTACCTAACCTACCTAACCTAACCTACCTACCTACCTACCTACCTACCTACCTACCTACCTAACCTACCTACCTACCTACCTACCTACCTACCTACCTACCTACCTACCTACCTACCTACCTACCTACCTACCTACCTACCTACCTACCTACCTACCTACCTACCTACCTAACCTAACCTAACCTAACCTAACCTAACCTAACCTAACCTAACCTAACCTAACCTACCTAACCTACCTAACCTACCTAACCTAACCTAACCTAACCTAACCTACCTAACCTACCTAACCTAACCTACCTAACCTAACCTAACCTAACCTAACCTACCTAACCTAACCTAACCTAACCTAACCTAACCTAACCTAACCTAACCTAACCTACCTAACCTACCTACCTACCTACCTACCTAACCTAACCTACCTAACCTAACCTAACCTACCTAACCTACCTAACCTACCTAACCTAACCTAACCTACCTAACCTACCTACCTACCTACCTACCTACCTACCTACCTACCTACCTAACCTAACCTACCTAACCTAACCTACCTAACCTAACCTAACCTAACCTAACCTAACCTAACCTAACCTAACCTAACCTAACCTAACCTAACCTAACCTAACCTAACCTAACCTAACCTAACCTAACCTAACCTAACCTAACCTAACCTAACCTAACCTAACCTAACCTAACCTAACCTAACCTAACCTAACCTAACCTAACCTAACCTAACCTAACCTAACCTAACCTAACCTAACCTAACCTACCTAACCTACCTAACCTAACCTAACCTAACCTAACCTAACCTAACCTAACCTAACCTAACCTAACCTAACCTAACCTACCTACCTACCTACCTACCTACCTACCTACCTACCTACCTACCTACCTACCTACCTACCTAACCTACCTAACCTACCTAACCTACCTAACCTAACCTACCTAACCTAACCTAACCTAACCTACCTACCTACCTACCTAACCTAACCTAACCTAACCTAACCTAACCTAACCTAACCTAACCTACCTAACCTACCTAACCTACCTAACCTAACCTAACCTAACCTAACCTACCTAACCTACCTAACCTACCTAACCTAACCTACCTAACCTAACCTAACCTAACCTAACCTACCTACCTACCTACCTACCTACCTACCTACCTACCTACCTACCTAACCTAACCTAACCTACCTAACCTACCTAACCTAACCTAACCTACCTAACCTAACCTAACCTAACCTAACCTAACCTACCTAACCTACCTAACCTAACCTAACCTACCTAACCTACCTAACCTAACCTACCTACCTACCTACCTACCTAACCTAACCTAACCTACCTAACCTAACCTAACCTAACCTAACCTAACCTAACCTACCTAACCTACCTAACCTAACCTAACCTAACCTAACCTAACCTAACCTAACCTAACCTAACCTAACCTACCTACTAGAAGTAGGGGCGAGATTCAAATCATGTGGGTGAAGAGCTACACAGGCATTGCCGGAAATGAGGCTGCAGATTCAGTAGCTAATTCCGCCTCCACACTTCATAAACGCCACGATTATGCCTACTTTCCCTTATCTCATATCAAACAAATTATAAGACTACAGCAACGACAGACCTGGGAGGTCAGAGTAAAGGTCATACAAGACATTTACTCCCCACCTAAGACAGCGTGGCCAGCCTGTGGTCCGTTGCTAAGATTTCCCTTCAATTCACTCAATATCTCACGGGGCACGGGTTCCATAATACATACCTCCATAGATTCAAAATCACCGACGACGAAACTTGCCCACTTTTGAACAACTTGTAAAAAAAAAAAAAAAAAAAAAAAAAAAAAAAAAAAAAAAAAAAAAAAAAAAAAAAAAAAAAAAAACAAAAAAAAAAAAAACCTTAATATTCTGGCATAAGTTCTAAACACATTTGGGGTCAAAATGCTGTGGCAAAGATGAGATTTGATGAGCGCTGCTTGCCGTCGGCACCGAGCTGCATTGCAGATGGTTATCTTAAGTATAAGTCTATATGTATAGAATAAGTCTATATAAGTAAAAGTCTATATAGGAAAGAATGGAATTCAATAAGGTAAATAATAATCCAATTTGATATTAGATGATTTGTTTTATTAGCAACCCAATAATCGCTGGTGCAGTTCACATACGGGCTCGGATCCAAGCGTTGAAGGAGGTGACCCTGGCGAAGCCTGCGGGCTGGTTCTGCTGGCAGCCGCGGATGGAGCCGAACGACGTCACACCGATCTGATAAACAAAGCATAAGTATACAATTTTTAAAAGGTAAGTTGTCTTGCGTAGAAAACTCATTTGTATATGTATGTAATAACAATAGGTTCGATTAACCTAAAGTGGGGACATTACTCGTACATTTACCTTTTATGAGTCGGTAAATTGAATGGAATAGAAACTAAAACGTGCCGATGCAATAGACTGTAAAAATCATTTAATAAGCTTTGGTTTGATTACGTAGTAAAATAAAGACATGTTAGGAACACTAAAGTAAAAGAGTAAAGACCACTAACGAGAGTGTTGCCGACGGCGAGCGGGCCGCCGGAGTCGCCGCTGCAGGTGCTGACGCGGTTGGCGCCGCTGATGCAGAGCGTGGACGCGACCACGGTGGAGCTGCCGTACGTCAGCCGGCACACGTTGTTGGTGATCACCTGCAGGCGCGCGTGTGACAGGAGCTGGTTGTTGCCGATGTTTCCACCTGCCAACGTTCACAACCATATTACTGTATTTTTCACAAAATAAGACGGCGGCGTACGAGTTGCTGGTACGTCATGGGCCTTCAAGCAAAGAGGGTACTCCTCCCTAAAAGGCCGCCAGCGCATCTGAATTCCCTTGGCATTGCGGGTGTTCATGGGCGTCGGATCATTTAATATTAGGCGAACCGCAGCTCTTTTGCCCCCGTTTTCTATATAAAAAAAAACAAAATGGAGCATCACCACAACTAATGGAACGGGAAAGGCCCAAGCTTGAACCTAAACACATTTAAGGAAACCTTGTTACCGTCAGCGGTGAGACCAAAGCCTGCGGCCCAGGCCCAGGTGCCAGCGTAGTCGTTGGTGCCGGAGGCGAGGCCGATGTTGCGAATGTTGTCTGTAATTACACTTACTTCATACATCTCCGTTACTAAATCTAAGATAGACCAGTCTCGGACGTGACACTGTTTTGAAAATTTTCAAATATTTTATTTTAATTTTTATACGAGCTGCCACGAAGTAATGTGTGTTAACGCTTTATTATATATATTATAAGTATAGATAGATAGATAGATAGATATAGACTTGTCAGTGTTAGTTAATACTTGTACATCCAGAACTGGGCGATTCCATGTTTCCAGAATTCACTCACTATTGTAGGCAACGGAATTGATGACGATCATAGCGATGTCGTTGTTCAAGTTGTTCATGTTGTAGCTGGCGTGCATCTCGACACGGTTCGTGGTGAGGCGCGTGCCGCCAGAGAAGAGGCGAATGGAACCCAGCACGACGACAAACTGTCGCGCCTGAGCGTTGTGCGTGCGCCAGCAGTGCGCCGCCGTCACCAGCCGCGTGTTTGACACCAGTGAAGAGCCACACACCGAGGTGCGACCATCCGTCAGCGTGATCACCAGCCCGCCCTGTTGTGCGCAAAGTGAGTCGCATCATAGGTTAAGTCGATGCGTCAACAAACATCTAAATATGAGAGGCACTGCGTTGCTACTTCATAGCACTGAGACATCGACAAGGCTTTTTAGTTTTTTTTTTTTTAATTTAACTTAAGACTTGTGTCTTAAGTTAAATAAAAAAAAAAAAAAAAAAAAAAAACTCGATCGATTAAATGAAAGTATTATAATAAGGGGGAAGAGATTCTCGCGTGAAACTGACCATGTACGGGTAAGCACCTAGAGCAGTCGCCGACCCGCCGACGATCCTGGTGCCGTCGAAGTCGGCAGCCAACTCCGCTTGCTTGATGGCTTCGGCCTTTGGGACCCCCACGTTGTTATGATAATCGAGTTCGATAGGTTCCTCGGCCGCGGCCAGCGCCGCCAATGCGCACAGAACGATCGCGAACAGCTTCATAGTGGACTCGGGAGGTGTAATGATTCCGTCCACCTTCGACCTCATCTTTTATATTGATTTCAAACGATTATTATAATTAATATGATAATGATAACGTCGGATTATACCTAATAAACTCATAGTTTGATAAGCGCAGTAGCGAAACAGGTGGGAGGGACAAAGGGGGCATCTTGCCCCGGGGCCCGGGTGCAACTTCAATGGGGCGCAAAATTGTCCGCGAAACAAAAGAAATATATCTTTATTATAATTATAATTAACAAGCTTTCGCCCGCGACTCTGTCCGCGTGAAATTAAAAATAAAACAAAAAGTGAGTAGCCTATGTGTTCTTCCATACTATCTTCTACATCTATGTATATCTATACCAAATTTCGTTGAAATCCGTTCAGCCATTTAGGCTACAAACTATAACAAACATCCATCTATCCATCCATCCATCAATCTAAACTTTCGCATTTATATTTATAATATTAGTATGAAGTATGAATTCAGGAAAACATATTTGACATTACATGCCAATACAAATATAATAAACGAGCTGTTGCTCGCGACTTCGCCCGCGTGAAATTACAAATATAACCTATTACGTTCGCCCTTTTTTTCAACATATTACCAAAAGTATTGTACCTTGTAGTAATCTACGTAACAACAGAAATCTACCGATGCAAGATTCCAAATTTCTAAGCCTTTCTAAGATTTTTCGGTTACCCTTATTGTTTGTGTTCGCGATATCTTCTAAACTATTAGTCCAATTTAAATACTGTTAAGAACAATTTTATTCTACATTAAATTCTAATGATAACAAACGCATTTATTTGGATAAGGATTAATATTGAAACCAATAAAAGAACGCTGCAAATAGCGTCAGGTTTTTAATTCATTTTGTAAACAAAAAAGTGGTTATTGTAAGAAAACCGTTAAAGATAAATATATGCTATCGCAAACTTTTCTGTAGAGCTTTTTGAGATCTACAATTCTTTCATACATCATTTTTATATACCTCTAACGGTTTAGGCAGTGTAAGCCGAGAAAAGTTAAAGTTTAGTGAATTTTTAACGCCGGCGTCCAGAAACACGCTGTTTATTAATAGTTCCTAAACATTAGTAATATTAAAATATAGCCTATGTTACTCACAGATAAAATTACGTTGTTCCTGATGGTGGCTGATGAAAGAATTTTTAAAATCGGCCCAGTAGTTTTTGAGTTATTTCAATACATACAAAAATACAAAAATACAAAAATACAAAGATACAAAGATACAAAGATACAAAGATACAAAGATACAAAGATACAAAGATACAAAGATACAAAGATACAAAGATACAAAGATACAAAAATACAAAAATACAAAAATACAAAAATACAAAAATACAAAAATACAAAAATACAAAGTTTTCCTCTTTATAATATTAGTATAGATAGATGTTACTGTTTCGTATTTGTGTAAAACGCCATCTAGTGGCGTTATAGGTAAACAGTTATGTCGGATTTACCAGCAGACTAAGTTGGCTGGAGCCTAGGGCGGCAAATTTTCTCTCATATAAATAAAAAATAAGTAAATATTCCTGGGCCCGCATTCGCTGCTTGCGAATGCGCTTTAAAATGTCGTTAAATCACGGCGTTGCACAAATTGTAGAGGTGGAGATAGGTATGGGAAAAGTGGGCTGACAGTCACCCACATCCTCGCACTTCAAAGTACATCGCTTCTTGTATACATAACTATATAGATATCTATCAGTGCGGCAGGAGAATGGAATAGAAATATTTTGCCGGAGACTTCGCCCGCTCAGAAATTAAAAACATCTTAATAAGTAGCTTATGTTTTTTCCAGACTATGTCCTACATTTGTGTGAAATTTCATGGTAATTAGTTTTGCCGTTCTTGAGATAGGAAACGACTTTTTCTTTTTGACACGTCCTTATTACGGTCATACTTTATAGTAACCAAAAGATTGCCTCAAAATCAATCAATCGTCAAATCAAAAGAAAAATAATATCTAAAAACATTGATAACACTTCATTAGTATCGCTCCGTGTTGGTGATTACTGATTACTGTAACAGAGATTAGAAAAGTAATTAATCAATGTCCAACTATACAAAATTCGAAGCAAGATAAGTCGCTTTGTACTCAAAAAAATATGCATGATTTTGTACTAAAAATCATAATCGTATCGCCAAAACACAATTATTGTTATTTCGGAGTCGTTGTCGGCCGAGGTAAATATTTTCCGGCTTCATCCGCATGAAATTATGAAAACTTTATTTTATTGTTTACATTTGTGAACAATTGCAAATCTCAAAATTCAAATGCACAAACGAGAACGAAGGCCTTTGACATTGAATAACAAATACCGTTACCATAGCAACCTTGCTTATATTGTCAGCTTTATGTCTACTACTCATGGTGGTAATAAGACTACGTACAACAGGAGTGTGTTCTATCTGTACATCTTGCAGTTATAATAAAGAAAATAAAACCTTATGCTAAGGGCGTAAGAGTCTTGTTGCACGCAAAATAAAATTGAAACGAGTGAGAGGGTTACAAGTGTCCGATATTTCCCTTTCTAACAGGTGACTTAGAGTTGACAGATATCAATCCTTTCGTTGTTTGTATAAAAATAGGCAATTAATGTAATGTAATGCAGTAAAAATATTTACTTTCAAAATGTTTCTAAATATTAATAACTAATAGTTTATTACCGACATGTTAAAGCAATCTTTAGACCGCTTGTACACCCATAAACATCTCCATAAGCAGAGTTTTGTTGCCAGTCTCTACCAAATTAGAATAAAACTACAAGCACTTGACACTGGCCCTATCCGCTGAGGGAGAACCATAAACAAGAAATAGAATAAATAATATTATTTCTTGCTACATGTAAAATTTTATTAACGCATAAAATATCCAATTGGCGTACAGGTTTTCTTTTATTTGTTTGAATTTCGGACACCTGAACTGACAACCCCATATGACATCCCGACTCGGACGTTAGTGGCGGAGGCTTTTTTGATTTCGTGATATTTTTGAAATTTTTTAGTTAAAATGGGAAGATTTGTGTCGTGGAGGCTTGCCGAAGCCAGTGTTATGCTGATTGTGGGTTATATGTTCACAGACAATAGTTTTAAAATTATTTGGTGGTGTAGAATTACGGTGACCATGCATGACTATTCAATTCTAGTTCAAGGACAATTATGCAACTTAAACATTTATTCATTTATTTCTTCCTTTCACTATTAAAATAACTTTGTTTTAATTTCAGATTTAAGATTTAAGGAATAAGCTAGGTTTGCTTCATAAACTTCACAAGACTTTTATTTAGCAATGTCTGATTTATAGTTTTGTATTTTGTATTGTTTTTAAAAAAATATATTAATGATAACACTAATACGTTTAAATCCAACTGAAGCAATAATCAGCTGAAGTCAGACAAAATAAACAAGATTTTTAATTATTTTCCTTAAATCATATTTTAACATAGTCACCATCGCCAGAGAGTGATAAAACGGGCAGTTATTGAGGTCTTGCTCGGCTTCAATTTTTCGACAAGAGCTCTATCCTGTTCTAGTTATACATCCATGGCCACAATATCCTTGCGGCACTATAATATATAGACAATATATAGAGTCAATTGTCATTTCTTAGTTCACATAATTGCTGTGTGCGGTATGATCTATGTATGTATGTATGTATGTGACACTATACTCGTATATTATTGCAGAAAGTTTTTCTTTAAAAACTAAAGGTGCAATCATAATAAGTGAAATAAAAGCCGATGTCTTTATTTATATTGCAGTTTGGTGTATAGAGAACAGTGAGGTTTGTTTAGGCTTGATGGATTTAAAAAAAATAGTTTTTCCGAACGGAAGTCGTCATCATTATATGCTCTTTGGTCATAGCTTCATATTCATGGCTGTCTGGCTGTCTGGCTGTCACTAAGATTTAATTGAATTTATCTTACAATTTTTTTTGTTAATGTACTTTGTGAATCTTAGGTATCTATAATTAACAGAGCTAGCAATACTTTTTAATGACGGTATCTCCTAAAAAGCACATCTCAAATGTTACTTCATCGACCGCAAACAGAGGAGTTGAAGCTAAGGAAGTGGAAATAGTTAACGTTAACTTAGGTTGGAGTACTTTTTGAAATAAGGGATGATAAGTCAACAAAGGCAATTATCTAACTCTTTCCGATTGTAGCAAGCGGACGTGGCGTGCCGGGCGGCGAACGGGGCGGGGGCCGGTGCGGCGGGCGGCGCGCCTCCTCACCCCCGCACTCCCCGCCCTCGCTGTGCTCCCCGCCCTCGCGCGAAGACGCCGCCTCCTACATCCAGGTCAACCTCAGCCGGACGTGCCACCACTTTGATGTCTTACGACTTGCCTTATAATGCCGCCTCCTGCAGGTGCTGGTGCAGAAGCACCGCCAGCGACAGGTGGGGCGCCTGCCGAGGTTGGACACCGCCCTCGCCTCCCCGAACTTTAAGGATAAGAAATTATTAACGTCGGTATGTACATGGGGTCCGCCAGTGCTGCAGGCTACGGAGACTACACGTTTTTTACTATAATTTCAATCCTGGGTCATTATGAGATTGATGGGACCGATGGTTCGATGGACAATCCCACAAAAAATTCCGACACGGTAATATCTTCGATCACCATGTTTTCTCGAAGGTAATATGCATAAACTTGTAACGCGACGTGCAGTGCGCGCGGTGCGACGTGCAGTGCGCGCGGTGCGACGTGCAGTGCGCGTGCGTATCGCGCGGCTCGGCGCAAGAGGCGCTCCCGTCCTGCCCCGCGGTGACAGCCATGTACCACACGTATATTTACTATTTTTTTTACTAGCAGTTAGTTGGCTAGCAAATATTATAAATTAAGGTAATATGTCTTATCTTACTAATCTTTCTTCTTACTAAATGAACGAAATTTAATGGATGAATGGATCACGCTGAAATTCGAAATAGAGGCAGAACATAGTCTGGAATAACACTTTCTTTCTCTCTCTAAGCACCCCTTCACTAATGGAGGTTGGACGTCAGCTCAACGAACTTTTGTCATTATTATGCCAAGCAAAATAGACGATCTATCTACGTCAGTATAATCACAATAGTATTACTTTTTCCACTGTAAAAAGATTTTATGCAAAAAAAAACAATGTAGGCGAAGGACAAAGCACTGCTGTCTTTGGGAAAGAACTTTTACAGGTTGATGAGTTTATAGCTGTACTGTTAGCTCATTAAATGTTAGATACCGACAGCGCGGTGGCGCGGGCAGCGCACGCCGAGCACGCCGAGCACGCCGAGCACGCGCTGCACGAGTCACGGGGCCCGGGCGCCGGCGGCGAGGGCGATGCGCCATTGCCCCCTCCAGTCAGTACCATCAGTTGACTATTTCTAAATTCATAGGGCAAGGACGGTCAGGCGGCAGGACCGTCATGCTTAAGTTTAGTTAAAAAAATGTGTCATTAATTATCAATTTTTAAAGTCATTTCCTAAATTAAATGTATCTCGGACTGAATAGGTTTAAGAAACAATAAAAAAAATTAAAAATTTAAAGTTATTATATTTCGCCTAAATGTAGAAAAAAAATTAAAACATGAACATAGTTCGTCATGCCCGCCTAGAGCGGGCAAAACGAAATAAGGCAATCAGGCTGGATTTAAGTTTGTTTAGATTTGAATGGTTTTCGTAATCTATACTAATATAATAAAGCGTAAATAGACACTACTATGTAGGCTGGCAGCAATGACAGCATATTTTTGAATATTCATTTTTTTAATAAAAAGCCCTACGCGTAAAATTAAAAGCGTGTCGTAAGCACTTTAAGCTATAGTTTTTCACTCTATTAAACTTAGGGTGTAAATAATTGAAAAAAAAACATACAGACGAATGAGTACCTCCTTCTTTTGGGAAGTCGGTCAAAAAAGCCATCACGCGGAAAAGAAACAAAAACTACAATGCTGCCAGTAGCAGCAAAGAAGCAAGGTTGCCATACGATCATACTCATAAACGATTCTCAGCCAACGTCACTGCCTTCGTTGTCATTTTTTAATTCTAGTCAGGTCTTTCAAGTCTATGTGAAGATCACTATTGCGCATGTACCACGGGGCCCCCGTGCTCTGCGTTATTCGGCCAAGCAAAATAGACGATCTATCTACGTCAGTATAATCACAATAGTATTACTTTTCCATTCTTTGTTAAAAAAGATTTTATGCAAAAAAAAAACAATTGTAGGAGAAGGACACAAGCACTGCTGTCGTTGGGAAAGAACTTTTACAGGTTTGGAGTTATAGCTGTCTGTAGCTCATAAATGTGGAGATACCGACAGCGCGGTGGCGCGGGCAGCGCACGCCGAGCACGCCGAGCACGCCGAGCACGCCGAGCACGCCGAGCACGCCGAGCACGCCGAGCACGCCGAGCACGCCGAGCACGCCGAGCACGCCGAGCACGCCGAGCACGCCGAGCACGCCGAGCACGCCGAGCACGCCGAGCACGCCGAGCACGCCGAGCACGCCGAGCACGCCGAGCACGCCGAGCACGCCGAGCACGCCGAGCACGCCGAGCACGCCGAGCACGCCGAGCACGCCGAGCACGCCGAGCACGCCGAGCACGCCGAGCACGCCGAGCACGCCGAGCACGCCGAGCACGCCGAGCACGCCGAGCACGCCGAGCACGCCGAGCACGCCGAGCACGCCGAGCACGCCGAGCACGCCGAGCACGCCGAGCACGCCGAGCACGCCGAGCACGCCGAGCACGCCGAGCACGCCGAGCACGCCGAGCACGCCGAGCACGCCGAGCACGCCGAGCACGCCGAGCACGCCGAGCACGCCGAGCACGCCGAGCACGCCGAGCACGCCGAGCACGCCGAGCACGCCGAGCACGCCGAGCACGCCGAGCACGCCGAGCACGCCGAGCACGCCGAGCACGCCGAGCACGCCGAGCACGCCGAGCACGCCGAGCACGCCGAGCACGCCGAGCACGCCGAGCACGCCGAGCACGCCGAGCACGCCGAGCACGCCGAGCACGCCGAGCACGCCGAGCACGCCGAGCACGCCGAGCACGCCGAGCACGCCGAGCACGCCGAGCACGCCGAGCACGCCGAGCACGCCGAGCACGCCGAGCACGCCGAGCACGCCGAGCACGCCGAGCACGCCGAGCACGCCGAGCACGCCGAGCACGCCGAGCACGCCGAGCACGCCGAGCACGCCGAGCACGCCGAGCACGCCGAGCACGCCGAGCACGCCGAGCACGCCGAGCACGCCGAGCACGCCGAGCACGCCGAGCACGCCGAGCACGCCGAGCACGCCGAGCACGCCGAGCACGCCGAGCACGCCGAGCACGCCGAGCACGCCGAGCACGCCGAGCACGCCGAGCACGCCGAGCACGCCGAGCACGCCGAGCACGCCGAGCACGCCGAGCACGCCGAGCACGCCGAGCACGCCGAGCACGCCGAGCACGCCGAGCACGCCGAGCACGCCGAGCACGCCGAGCACGCCGAGCACGCCGAGCACGCCGAGCACGCCGAGCACGCCGAGCACGCCGAGCACGCCGAGCACGCCGAGCACGCCGAGCACGCCGAGCACGCCGAGCACGCCGAGCACGCCGAGCACGCCGAGCACGCCGAGCACGCCGAGCACGCCGAGCACGCCGACACGCGCTGCACATGCTTCGTTTGTTCATTTTTTAATTCTAGTCAGGTCTTTCAAGTCTATGTGAAGATCACTATTGCGCATGTACCACGGGGCCCCCGTGGCTCTGCGTATGAATCTATTCTGAATCACCTGAGTCGGTGTATTTGTTTCGGCGAGATGTGCGCGAATACCGGGCTAGTACACGTCATGACGGGACGCACTACTGATTTATAGAGTGTCTGTATAATATTAAATAACGGGGAAAGACGACCTAAGATGAAAGCCGCGCGGTTCCTAACCCGGGTCATGTGAGTGGAGAAGTTGAGTTTTGTGTCAAGGATGACACCTAAGTATTTAACTTGGTCTTTCCAGGGTATTGGGCTGTCCAAAACCTTAACAGATGTGAGACGAGGTTCTTTGCTGCGTGAAAAGTTGAGAGCCGCGCTATTGGTAGGATTGATTTCGATCCTCCATTTCCTAAAATAAGCACCAAGGGTGTTTCCTGCAGTCTGTAGACATCGGCATATGGCATCAGGCTTACGGCCTGATGTAAAAATGCAGGTGTCATCGGCAAATAACGCTAGTTCCACTCCGCGTACGCGCGGAATATCATTGGTATATAGTGTAAATAGGCCTGGCCCTAACACCGACCCTTGGGGCACCCCGGCTAGAACGGGATATGATATGGAGCAAACTCCCTCGACGCGGTAGCGAAATGTGCGACTACTAAGGAAGTCTCGTATTATGCATACGAGACGATCGGGTACTATCTTGCATCAGTAGACTTCTGTTACTACGTAGATTACTGCTCAGTTAATACGTACTAAGAAAGAAGGTGTAGGTGCTTTAGGCTTCGAACGCAACTTTTGAACTTTTAAAGTTCACGCGGACGAAGTCGTGGGCAACAGCTACTACAATATAATATTAACTATTTTACAGAAACGAAAATTTTCTCTGTGGCAGAGAGTGAATAACATAACTAAATCGGACCTAGAAAATTTGCATTTTGAGGGTAAGCTTGCTTCGCTTAAGTTATAAAGTTATGTAACTTGGAAATGCATAAAGGATTATAGATTGTTAGCTATTTACAAAGACATAAAGATAATTTATTATATAGGTGTCCAGAAAATACGTGTACAATGGACTAACACAGATTTTGACCCAACTTACCCCTATCTGAAGTTGCTTCGTTTGGGCGCTAGTAGACTCTAAATCTCCAATTCTTTAACAGATTTTATACATATTGAAACTATAATTTTCATTTGTTAAACTACATATTTTTGTAATATGTAACTTTGTCATCAAATCGTCAAGGGGCTCGAAAACTCTTAACATCAAAACTCATATAATATTTTGCTACCGTCTTTACAATCACTGTCAAGTTTTTTTCTCAGATAGAGTAATTATAAGTTTTTTGGTCTCTGCTTAAATTTTAATTTTGCGAGCGGTTTTGGCACTAAACAGTATTCTCTAATTTAATTTCGAGCTTAACTGTGGAACTAGAAAATAAAATTAACAATTCTTATCTTAGTTGTGCCTCAGGTACCAAGTGGTTATGGAATGCATACTTGGTTGTTTTAATTGCATTTGAACCCGAGGTATAGCCGTGAAAAAGGCATTTGCACCTCACGTATTACACAAAATTTAAAAGTAAAAATACAGTAAGTCAACGCTGGTGTTTTATCTTGATACTTACGTCGGTGTTGTTGTAGTGTACCTTTTAACCATAATTTTCATAGTCAATTTGGTTGTGAATCAAAACCGTTTACGTAATTAAAGTTTAAACAGAAACCAAAAATATTTTATATTATATTTATTTATTATTTATTTAATTATACTGTCTATCTAAGAAAAAACTTGATAGTGATTGTACAGGTTGCGGTTACAAAAATACGAGTATAGTCAAAAATCGTCTTGATGTTAGAGTTTTCGAGCCCTCTGTTAATTTGATGAAAAAGGTTTGTTCCACAAAAATGTGAAGTTTAACAAACAAAAACCATGGATTTACTACGAAGAAAATTTGTTAAATGATATTCGAGATATTTGCATAAATGTAAAATAATTAGCAAACTTTAGAGCCCCCTAGCGCCCAAACGAAGCAACTTCGGATAGATGTAAGTTGGGTCGAATCGTCATATTTTCGACCAAGACAAGACAAGGAATCTGTGATGTCTACGAGTATTGTACACATCTTTCCGCTGGATATCAAGTTAAATAAAATATTTAATAAAGCGGTAGGTCTACCAATAAAAATAATTCGTGAATAACTAACAATAAACGGTTTATTTACTAGAGTCCCGCATTGGGGGTTGCCGTTGACTACTATCGGTGAATCCCCACTCCGGGCGTATCTCTCTTTATGTATGGCCTCGACAACACCAGGGGGTTGAAATCGGTTTATAAGTAATATGTATAACTCTAGATCCCGAGCGACTCGACATATATCAATTCGAAAGCGGCGTGTGGAGGCTGAGCGCGCGCGGCTCGGCGCCGACGCGTTTGGAGCGCGCGGTGCGGCGGCGCGTGCGGCCGCCAAGCGGCTGCTGCGCGAGGCGGCGGCGGCGTTGCGGCTGGCGGGCGCGCTGCCGGCCGTGCTGCTGGCGCCGGCGCTGGGCGCGGCGCTGGCGGCGGGCCGCGACGCCGCGCTGGGCCTGTTGCAGGCGTTGTCGGACGGCGCACTCAAGCCGGCGCTGGTTGTGTGCTTCAACGCATTGCTGCGGCCGGCGCTGGTGCTGGCGGCGCAGACGGCGCGCGCACTGCGCGAGGCGCTGGCGCCGGTGTGGCTGGCGGCGGAGGACGCGGCGGCGCCGGCCGCGCGCCTGCTGGCCGCCGTGCGCCTCGTGCATGTGGAGCACCGCTGCAGCTGCGCATGCGCGCGCCCGCCGCCCGCAGTCTGACGTTTCGCTAAGTACGGCCTGAGACCGATACCCGTTAGTTTTCTGACAGATTCTTCGTTAAACGTCAAAAAGTGGACTTAAAAACCATCTGAAGATGTTTTATAGAATTATTTCCTTATGTTCATTTTCCAAGAAAGTTGTTAGTTTATGTTTGAGCTATTTTCTCCATGACGATGATAATTTAATGTTAATCTAAACAAGGTTCACTGTACGCTAGTCACATGTGTTTCTGTCTAATTGTACTATTCTGTACGTGCGCTAAAATCCATGATGCTACTCTCTGGTGCACATCCTGAAGCTGTAAATTATTACATATATTAGCGCTCTGTCTATAGATTTAGAAGAAACTGAAAAATTTTGAAATTCGATAATTTAAAAAAAAAAACATTTTCATTGAAAATATATCAAAACCCATGTAACTTCGTTATAACGCGAGAGGTTAGACTTAAATAGATATTATACATTTGGGAAATTTAATTAGGAAAACCTGCAAAAGGAATTGAGATCCCACAAAAAATATATAACATAGCTGTCAACGTGCGGCTTCATTCGCATGAAATTATAAAGCCAAGTTTAAAAGCGTGAAAATATGTAGCTTGTAAACATGTATCATCTTTTGTCTGTTGCAATGAGAATGTGTTACCATTTGTTAATTCAAGAAATCCCCTAACTCCCAAGGGGACGCATGTATAATAATGTTTAGTTTTGAATTTAAAATAAAATTGTTGAATAGTAATTGAATTCATATTTCTTTTTAGAAAGTTGTTTTATTACCTATTCATTTCAAATTGCAGCGACCGAACCCTTAGTTGTAACGTGTTTTGTGCAACTGGGAACATCGCCGTCATGGCATAGAATCAACAAGGATTTTAGTTTTTAACGTAATTAGGAAACTATTGTGTGTACTCAGAAATATAACAAGAAACTGGCTGTCTGATGATTTTATAACGCACCATTCGACCCACTGGGCATACTACTTAGGTTGTACTGTGCGTTGATTGTAAACAACAAAATTGAAATGAAAGAATAATAGAAATCTTAATGATTTCTATTAGAATAATAATTTATATTATTCATAATCAATCAATTCATAATTAATTCTAATATATATTATTCAAAGTAAGATAATTTCCATTATGTTCAGGCTATTCCTTCCCTTACTGTCTAAAGAAAGTACTTTGCAAAAAATTTGCTATAAAAGTTTTTTAACTATAGTCTTCTCCCCAACAAACGAAGTCAAGAGCATTTCCTAGTTACATTGTAAGGTACAAGTAAAAGCGGGATGGATGAAATGGCGACAGGTTACAGTGTAATATGCGACCCGCATATTCCCCTTAAAATAAAGGGGAAAATTTACAAAACCGTCATAAGACCTGTCATGATGTATGGATCTGAATGTTGGGCAGTAAAAGGGACGGATGAAAGGAGAATACATGTGGCGGAAATGCGAATGTTAAGATGGATGTGTGGGGTAACACGATTGGATAAGAACGAAATGAGTATATTAGAGGAAGTTTGAGAGTAGCCCCAGTGGTGAGAAAATAAGGAGTAAAAGGTTAGAGTGGTATGGGCATGTTATGAGAAGGGATGATCGCATGTAACAAGACGGACGTTAGTTATGAATGTGGAGGGGTACACCGGTAGAGGTAGACCTAGAAAGAGATGGATGGATTGCGTGAAAGGTGACATGATCAAGAAGGGAGTGATGACTGAGATGACGGATGATAGAATGCTTTGGAGGACGAAAACCTGGTGCGCCGACCCTACGGGAGTAGGATAAGGCAGGGGAGATGATGATTGTAAGGTACAAGTACTTCCTATACAATTTGCGTTTTTGTTTTCAAAAGGATAGAATTTCTCTTTAATGTGGAAATATTACCTTGCTGGTAACCCTAAATGCTCAGAGGCGCCTGTCAGTGTCAAAAAGGTGGCACAAGAGCCTTGTGGCACTATACAGCTTCTAAAGAAAAAAAATATGGCTCCAACACTTACAATGTACAACCAGGATTAAAATCACTTTTTACGAATTTCTTTATGAGAACAATAAATTATTATTAGCACTCCGAACTTGTTTTGACTTTAAAAACTTTACTTCTTTGATATAACAAAAAGTCTGCTGATCATTTTTAGGTAAATCCACAGAATAAAAGTACATTTTAAAAATGTATTTAAAACAAAATGTCGGTTCCGGAAAAAATATGTTTCTTTTTTCCCTTTTCATTCTTCATCTTTTATACATAAAAGTTTTTCTGTTAATTGGCTTTTTAAAAAAAACACTTTAAAATATCTCTTTAATTTATTTCTATCATCATTCTAGATATGCTGTAACGAATGGCGACCCGATACAATAGAGGGGCGTAACAGTAATTGTAAAGGTATGGACTATATATGCTGCTGGTTTAGTTGAATAAAGGAATGGATGATTTGTAGTTGAATGACATAATGACAAATAGTTACAAGATCAATTAAGGTAATATAATGAAGTATGCGTTGCCTTGCGGCGGCTGCGCTTGCGGGCTCTTTGCGGTTGCATTCGAACGCAACAGTAATGTTTAATGCTTATCCAACCATTATAACAATAAAGATAGGTAAAAATAAACGAGCTTCGTTCTCTTAATGATAGTCACAGTTATATTTTAGGATTTATTTTTGATTTTGATATGGCTCAGTTTGTGGGGCGTGCTGGGCGTGCGGGGCCTGCGGGGCGTGGGCGCTGTGCGGGACGTGCGGGGCGTGCGCGGCGTGCGCGGCGTGCGCGGCGTGCGCGGCGTGCGCGGCGTGCGCGGCGTGCGCGGCGTGCGCGGCGTGCGCGGCGTGCGCGGCGTGCGCGGCGTGCGCGGCGTGTGCGGCGGGCGCGAGCTGCGCCAGTACGAGGTGGGGGCGCGCGGGCGGCGCGCGGCGAAGGGCCAGCTGCTGCAGCTGCAACGCCCCCGCGCCGCTCGCCACGCTCGCCACACTCGCTCCTCCCTAAAAATGATACGATTCTAACAAAAGCACTTTGTGACATAACATATGAATGAAAACAGTTTGTCCTAGAAGTTAGGTAGCGGCCTGCGACAAATGGACTTGCGATATCACCTACACCACGAAGAATATTCAGTAGGGAAAAACATCTTTATGAATTGAGATAAAATACCTGCGAGTGCGGCGCCGCGGCGTGGTGCAGTATCTTGAGGTGGTGCCGCGCCGTCAGCGGCTGCTGCCGGTACACCAGCTGCGTCGCCGCCCGCCGCCCCGCCTCGCCGCCCGCCGCGCGCCGCGCCTCGCCCGCGCCGCCCGCCGCGCGCCGCGCCTCGCCCGCGCCCAGGACTCGCAGTACACGTCGCCGTCGCTGGAGGGCGGCGTCGGCGGGCACCACATCTGCACAGAAAAGGTGTCCTATGAAGTCGTCTTTGCGACACGAGGCTGGGATCGCGGGGCACACGGGGCACGCGGGGCACGCGGGGCACGCGGGGCACGCGGGGCACGCGGGGCACACGGGGCACGCGGGGCAGGGGACACTCACCGGCATGCGCTCCGCGGGCCCGGGGCCGCTCAGCCACACCTGTAACAGGACGTAGCACATTACACGACCTGTCAACATTATAGTTTATTTTGATTCGCAAAGACAATAAACAAAGCCGAAGGATGGCAACATACACACACGAGCTCCTTGTACAAGGTGGGACAAAAGGTATGCCCGGGTTTGAAACATCCGTGATGCCACTTGTGGGGGGCGAGTGGTGAGCCAGGACTCGTGGCTAACCAAAGAGCCACGGGAGAACAAGCAAAATTTCCGTTACCGGTCCGACAACCCCAGAGAACCCACAAGAGATCTCTACTCACTAAAAGACACCGTTTGGTGCGCAATAACCCTATTCGGGGTGATCGGTCCTTACCACATGGAGGAGACTGACCAGACTGTGGCAGTTGCGGGAGTAGATAGAGACCAACCTGGGGCCGTGTGGTTCCACCGACTGCATCGATGCATCGCTGCTGACGGCTGCCACCTTACGGTTATCGTTTTCGAAACTACATGATAATATAATCTTTCCAAGTCAAGTAGTTTTATTTTTACTGCTCCCCGAAACTGAGGCGTACCTTTTGTCCCAGCTTGTATAAAGTGTTAATTCGAACCCCTAAAGTTATCAATTAAACTGCACAATGTATTGGATCATAGGAAGATCATCTTCACATAGACGAGTTCGTAATTACAGTAAGTTGCTAGGCATCTAAAACTTTCAAAATTATAAAGCACTATATGAAAATTAATTTTAAAAACTTACTCCTTTTGAATTATGCCATTTATAATACCTAACTAGTGAAACTAGATCGCGCTTTGTTTTTATATTAAATTTAATACTTTTCTATGAAATATTTACTTTAATAAGTTATTGGCTTGTCCCAGTCCATGGCAGAGTGTTGTCAGAGCAGTGGCGCGAGCACCGCACTACGAGATGTCGCAGTTCGGGCAACTTCATTTGTTTTTAGTACTTTTTGACTTCTAGTTTTTAACGAAGTGTAGTAGCCCAGATATCATGTAAACAATATCGTCCCCGTCATAAACAAGCAAACTGTGCAGGAGAGCTTCTGACAGATTTGCAGCAATAGTCAAATAGCGTCACCGTACAATAGTGTAAAACTTACACAATCGGGTACGCTACTGGTTATTTTTTATTTATTAAAGCGTCGATTGCTCGTTTGCTAGTTCGGAGGGTGAGGTGAGGAGAGGGCGAGTGGCGAGGGGCGAGGGGCGAGGGCGCGCGCTCGGCTCCGGCCGTAAATGCTTGGTGCGCGTTACATCCCTGACGTTCGGAGCGGTGTCGTCGTTTTGGTGAGGTGTCGCGCAAGCACCGGTCCGACAGTGAGATATCAAGCATTTACGGACGAAATCGAGCGGCACCAAAACGTCGAACGTCAGAAATATAAACGCAGGATAAGTTGAGTAAAGTCATTTATTATATCGATCAGGCGGGCGAGGCGCGGCGGACAGCCACGCGTCCAAGGTGCCGTTGCGCAGCGCGCGCCGCCGCCCGCGCGCGCCGCGCTCGCCGCGCTCCGGCCGCTCCGCGCGCTCCGGCCGCTCCGCGCGCTCCGAGCGCTCGTCCAGCGTCCACAGGTTGATGTGCACGGTGCCGCGCGAGCGCGTGCGCGGCTGCGGCGCGGGCGCGGGCGCGGGCGCGGGCGCGGGCGCGGGCGCGGGCGCGGGCGCGGGCGCGGGCGCGGGCGCGGGCGCGGGCGCGGGCGCGGGCGCGGGCGCGGGCGCGGGCGCGGGCGCGGGCGCGGGCGCGGGCGCGGGCGCGGGCGCGGGCGCGGGCGCGGGCGCGGGCGCGGGCGCGGGCGCGGGCGCGGGCGCGGGCGCGGGCTCGGGGCTGGCCTCGCGCAGCGCCCGGCGCGCGCGCTCCCACTCGTGCAACTGGCGGCGCATCTCGCCGAGCGCGGCGCGCTCCGCCTCTGTGGCCGCCTCGCTGTTCTCCACCAGCCGCATCGCGTATTTTTCTATCGGCGTTAACTACGATCATAAACGAGACTTTATTATTCAAATATTATTGTACAACTAGCTGTCGCCCGTGACTTCGTCCACGCAATATTAAGACAAAAAAGTAGCATATAATATGCCCGTCTATGTCAGCTACCCTTCAGTGAAAGTCCCGTCGAAATCGGGCCTGCCGTTTCGGAGATTGCAAACGCGGCTTGCAGACAAAGTATTTTTAAATGCGATTTTCGTTATCAGCAACGCAAATACATGATCTTCCCGAAATCTGGAATTTTTCTTTTCATATCACAAACAGACACTCCAATTATATGTATAGATATATGTAGATAGAGATAAATAAGTAGAGATCATTTTCACAGTTAGAAGAGGCCGACGCTGATGTTCACCAATGGTGGCAAATTGTAACAGAGGCATGTTTGAGCCCGCACCTGATTCATTAGCGCAGCAAACTCGGCCAGGTCGGCGCGGTGCGGGGCGGTGGCGGGGGGCGGCGCGGGCGCGGGCGCGGGCGCGGGCGCGGCGGCCGGCAGCGTGTCGTCGAACTCGGCCAGCTCGCCCTGGGCCTCGGCGCGCGCGGCGCGGGCGGCGGCGGCGTCGGCCTCGTCCTCTGCGGCGGCGAGGGCGCACTCCAGCTCGCCGCGGGCCTCGCTGTCGGGCTGGGGGGCGGGGGCGGGGGCGGGGGCGGGCGGGGTCTCCGACGCCGACTCGCTCCCCTCGCCGCCGAACAGTTCCTTAATGTTAGACTGAGAACACATTGTATTCTCAAATTAATAACTCAGTACACACATGACTTAAAACTTTTTTTAGGTGTATACTATTATATTAACTAAGAAGTGTGTGTTTATGCTTTGTTATATTATAAGTATAGAGCATAGATTTCAAATTGGAATCGAAGCAAATGTTAGGTAGCATAGACTCACCAGACGCAGGTAGGAGGTGGTGAAGTGGCCGTCCTCGATGGCGAGATGGCCGAGCGCGCGCTTCTGCTCCGCCTTGCGCAGGATGTTCTCCTCGACGGTGGCGGCGGTGACGAGCCGGAAGACGTGCACGTCGCGCGTCTGCCCGATGCGGTGGCAGCGGTCCTGCGCCTGCGCGTCCATGGTGGGGTTCCAGTCCGAGTCGTAGAACACGACGCAGTCGGCGCCCGTCAGGTTCAGCCCCACTCCGCCGCTGCGAGTCGACAGGATGAACGCGAACACGCGCGCGTCCGAGTTGAAGCGGTCCACGAGCGGCTGGCGCAGGTCGACGCGCGTCGCGCCGTCCAGCCGCAGGTACGCGTGCCCGTGCATGGACAGGAACGCCTCCAGCACGTCCAGCACGCGCGTCATCTGGGTGAAGATGAGCACGCGGTGCCCGCCCGCCTTCAGCCGGCGCAGCAGCCCGTCCAGCGTCTGCAGCTTGCCTGCAACGTGACCCACCGCTCGGACACTGCGCCCCGCGCACTCGCCGGGGCACTCGCAGCGACACGACCCTCGCACACACTGACCGCAATCGTACTGCAGCAGGCGCGGTGCGGGAAGGCCACGGCCTGGCGCGCGGCGGGCGCGTGCAGCAGCGCCAGCGCGCCGCGCGCCGCCGGGCCCGCCACGCGCGCCGCCAGCCGCGCGCCGCGCCGCCACGCGCGCCACTCCGCGCCGCCGCCGCAGCACAGCCGCGCGCAGCCCGCGCGCGCCACCCCCCAGCATATGCTGAAACTGCACGCCGGCACTTTACACGAATAATGTCTTTACCTATCAAATTGCCGTTCCATATGACACAATTGACGATTTTCTTTCATGTATTTTTTATTTGTAATATAACAGCTATTTTGAATCTGTATTTAGCATCTGTATTTTTTGGTTGTCAAATTAGCGGAGGCATTTTAATATAACGTAAAATTCATGGAATCAAAAGAACAAGTTAATAGCATTTAATGTTGTTTTTCTTCCGGAACAACAACACGAGTATTATTAATTAAAATACCTCCATATTATATATATTAATAAATTAATCGAAGTATTAGCCCATGTTGATGCTTTATAAATAAAACTGTTAGTGACGTATAAAAATAAGTAACTTACCGATCGATAATTTCGTTCATCTGTTCCAGCAGGTCGTGCATATCTCGCGGCGGCAGCGCGGGCGGGCCGGCGCGCACGGCGGCGCGCAGGTCTGCACCGTACAGCGGCAAGCGCCAGCAGCGACGCTCGTTGGCCGCCGCCAGCCGCGCGCCGCGCGCCGCGCCGCCAGCCGCGCGCCGCGCCGCCACGCGCGCCACTCCGCGCCGCCGCCGGGGCCGGGGCGGGGCGCGCGGCGGCTGCATGGCGCGCGGCGGCGCGCTCGGCGGCGGGGGCGGCGGCAGAGCGGGAGGCGTGAGGGCAGAGGAGAAAGGGGGAGACGCAGCGCGCAGGGCGGTGGGCGCGGCTGGCGGAGGGCCGCAGGCGCGTCGTGGAAGGCGCGTCGCGGCGGCGCGAGGTGGCGCGCGCGGTGCGCGGCGAAGGCCTCGGCGCCGGCGGCCTCGAGCGCGGCCAGGTCGCCGGCGAGGCGCGCGGCGAGGGCGAGGGCGCGGCGCGCGGCGGCGGCGGCGCCCAGCAGCGCGGCGGGCAGCGGCAGGCGCAGGGCGGGCAGCTGCAGGGGCGAGCTGACGGCGCGCGGCTCGAACAGATCGGGGTGGTTGCACACTTTGCGCAGCTGCATCAACACGTTGATGACGCTCAACAAGTTGCCGGACGCGAGACTCTCCTTCGTCCTGAGGAGATCGATCCGTGATCATAGTCAAGAGGATATATTCTAAATGGAATATTTTCAAAGAAATCTGTAGATCGAGGGCGCTTGAGGAGCGCTAGAGGACAAGTATTAGAGAGTTAAGTACTTGGCGCGCGCCATGAAGTCGTCGTAGAGGAAGCGCTGCCGCTTGGCGAGCCGGCACATCAGCACGTGCTCGTACTTGCGCGGCATCTGGCGCTCCACGTCGGCCTTGAGGCGACGCAGCAGGAAGGGGCGCAGCACCTCGTGCAGGCGACGCACCAGGGCGTCGCTGTGGCCCTGGCCCGGCGCGCCCTCGGCCAGCCCGGCCACGGGGCTGAACCACTCGCGGAACTCCGAGTGCGAGGCGAACACGTCGGGCATCAGGAAGTGCATCAGCGACCACAGCTCCAGCAGGCTGTTCTGCAGCGGCGTGCCCGTCAGCAGCAGGCGCCTGCGCACACGAGCCAAGTGATGCACGCGGTGCACGCGGTGCATGCGGCATCGCGCGGCACCGAGAGTCTCCACTCCTTTTAACTTCATAATAAGTACAAAAAACGAGTTCGGTACACGTTTTGTGTTCTCATCGAATGTATGAATTAGTCAAAGCAAAGTGTTGTGACATGATGCAGATGGCCAACAACTCGGCCCACACTCACCTCTCCGTTTGGAAGTTCAGCAACATCTGCCACCTCTGAGACTTGAAGTTTTTAATGTTCTGGGCTTCATCAAGGATGAGATATTTCCATTTTTTCCTTCGGAAACTTTGGTGGTCTTGCACTACTAACTTGTAAGATGTTATGCATACATGAAAGGAGTTCACTTTAGTCCAACCCACACGCTTCAGCTTCCTCTCCTTAATGGTGCCGTAGTATGTGAGGATCTTGAAGGCGGGACACCACTTTTTAAACTCCATCTCCCAGTTGAGCACGACGGAGGTGGGCGCCACCACGAGGTGCGGGCCCCAGTCGCGGCGCTCCAGCGCCAGGTGCGCCAGCAGCGCGATGCTCTGGATCGTCTTGCCCAGCCCCATCTCGTCCGCCAGGATGCCATTGAGGCCGCGCGCGTGCATCGTGGCCAGCCAGTGCAGCCCCACGTGCTGGTACTCGCGCAGCGCGTGCCGCAGCAGCCGCGGCACCGGCGTGCCCACCGCCGTCTCCGACAGCGTCGTGCCCGTCGGCTGCAGCGAGGCGGCCAGCGACGCCGCCGCCTCCACGCGCTGCTCGCCGCCCTCGCCCGCCTCGCCCGCCACGCCCTCCCCCGCCTCCGTCTCCATCAGCGACTCGAGTGCCTCCGAAGCGGAGGACGCAGTAACGCTTTCAGAATCATCTGAGTCGTCTACGTCGTCGTCCTCATTAGTGTCACTGTTTTTGGCGAAACCGTCACAATCGTCCTCGTCGTCGCCTACGTCGGCTTCCGTATCCGCCTCCGAACCGTTGTCAGAATGGGCGTCAGAAAGAGCGTCTGAATGGGCGTCAGAATGGGCGTCGGAGAGGGCGCGCGGGAGGCCTCGCCCGGCGTAGCGGCTCACCAGGTCGGCGAGATCGAGCGTGGCCTCGTCGCGCAGCGCCTGCAGCTCGGCCGCGGCGTCCTCGGCGCGCTCGGCGAGCTCCTGCTCCGCGATGGTGTCCTCGTCGTCTGCGGAGTCGCCGTCGGGCCCGTAGTCGGAGAGCGGCGGCGAGTGCGAGCGCACGTAGCCCGGCGGCAGCAGCTCGCCGAGCGCCAGCCGCGACTCTCGGCGCAGCGCCTCCAGCTCGTCGCGGTGGTCGGCGGCGTCGTGGGCGGCCTCGCGCTCGGCGGCCGCGATGGTCTCCTCGTCGTCATCGGAGCTGCCGCGCGGCTGGAACTCGTCGTCGGAGGGGGGCGCGGTGGGCGCGGCGGGCGCGGTGGGCGCGGCGGGCGCGGTGGGCGCGGCGCCCAGGTTGGCGGCGAGCTGGCGCGAGTAGCGCTCCGTGCGGTCCACGATGTAGCTGAGCTGCTCGTCCAGGGCCTCCTTGCGGGCTCGCTCCACGCGCCGCACCCGCTTCCACTCCACCAGCTATCAATTTTTTAAAAATAAACTCGCTGCTATTTTAGTTATCTATCCTACGCGTTATCATCTTGATTATATTAAAAACAGACAATTAAGATACTCCTATGTTTTAAAAACTAAAATTGCGATTTCTAATTTTTTTTTTAAATTGTGGTCTGCTCATATACGTCCCGTCTGCCTAGGTTCGTGCCTACCTACCCTATCACACACATCATACCACACGTATCATCTACGTGCAGTCGAGAGTAGTCGGTAGCGCTCGGCCGCCGGGAGAAGCAGACCACGAGGAGCTGAGAGCGAGAGAGAGAGCGAGAGAGAGAGAGAGAGAGAGATAGAGAGCGAGAGAGATGAGCGTCGATTGAACAGAAACAGAACATTTTCCACTCTGTTTGTCGGCCGTTAAAATTAGTCCAAATTGATTTATTCAATTATGTGTAAACTAATTATCGTTCTCACCTGTTTGATTACTTGTTAACATGAAAGACTGGTCAATAGCAACATTAAAACTTACTTTTTCCACATTAGACCAGAATGTTCGAATTTCTTTAGCCGCAAATGACGCAATCTTTTTTAATTGCACTTCTTGAGCTTTCTCTGCTTTCTGCGCAGCGAGTGCTTTGTCTTGAAAATATTTTTGTACAGCTCTAGCACACTGAAACACAACATAATTAGTTTGTCAATGTGTATACACGCTTTTATTTCATTTTTTAATAAGCTAGCCTATGACCATGATCCCACCTCATGATAAGTGATGAGGTGGTCGAAAGAGGGTACGCGCTTTATCTATCTATACTTTGTAATGCTGTGATTGCTGCCATCCTACGCCACAAAGTAGTGTGACTTTACGTTTTATTATATAAGTATAGAAGTATAGATAGTATAGAATTATAGATAATAAATATAGTCACTTCATTAAATAAACAGACAATTACAAAATAAATAATGTTAACCTTCTTTGCGGCTTGTTTTTTCCATTTTCGTTCGTGTGAGAAGTCTTGGGCGAGCCAGGCCATTTCTTCCAGCAGGTAGTCCCAGTGCGTCTTCGGGCGCGGCGGCTCCAGCACGCGCGGCAGCCGGCGCTCCGCCCACAGCCCCGCGCGCGCCAGCTCCGCCACGCGCGCCGCCACGTACGCCTCCTGCTTCGCCTTCTCCACCATCTCGTCCGCCGCGCTCGGCGCCGCTCCGCCCCCCGCTCCGCCCGCCGCGGGGGGAGCGCTCGCAATCACCGCCAGGCCCTTCGGTTCTGCTGTTTGGGAAAACGCAACCGAGGCGACGGGCGACGCAGCCGATGAAGGCGGTGCAAGGTCCGGCGTCGTCGTGGGCGAGGCGGGTGAGGCGGGCGAGGCGGGCGGGGCGGGCGGCGCGGGCGAAGCGGGCGCGGCCGGCGGCGGCGGCGTGTCGGCGGGTGGCGCGACACGCGCGGGCGGTGGCTCGGGCGGCGGAGGCGCGGCGGCCGGCGGCCGGCGAGACTCGAGGAAGGCTACGAGCTGTGCGGGCGGCCTCTTGCGCCACGCGACGTAGTCCATCATGTTGCCGCCCGCCTGCAGGAAGTACAGCTCGCTCAGTTGCTCCGTGAACCTGTAACCGAGCGCGGCACTAGAGCGGCGACGCGTGCACCGACGCGCAACTAGGACCCCGGGAGGCCTCCGGCTTACCTGTCGCGCAGGTTCTTCAAACGCAACACCTTGGACTCGAGCAGGCGCTTGCGCAGCAGATGCGCTTCGTCCGAAACGAGCTTGGGGCGCTTGCGCGGCGGCTCATCTGCGCGCGCGGGCTGGGCGGCGCCGTTGAGCACTGCGTCCGTGCTGCCGGCGCCCCCGCCCCCGCCCCGCTCCACGCCCTGTTCCAAGCAAATTATAACTCATGACAACACATATAAAGTTGTTCCTGTTGTTGCAAAGTTGTTCCTAAACTATGAAGTGAAATTAAACAAATCTCAATTTTCATTCTTTATGAAGCTAATAAAATGATATTTCGAGTGTTACTAGTTTTTTTAACTTCTTAAATAGTTATGAACCGAGATGTACAGGAAAAACTGTAAATAAATCAATATTGTTTTTGTATTTATACTCTATACTATTATAATAAAGTGTAAACACACACTTCTTTGTTGCCTAAGATGTCAGCAATTACAGTATATTTTTGAATAATCCTTTTTTTAATAAAAATCCCTACACTTACGTCATGCTTTAGGCTATTTATTTTCACGCCATAAACTTAGGGGGTAAATATTTTGGATAAAAACCCTAATGTGGGAAAGAGACCATAAGTTGCTGCCAACATCAAGAAAAAAAGATTGCTAAGGTTTGTCATGTCCTGTCATGTCATTTTGACATTTGCTATTGATAATTTGATGAATGTAAACAATAAAATAAAGTTTTTATAATTTCACACGATTAATCCGCACGCGAACAGCTAGTACTTAATAAGTTATTGTTTGTGCCAACAACCATGGCAAAGAGGAGCTGGTACATGATCATAGAACATCATGTAATCAGTGGTAAAAGGCAAGAATCTGTAGAATTGTTGCCTAGCAGAAACATTATTGTCGGAGCACCCCCCATGTCTTAAGTACTGTACGTTCGGGCTCAACCTCATAATCAAATACAGTGAATTTCTATTAAAACAACAGCAGACACTTTAATGTTGAAAATTTTCGAAAAGTTGGAAATAATAAAGTCATGTACATATATATTTACTTACCATTTATTTAATTATGGTATACATGGGTGTTAGGGTGTTACTGAAAAAATCATGTTATAGTGCACTGTTTAAGTTTAGTTTTTTCTGCAGTATGGTGTAAATTTTATTTTTGTAAGTGTAATGTAGGAACAAACAAACAAAGCATTTGCTTCACCATCTGTGAATGTAAACAAAGTATAGTAAAGTAAAGAAAGCTTAATAGTTTTATGAATGAGTCTTTGTGTCTTTGCCAACTCAGTAGCAATATCCATGAGATTTCAAGAAATCTGGCATAGATGGTTCATAAAAACAAGTCTCTGTAGTAAGTAGTCTGCATGAAATAAAAAAAATATAGCCAATGTTACTCACTATATACAGCTTTTTAATGGTGAATTTTTTTTTAAAATCAGTCCAATTATTTTCAAGTTATTTCAATGTGAAATAAAATTATTGTAAATCAAGGGGTCACTGGCTATCTGTATTAACGAACATTTTTGGAACTTAGAAGGAAGCATTTCAAAGATTGTTTAAAAAATAAAAATTAAAAAGCAGTATACCAGTTCCATAAAAAAAGTGCCTCATTTAATTCATATATGCGTTTTTGAAAATATTGCAGCAGTATAAGTGAATTTTAAGTAAAGAGTAAGTGTGAAATTGTAAATTAAAAAGTCAGTACAAGATATTACGAGTGAAAGGATGATATGACCAATAAGCAGTATAAATGCAGGTCAGGTCTACATGAAATCACTGCTTGACAGAACCCTATGTTTCAATGAGGGAGCATTGAATTGGAAAATAGTCTCTTTGACAATTAATTTTCATTTCAATGGTGATGATGATGATGATGATGTGATGAATTTTCCAATAACATTTTGATTATGCACATATACATGATACAAAAATATGCGTGACTGTTTATTGTTACTGGTTGTGTAACGTCTGCAAGATTCTATTCAACTGTTGTTTTGAAACTTTTGGTTAGTTCACATTTCATTTACAGTTATCGAAATATTGGCGCCAATACATAGTACATACCATGAGTGGAAGAGCAGCGCCGGTTGCACGATTCGAGTAGGTATCATCGCCACAACTCATGATGCGACATCGCGGGCAAATGCTTAATCTTACTTTTGTAAAACACTATTCAAAACACAATTCAATCTAAATACACTGTACTGTAATGAACTGCTGCACTGCACTTGGATTAAAACTAGTTTGTTTTGGTATATTTACGTAAAGTACATTCCTTAATATTTCCTATTAAGTTAAAAAAATAACATATGTTCATACACTTAAATTATTTGGACACATGTAGGAGGATTTAAATAATGATACAATACATAATTTCGAAACTCTGCTATAAATACCGCCACAATTCCTTCTGACAAATATATAGTGTCAGCCATATTGTATTGATTGCCGTTGCCGATACCGTGACTTCAAGTTTGTACTTAGTCATGAAGTTCTTTTCAGTAATCCACATTTCCGGGAGTAACACCAGGACATTTTGTTATTTTAATAATAAAATAAAACTAGTTGAAAATTAAATAACTCAATGTTTATTATATTTTAAACAAAAATCGACAATACTATCTAGATTCAAACGCATCATTTTTGCTTCTAGAGAATAGAGATGGGTAAATCACCTCTGATACTGATCCGATCGGCTTATGTCACATAGACTTGAACCGTTGAGGCTGTTGAGCAGAAGCTCACTCAATGATCAAAGACTAAATTGGTATTGCCAGTTATAGTGCGATCCACTCCGACGTCGTCGTTGGTGTGCGCCATGGATGTACTACTAGAACAGGATTGATCTCTTGTCGAAAAATTGACGCCGAGCGAGACCTCAATAACTGTCCGTTTTATCCCTCTCTGGCGATGGTGACTATGTTAAAATACGATTTAAGGACAAATATTATAAAAAACCTTATTTTTGTTGTCTGACGTTAGCTGATTATTACTTCAGATGGATTTTAACGTATTGGTGTTATCATTAATGTATTTACTA
The DNA here is from genome assembly GCA_029286645.1 of Papilio protenor. NCBI lineage: Eukaryota > Metazoa > Arthropoda > Insecta > Lepidoptera > Papilionidae > Papilio > Papilio protenor. Next base: position 52,483 of record JAGSMZ010000022.1, read on the forward strand.
AAACAATACAAAATACATAATTATAAATCAGACATTGCTAAATAAGTCTTGTGAAGTTTATGCCACAAACCTATCTTATTCCTTATATCTTAAATCTGAAATTAAAACAAAATTATTATAATAGATAAAGGAAGAAATAAATTCTCTAAGGGATAAAATCCGGAACGACACAATTCGACGGAGAACCAAAGTAGACGACATAGTTCTCAAAGTCATTAGGCTGAAGTGGCAATGGGCCGAACACATCTGTCGATCCAAGGACGCCAGGTGGGGAAGGGAAGTCCTAGAATGGAGGCCACGGACTGGGACCAGAAACGTGGGACATCCTCCCTCCAGGTGGACCGACGACTTAGTGCGAACGACGGGTAGTCGTTGCATACGTAAGGCGGAGGACCGCATTCTGTGGAAGGCATAGGCCTGGCATAGGCCTTTGTCTGACCACTGCTGAACATAGGTCCAGCAGTGGGCAGACAAAGGCTGATGACCAAATTATGTTTAAAACTATTACCTGTGAAAATATAACCCACAATCAGCATAATACTCGCTTTGGCACAAATTCTCCCCATTTTAAGTAAAATTCTTCAATAATAACACGAAATCAAAAAAAAACTCCGCCATTATCGTCCGAGTCTTGATGTCTTGTGGGGGTGTCAGTTCAGGTGTCCGAATTTCAAACAAATAAAAGAAAACCTGTACGCCAATCGCAAAATTTTTGTGTAAATAAGGTTTTACCCGTAGCAACTAATAATAGTGCTTTAACATGTCGGTAATAAATTTTAACTAATATTTAGAAACATTTTAAAAGTTAATATTTTTACAGCATTACATTACATCAACTGCCTATTTTTCTACAAACAACGAAAGGATTGATATCTGGCAACTGTAGCTCACTGTTAGAAAGAGAAATATCGAACACTTGTAGCCCTCTCACTCGTTTCAATTTCGTTTTGCGTGCAACAAGACTCTTACGCCCTTAGCATATGGTTTTATTATTTTTATTTTAACTTCAAGATGTACAGATAGAACACACTCCTGTTGTACGTAGTACTTATTACCTTCATGTGTGTGCTTTAAAAAATAAATAAACAAGATTGATTAGTTTGACAATTCATTTGATTATCAATTTATTAGGTATGGTTGTGTAAAATCAGGCATGAATCTTTTTGATTTTCGATTTTTATTCTTATAGAAGTTGGAATCGATAGATTCATAGTTATAACTTATGAATTAAAGAAAAACACTGTTATCTCAAATTAATAATAACCTGCAGAACCATTACAAATAATGAGAGTAAATAAATATTTATTACCACTACAGCCTACTACCTATCAAAAACATGCATTGTGCGGTGTTTACACCGTACAATATGTATGTTTTTAACTTCAGGAAATAGCATTTTTTCTGCGTCCTTTTCTAATTACGTTCTTTGGAAAGCTAACTTTGTGAAGATAAATTGAGATCACGTAGAAAATGTCAACTTTCTGTCTGATGCCTTTCTTATTTTTATATTTTGATTATGTTCGTAGGATCACTACCTATGAGACTATCTTACTAAAAACGCGTTTTATTTTCCTTCCTTTTAGTCTACAAAGGACATTTAAATTTTTTAACTAACAAAGCAATGAAAATTCAATAAACTAGCAATAGCTAGTTAATTTAAGATTTCTGTCGATATTTTTATTTCGATAAAATAATCGTTGTAATATCCAGATAAATAGATACTTGGACATCTCTTCTATTAGACAAATGGATTAAAAAGCACAAAAAAACTGTAACTAAACAAATACTGTAAGTAAACAAACTTCAAAATTTTAAAAAACCTGTCCTTAAAGGTGATAAAAAATTAATGTTTTTTACTCCGCTTCCCATCTGTTACATTAAGATCAGCCGTGGCTCTTTAAATTTATATTTTCTATTAGTAATTTAGATGTCAAAAGTTAGCAAATTAGTTGTAGAATTTGTTTCAGTGGTTTATATTCAATTATTTTCTGAAAGAGCTCCAAAAAATGCGTTTTTGTCAGTGAACCTTAACTCTCCCCTGGTCCGAAACTGTCTGATCGACCTAGTATAATGTCTCACGAGAGTTTTAAAAAGTTAACCCTTAAATGGACGATATTTTCGTTTTAAATAAAAACGGGTAGTAAATTGAACATAGATGTGTGTTTTTGTTCTGTATGTATATTGTATACATATTTATGTTATCTATACTATCTATACTTCTATATCTATATCTATCTATCTATACTATCTATATCTATACTCTATATACCTATCTATATATACTTATACTTACTTATACTATACTATACTACTATACTATATACTATATACTATATACTATATTATAATAAAGCGTAAACACATACTTCTTTTAAATTATTTAAACTTTCGTGAGACATTTTATAACTAATTATTTTACGGCTCTTACTCACGTATACTTTTTTCGGTGACGGCACCGACAGTTTCAGACCCTGCGGGGGTCCTTCTTCCTCTTACGAGCCGTAAAATAATTACATACTTCTTTGTTGCCTAAGATTTCAGCAATTACAGCATATTTTTAAATAATTATTTTTTTAATAAAAAGCCCTACACTTAAGTCATGCTTTAGGCTATATATTTTCACGCCATTAAACTTAGGGTGTAAATATTTTGGATAAAAACCCTAATGTGGGAAAGAGACCATAAGTTGCTGCCAACATCAAGAAAGAAAGATTGCTAAGGTTTGTCATGTCATTTTGACATTTGCTATTGATAATTTGACAAATGTGAACAATAAAATGAAATTTTTATAATTTTATGCGGATGAAGTCGCGTGGGAACAGCTAGTGTTATATATTTGTATGTATGTATATATATTTGTAATATGTAGGTAGCTGATATAGTATAATATAGTGTATGTATTTATTAAGTTTATTAGTTTATGTTTACTTGTGCATGTTCTGATTACCCTCTATGCATCTAATCTTATCGTTTGGTTAGCAGGAAGATAACTCTTTTAGAGTTAGGCTCACCAGTACGACTAACTTTCTAGTATGTATTTTTAAATAATGTTTTCTTTGTGTACAAAGTTAAATAAATAAATAAATAGATTAAGGGAAAAATAAAGAAAAAAATGATTTTTCATTGGTAACACTGCTGCTGAAGCTGTCAATGCTGACAACTACTGCCAAACTACTGCCACTGTCGGGTATTGCGTTGACGGGTTTCATAAATTTATGATTCACAATTTCATATTTGCAATTTTGACTATTTAAATTATATATCTAATTCGAATTTAAAGACTTTATATTATTCAATTGCGAAAAATTAACAAGATTAAGCTTATAATATTGTTGTGTTCTTTTTATGTTGACATTGTTAATCAAGGTACTCGAGAGTGTAAACTTAACACTAATATTTGTGTAAACCAACAAGATGTGTTGGCAGTAACAGAAGGAAGATCCTAGTAACGTATTTTAATGTAGGTAAGTGACGCAAGACGCCAATACAATTTAAATTTAGCCCTTTAAAATTAGTAGCGTATATTATCTAAAGAAAACAGAAAATGTAAAATGTGGTAAGTACTACAGAATTAGATTTTATACAATTAAATTTGTATGATCCCCAGCAACAGGAGCAGTAATTTCAACATATAAGTTGTATGTGTAACACAACTACACAAACTGGTTATTAATTTGTAAAATAACTTTAAATTAAATATAGTCAAACAATGTGTGTCAAACTGACTGAGGAGGTCTGAGGTTTGATATAGCTTTCCTAGTGAATACATACAAGCAGAGTTGTTAGATTTGGTGTTTGTTAGTACAACATGTTGCACGCTGCACAGTTCAAATGACAACCCACTTGGTACCAATTGTTGCAGGAACATTTTAATATAACAGCTACCAATACATAACTCGTAAGTTTTGAATGCACATTTCATATATTATTAACTAATTGTAATTGTAATTGTTTCATCTAACTAAATTGTACTTAGATTATTGTTAGGTTGTTGTTATCAACAAAAACTTGTATATGCTAGGGGGAACAAATATGGAAGAGAAAGTTACTTGTTATTGTTTACTAAAGTTAACTTGAGGTTTGATTTTGTTGATTCTTTATATTGCTTTTTTACAAGTGACAAAAGAGATAAAAGCTTGTTGGTGCTAAGTGCTGACAGATCAGAAGCAGTGCTGTATATAAGAGAGGCAGGGACCGATGCCCCCAATTCAGCTGCACTATATTCACACACAATAGATTTTGTCCAATCCTATCCTCCGCACACTTACTTCACCCCAATACAATATTTTTCATAAATAAAATGACTTTTAGTATTTTATGTGTAAAACATGTTATGTCTATGTTTTTACAGAATTTTTTAACTTTTTTATTTGTTATTAACTTCCATATGTTGAGTAAATAAATAATATCTATGTATAGAAGGTCTTCTTATGTACTCTATTCTACTATAAAAAATAGTTGTGTATATATAAATAGTTTATGGATTTTAAATACTGTTGTAAAATTCGAAATTAACCATTAACAAAATTTATTGGAGACTTTTGACACACACTCTGGTTCTTAGCCTAAGCGACTTTGGATATTTTGGTAGTAGTTAGTTGGGTGGTAAATCATTACATCACTAAATTTTAGTCCTAATTTTTACAAATCTTTTTTGGAAACATTTACGATAGATTAACAGCAAAAATGTTTTAAATGTCTTTGTTTTTTCTTCATCAATTTTATGAAATGAATGAGAACAAATTGATATATCGAAAATTAAATGTAAATTGATCGCTTTTCAGGGGTGGAAGTCCGTGAGGGATGTGGCGCGGTGCGGGCGTGCGGTGGCGCGCGGCCGCGCTACTGGCGCTGGGCGCGCTGCTGGTGTGGGCGTGGGCGACGCGGCGCGGTGGGGGCGCGGGGCGCGGCGCGGTGGGCGCGGGGGGCGAGGGCGCGGTGGCGGGCCGCGAGCTGCCGCTCATCTTCATCGGCGGCGTGCCGCGCTCGGGCACGACGCTGATGCGCGCGATGCTGGACGCGCACCCCGACGTGCGCTGCGGGCAGGAGACGCGCGTGGTGCCGCGCATCCTGCAGATGCGGCAGCACTGGATGCGTTCGCAGAAGGAGAGCGTGCGGCTGGAGCAGGCCGGCGTGTCGAAGGCGGTGCTGGACAACGCGATCGCCGCCTTCTGCCTGGAGGTGATCGTGCGCCACGGTGACCCCGCGCCGCGCCTCTGCAACAAGGACCCGCTCGTGCTCAAGATGGGCACCTACGTGCTCGAGCTGTTCCCCAATGCTAAGTTTCTGTTCATGGTCCGCGACGGGCGAGCCACCGTCCACTCGATCATAACTCGCAAGGTACTCCTTTCCATATGTAGGCGTAGTGCACTGGTAGTGCGACCTTGTAGTCGGGCGGGCGAGCTGACTGAGCTGACGCGCGGCGTGCGCAGGTGACCATCACGGGGTTCGACCTGTCGAGCTACCGGCAGTGCCTGAGCAAGTGGAACCACGCGGTGGAGCTGATGTACCAGCAGTGCCGCTCGCTGGGGCCGGCGCGCTGCCTGCTGGTGCGCTACGAGGCGCTGGTGCTGGCGCCGGCGGCCACCATGCGCCGCGTGCTGGCCTTCCTGGACCTGCCGTGGCACGACGCCGTGCTACATCACGAGCGCTACATCAACCAGCCCAACGGCGTCGCGCTCTCCAAGTACGACTCCGCCCGCTTACCTCCTGCTTACCCCCTGCTTACCGTCTCGCATCTTGTCACACGAATCTTTCATTCATTCATACAGTTATTACACTTATATCACTCGCACCCTCACTCATAGGGACCTCCGCTTGGCGCGATCCCGACACATCTATCTCGCTTTTTCTACGTTCATACATCTTCGCATTATGCATGCATATCAGGTGCACGTGATATCGCCCTGCTTCAGTTGGTATTTCATTAATCTGGACGGTATATGTAAGTCTGTCTTTGACGCCCCGAACGACACTGCTGCTCACTTTTGCACCATAAATTTCCTTTCATTCAACGTTTCAACATATCCAAACCATCTAAGCGTGTCTTTTCATGTCACAACAACCTATTTTAAACCACATTCTTCCCTAACAACACTATTAATACACCTACAAGCAAAAGAGATGGAGTCTTTTTCGGTCATCTGAATTCGTTTCCTATCCTCGCCTTATAAGAAAAGGATGGGAAGGCCTCCGACACGCGCACCTCGGAGTGCGGGCGGAACTGCTCCGTGTTCTGTGGTGTCGTGTCATTGCACCGGCGAGCCGCCCCATTCGTGCAACGGATGCTGTCGTTGGTGGCGTTCAAAACGGACAGTCTTCTAACTCTGCGCCGAATTTCATTCAAATCCGTTTTGACATTTCGCAGCAGGAGTAGTCATCCATCCGTCTGAACTATTACATTGTCAATAACATGTTCATTAGTAATATATTATGCATTCCATTCCACCGTGCAAACACTAGTATAATAAGATGTCTTCCGGCACTCGATGTGGCGATGTGGCGAAGTGGCGATGTGGCGAAGTGGCGAAGTGGCGCAGTGGCGATGTGGCGCGGCGTGCGCTGAGTGTGGGTGTTGTCCGCAGCGTGGAGCGCTCCTCGGACCAGGTGGTGCGGCCGGTGAACCTGGACGCGCTGGACAAGTGGGTGGGGCAGCTGCCGGCCGACGTGCGCGCCGACATGGCCGAGCTGGCGCCCATGCTGTCCGTGCTCGGCTACGACCCGTGGGCCAACCCCCCGCACTACGGCACGCGCGAGCCCGCCGCGCCCCCCGCGCCCGCCGCGCCCGCCGCGTGACCCCTTTCCCAACCCTATAGAAGTACTTTATAATTAATTATATTATATTTTTGTGTTATGCGATAAAATGAATATGTAATTGTGTATATATTTGTAAATAGACGATATCGCGAGAGTGGCGGAGCGCGGCTGCGGTCCGATAATAAAGTTCTATTTTATGTTTCAAAGTATTTTATTTTTAACGATGGAAATGTGAACCTAATTCACAATCAAAGATTGTATCTATGTTTGTATTAGTATTGTATTTATGGAGTACGCTGCACTGTGACTGAGTTGTCACTTTTGTAGAGGTATTTACAGCTTCACCGGACCGGAGTTGCGGTGGCCCCCCTCAGGAGTTTGGGCTCGGGCCGTTACTTCGTTATTATTACCGGATTGGAGGTGCGGTCAGTTCGAGCAGTTTTACTAGCATACAACGCAGATGCAGGCCAGTACACTGCTATCTCAAAAGATATAAATGTGCTGTCCACGCTGCTCCTCGTAAATGTCGGCGATATGTTTTTGTGCCGATACAAAGTACCACATGAATATCCCGAGAACTAATTTCGTTGCCGATTGCCAGGTTGTTGTTGTTCCTTGCCTGTTAATTAATTCTCGTTTTCATCTATCTCTATTACAATTCACGTTCACCGTATACCGTATATTGGCAAAAACCAAATAGGCAACTTGCGGCCAGTTTAGCCTACTCATGTACTCATGTCGATATCGAATAGGTAAGCGGGGCGCACGCATACGACATTTGACAAACAAGAGAACATTGCCATCTAACGTATGCGTCACACACTCAGATTTTAGTAGCTAAATGTGTTGACGGCGTGCGGTACGCAGATGGCGCTGTACTACGCAATCCGGTGTTAGAACACACGCCTGGCATTTTTTTGAATCGTGCTCTCTGCCATTGACAAAAAGAGCCTAGGCCTAGTTATGGTAAAAGTGAAAAATTAAGTGACCTTGCGTTAGGTTTGCTTCAAGAGATAAGCCTATACAATTATGTATGACTACCTGTTTAAAGATACGAAATTTCTAAGCCTGGCAGTTTGCGAGCTGATTTTTCGGTTATTCTTATTGTTTGTGTTCACGATATCTTCTAAATTATTAGTCTAATTTAAATACTGTAACGGACAATTTTATTCTACATTAAATTAACCTGGGAACAAACGCTAGGTGCGTTTTGGATAAAACAACGCCGCAAATAGCGTGTGCTTTTTAATTCATTTTTGACAGACTTCCCAAAAGAAGGAGCTACTCAATTCGTCTGTATGTTTTTTTTTGTAAACCAAAAAGTGGTTATTGTAAGAAAATCGTTATAGATATATACTAGCTGTTGCCCGCGACTTCGTCCGCGTGGAGTTTAAAAGTTCAAAACTTACGTTCGCCCCTTTTTTCAAACTTTACAGGTTAAATTTGAAGGAAGCCTAAAACACCTACACCTTCTTTCTTAGTACATACTAGCATTCGCCCGCGACTCCGTTCGCGTGGAATTAAAAAAAAAACAAAAGATAGTAGCCTATGTGTTCTTCCAGACTATCCCCTACATCTATACCAAATTTCATCCAAATCCTTTCAGTCGTTTAGGTTACAAACTCTACCAAACATCCATCCATCTAAACTTTCGCATTTATAATATTAGTATGATAGTATGATTTATTTAGTAGTAGTAACAGAAATATCATGTAAGATCTAAGCCCAGTTTGGGTGATGATTTTTTTAGTTACGCTTGTTTGTGTTTGCGATATCTTCTAAACTATTCGTCCAATTTATATACCGTAAAAGACAATTATAATCTACATAAAATTCTCCTGAAAACAAACACATTTAATAAGATAAGGATTAAAATTTAAACCAATAAAACACCGCCGCAAATAGCACGATTTTAAAATTGTAATTACGCGGACTTTTCTATAGAACTTTTTGAAATCTACAATTTTTTCATACATCATGTTATGTACCTCTAACGGTTTAGGCAGAGTAAGCCGAAAAAAAATTTAACGCCGGGGTCCAGAAATACGCTATTTATTAATGGTTCCTAAACATTAGTAGTAATAAAGTATAGCCTATGTTGCTCACAGATGAATTTTTCCTTTTTATTGGTGGAAGAATTTAAAAAATCGGCCCAAAAGGATTTACGTGAATCAAATACATACAAAAGGCAGATCTTTCCTCTTTATAATATTACTAGCTGTTGCCCACGACTTCGCCCGTGTGGAGTTTTAAAGTTCAAAACTTACGTTGGCCCCTTTTCCAACCTATCACCTAAAGTGTTAACTTAGTAGTAATCTACGTAATAACAGAAATCTACTGATGCCAGATTCCAAATTTCTAAGTCCGGTAACTTGTGAGCTGATTTTTCGGTTACCCTTATTGTTTATGTTCGCGATATCTTCTAAACTATTAGTCCAATTTAAATACTGTTAGGGACAATTTTATTCCACATTAAATTCTCCTGATAACAAATGCATTTATTTGGATAAGGATTAATATTGAAACCAATAGAAGAACGCCGCAATTAGTGTGCAGTTTTTAATTCATTTTGTAAACAAAAAAGTTGTTATTGTAAGAAAACCGTTAAAGATAGATGCTATCGCGGACTTTTCGGTAGAACTTTTTAATGTCTACAATTCTTTCATACATCATTTTATATACGTCTAACGGTTTAGGCAGCGTAAGCCGAGAAAAGTTAAAATTTAATGATTATTAAACGCCCCGCGGCGTCCAGAAATACGCTGTTTATAAATGGTTCCTAAACATTAGTAAAATATAGCCTATGTTACTCACAGATAAATTACCTTTCTAATGATGAAATCGCTCCAGTAGTTTTTGCGTAAATCAAATACATACAAAAATCCAAAAACACAAATCTTTCCTGTTTACATTATTAGTATAGATATATAAGTATAGATGTCTAAAATTTTTCAAACAACTTGGCGGCTTGACTATGAGTCACTGCGCAGAACATCTCGGTACAGAGCGGCGTAAAGGATCCCGGGGTGGGCACTGACTAGTACGCAGTTCAAGGTCAGCCGCCAAAAACTTTGAAAAGCTCTGTACGGTTTTTTTTTTCATAATGAAAATCTAAATTTCTATCCAAATTATTGTTATTCTTGATCCAAGTTTCGATTCTAAAGAATACATATCAAGGCCGGAGGTTGGGGGAAGGGGAATTACGATTTCGAGGGGTAACAACATGTCTAGGACCCATACTATGTATATTAGAAATCAGAATTCGGTTCTCGGTTTTGCAAGCGAATGTGTTCCCGGCTCCTGTACTAACACATTGTTTGCAGCGCGGCGGCGGCGGCGGCGGCGGCGCGCCCCGCGGCATACAACGACCACAGGCTACTATACGACGCAGCAAAACAGTGCAACGCCGATGCTCGACGAGAGAGGACGTATCGCCCGTTATCGGCCCTCGCTCGCACGTGTTTGTCGATCTCCGCGGAGGAAATGTTTACATCCTGCTCTGTTCTTCCACTGATTTACGACTACAATAAATTTAGATCCGAATTTATAAAGTGAAATAATTAACACGAGCGATCAGAGCTGTCCGAACGAAGTATCGTGATCATAATTAGGTGGAAAGTGAAGTGTTTATCAGAAAGATGCGGTGAGAGTGTCGTCATGCTGCGAGCGTCGCTGCTAGTGCTGAGCGCGGCGTGCGCGGCGGCCGGCGCCAAGCTCGCGCCGCTCGACGTGCCGCGCTGCTGCCCCGCCGGCCAGAGCCTCTCGCCGGACGCCCTTCGGGCCGCCGCGCTGGCACCCGCACGCGCCGCTGCCGCTTGCGCGCCGCCCGCTCCCGGCGCGCCTTCCTGGGCTCCTCTCGTGTACGCGCCCGCTCGCAACACCTTCTTGGAGCGAGGCCGTCTACCGCAGCACTGGCGGCCGTTGGACGCAGCGTTACCTCGCTGCGCCGCGTTGCGTGTGCTGCCTGAGCACGCCGCGCCCTACGCTCTGCTCGCCAACAACGGCTCGCTGTTGCTACGCGGCACGACACACGCCCTGCCACCGGCACGTTACTGCGCCGACGAAGGCGGAGCGCTCGTCTGCGAGGAGGACGTGCCACGAGGGCCGACCAAGTGCTGCGCCGAGGGCCAAGGTTTTGACGGCGCACATTGCGCGGAGGAGCCGGCAGGAGCGCAAGCGAAGGGACCGGCATCAGTGTTGGAGGAGCTGCGCGCGCTCGCCAACGGCACCGGCGTGGGATTCGGGTGGCCGGCGTGCGCTGAGGGCTCGCGGTACGCTGTGGCGGGTGCGCTGGGCGGCGCGCAGCTGGAAGCGGGAGGCGCGCTCCAGCTGCGCGCGGCAGGAGGCTGGGCGCGGCTGGCAGGTGGCGCGTGGTGTGCGGAGGCCGTTCGGGGCGCGTCGGGGGCGCGCGTATTGGCATGCGAGGCGGCGGCGCGAGCGGTGGGCGGCGGCCGGCGCACCACGCTCTGTACGGCGCCGGGCTAGCGGTAGGCGCGGCGTTCCTGGCGGCGACGTTGGCGGCAGGCTTCGCGCTGCCGGCGGCGCACCATGCGCTGCATTGGCGCTGCCAGACGCACTACGTGGCGGCGCTGATGTTGGGCGACGTCCTGCTGGCCGCGACGCAGCTGGCCGGGGACCGCGTGCCGCCGGCCGTGTGCCGCGCGCTCGGTGAGTGTTCTACGCCCTGCCTGATTGCCCTACTCGCCATCCCGGCGGCTGCCGCCTTACTAAGAGACGTTTTTACTCTGTTCATGTATCGTGGCGCGGCGTGGGCTCTACAGCCGTGTGCATGCACTTCCTGTTCCTCTCGGCGTTCTTCTGGCTCAACACAATGTGCTTTAATATTTGGTGGACTTTCCGGTGAGTACGATTTTCGTTTTGCATTTTATTAAGCAACGAGCTGTTCCTGTCCGGCTTAGTCACAATTGTCTTCAATTGCAAATGTCAATATTACCCTTATAGTTTGTCTAAATAAGATTGAATAGTTTAATAAATGAAGCATATGAAGTATCTAATTAAATTTGTATGAAGGTAAATGACGTACTTATTAGACGGGCATCGTAGTGACGAAACAAACACGCATAGCGAAAAACTATGAACTATCGATATTCGGTTTAAATAAAATTTAACGAACTTAACTAAAATTATTATTTAATTATTAACTAATTGAGGGGACAATTCTAGTAATGAAGGTAGTGTAGAGAATTTAGCGATGACAATAATAACAGCATTCAACAAATCCAATTCCATTATGTACAACTGTAGTAGTAATAAATATTTATTAACTCTCATTTTTCTTTTGGTTCCATAGGTCAATATTAATTTTACAAAACGGTGTTTTTTATTTTAATCCAAAAGGTTTAACTATGAATCTATCGATTACAACTTCTGTGAGAGTAAAATCGAAAATCGAAAAGATTCACACCTGATTTTACACAACCCATCCCTACTAAATTGTCAAATGAATGAATTGCCAAACTAATCAATCTTATTTAGACAAACTATAGAGTCCCTTTCCTACATTAAGGTTTTTCCAATTTATTTACCCCCTAACGGGAATACGTCGAATTACTAATAACCCTGTATATTAGACATGTAGGTATTACACAAGATGTGTTCATTTATAATAATAAAATTTAGGAGTACGTATATATAATGTGATAAATTTAATGAGACCTGCTAATAAATCATGTCATCATCATTGTCAGGCTGAGGTCGTCCACTGCTGGACGTAGGTCTCCCCAATCGGTTGCCGCGATGCTCGGTCCTGTGCCTTTATACAATCACACCTACATGTACCTACAACAAATATTATAAGCGGCAACGCTCAAGCTGAGCCGAGTGACTGTCGAGCTGTTAGGGGGCGGGTGAGCGGCCCACCGGGCTAGTGAGTGTAGCGTGGGCGTGGGCGCAGGGATTTCCGGCCGACGTCGCTGGAGCGCGGGCAGGAGGCGTGCCGGCTGCGCGTGTACCAGGTGTACGCGTGGGGCGCGCCGCTGGCGCTGGCGGGCGCGGGCGCGCTGCTGGACCGGCTGCCGGCGGCGGCGGCGGCGGGCTACCTGCGGCCGCGCTTCGCCGTGCGCCGCTGCTGGTTCTACGGTGACGCCGAGGTGCTCGTCTACTTCTTCGGGCCGGTGGGCGTCCTGCTGCTGGTCAACCTCGCGCTCTTTGTGTCCACCACGCGCCAGCTCACATGCGGCCTTTGGCGTCGCGACGAAGTCAAGTCTACATCCGAGAGGTGCCTTCCATTCTTACAATACATGATTTCACCACTTGTTGTATCTTGTCCTAACTAACCCTAACGTCTCTATTTTAAGTCGTAGTAAACTTAGACTTTAATGTGTAATCTAAGTAAATAACAAATAAACATTTTCTTTACTTAAGTTTCACTTAGTTTAAAAAACGTAACGTGACCCATATCTACGCTTAGATTCGATTAAGAAATTAAAGAGCAGTTTTGTTTGTGTCGGGCGGCAGGGCGGCGCTGGGCCGCGTGTGCGCGAAGCTGGTGGTGGTGATGGGCGTGACGTGGGTGGCCGACGTGGTTTCGTGGGCGGCAGGCGGGCCGGCCTATCTCTGGTACGCCACCGACCTGCTCAATGCGCTGCAGGGCCTCTTCATCTTCCTGGTGGCGGGCTGCCAGCCCCACGCCTGGGCGGCCGCCAAGCGCGCGGCGGCGGCGCTGTGCGCGCGGCGCGGGCGACACGCGCGCCACGCCGCGCACTCCTCCTCGCACCTGCCCTCCTGCGGGGAATCGCTCACGCACACAACCGCCGCGCCCGCGCCGGCCGCGACTGCCGCTCCCGCAGCGCCCGCCGCGCCCGCTGCGCCCGCCGCGCCCGCCGCTCGCCTGCCAATGGAGACGGTGTGCTGACCCGTGCCGTGACTCGGGCCGCCAAGCCCCTGTGTATTTCCATACGTATTTGTATATGTGCTAAATAGTATAATGAAGTGAACGTGAACGAACGGAGCTTCTCGCACGTTCTAATGGTTGTTATGCTGTATAACGACAAGAAGTGACAAGTGATCGAGGCGCTCGCCGCCACGCGCCCGCCGCCCCGCGCGCGGCCAGGAGTGTTCAGTGATGCGCAAATAGGTTACATATTTATGTACGAGCCTGTAAGTGACAAGTAATTAACCGTTTAATGTACGAGTACATTTCTATGAAGTATTAATAAAACGAACGAGAAGTAAGCATAGTTTCAATGGCCCCGCTCCAGGTAAAAGGACGAGAAATAACTTCAATTTCTTTAACACGTTTATTTTGAACTCATAAGATGATTTAAAAAAAGTTAATCCCACACCTATTAGCTTTTGTACGCAACTTTGCCCGCTGTGAATTCGAAAAAAAATCCCTTAGCGAGTAGGCTATGCGTTATTCCAGACTACGTTTGTACAGCAATGCATATGTATATTTAATTAAGCTGTTTGGAACATACAAAGCAACAAACATGTATAAATACAATATACGAGTAAGTATAGTGTACCAGTACTTTTTACACTTTTATAAAACATACAAAATACAAGTTTTTCCTCTTTATAATCTTACTAGCTATGTCAAACTTCATCCAGATTCGTCCAGCCCTTTAGGCGGTTTGCGGACGGACGGACAGACAAATAAATTTTAAATACGATTTTCGTTATCAGCAACACAAATACATCATCTACCCGAAATCTGGAATTTTCCCTTTGATATTACAAACAGACACTCCAATTTTATTATACAATGTATAGAAGATAGATTGATTTTGTTTTGTAATATCGTTACCGTCACCCGCAGTGATAGTTTGTTTAAGGCGTCCCTGGTATTGAATATTGATGGGAACCATCCCTGGATTTATTGGCTTACGGTCGGGTCTGACTCTGATTTGTAAAACAATACCAGAAAACCACCCTTCTTTTACACTGTCTGGTAAGACATAGGATCGGTACAGGACTCGTTATGTTTCATTAACATGAGATTCAGTTAATTTTCCTATAAGTATTAAATACGAAACATTCCTGGGGAGCCAACAAGCATGCAGCGATACGGGTCGGTCGACGTGGCGACTTGGCGGATACATGAAGTTTAATGAAAGTAATGGCGCTCTTGAACCAGTTTTCTAAATGGAGGTGCTTGTAGCAGCTGCGAGCTGCGAGCGAGTGCTGCGGAGCGGGCGGCGTGCGGGCGGCGCGCGGCCGGCCAGCTCGCGGAGAAAGTGCGCGCGCCGGAGCTTTGCAATTTTTATTACGATTGCGATACAGTGACCCGCCCGTACAGACTGCCTCCGCTTTCGATATACATCCAGTTCAATTCAATAGTAGTGAGAAATTGTGTTTACATCTGTTACTGGTTAACGATGTCATTATCGTCTATGGATTTATTTTGTATAGTTTTCTCTTTTAATAAACTCTGAGCATAGCCCTACAAAGGTACACGATAGGTGTTTCCCGCTGGGTCGGTGGATCGGTGGGACGATCGGTCTATTAGAAAACACCCTCTCGTTTTGAAAGGTTTATTACAACACATTTTCCATTGAATTTGATGTAGTATACATATAGGCTCTTTTATAATCAATGACTTCCCATTGTCCGCTAAATATAGATTTTGATATCGATCGTTTTCCCTAATTACTAAGGGGACATCATGTTGAATCTTGTCTAGGTAGAGTGGTTGCGAGGTGGGGCCGTCCGCCGCTGCCGCCACGGTATGAAGCACCTGTAATAGAAAATGCTTTAAAAAGTATTGTAATCATGATCAATAAGGGATTATACATCTGTAAATATCATTATTGAATACAGCGTCAGTGCAATTGTAAACATTTAGTATTGCAGCACTGCTCACTGCTCGTGCAGTAGACTTGTTGCAGCGGCGAGTGACAGCTCAGCGACCTACATTGTACAAATATTGCTGAAGTAAACGTCATGTTCTCACTTGACAACATTTTTCATTCAATAATTGAAATATTAAAATACAAATGTGAGTTATTACATTGTTACGGCCAAATTATTGTTCCAAAGTAAAAGTCGTTGTAAATTCTATAGTTATTCAAAGTGTCACTATGCGATTAGTTTACGTATACTTAGATCTTTTATGGACAAATGCTAAATTATTTTTATATACTGTAATTAAAAAAAATATAACCGAAACTTGCCAGAAATTAACTGCACGTTTCTTTTAAATGGCCTAAGAAGGGCGAATCATTTTACTTAATCCTTTTGAATATTTGACCTTTACTTCGCAGCCGCTGCGAAATATACACATACACAGGTACCCTATTAGTATATATATATAATTCATAAATTATACCGAAACGCCGTAAGCGTAGGTTTTTATGATTTTATGTATAATAGATTTTTCCTTCTATTTTCGATGCCCACGATACAGGCATTGCCTAGTGTGGGCATCACCAGATTAATCGTACACTAACCACAATTGTATTTATCTTTTAATTGGTATAACTGTTATAATTGTTAATCTGTTATTTTTCAATAAAATTATTTCTATTTCTATTTCTATTTCTATCTAATCTAAACTATGAAAGAGGGGTAGAATATGTCTCTTTACTGGTGGTTTAAGTCACGCATACTAATGATATTTCTAAAATCTTTTTCTTTCATTTCTTTTTCATAATGATTGCAGTTAAGTTGTGTGCTAATGCACAGCGCGTGGGCTGTTCTTAGAAATAAGTTAAACTGCAATAGTTAGCGCGGTTCCGCCGCCGCCGCGCCGCCTTGTGTCGCCGCCGGTCTCTTCGCGGAAAACTTAGCGATATCTGCTTACATATTTTCATAACGTTAGTATGAATTTTATTCATATTACACGCTCGTCTTATATTTTTATTAGAATAAAAAGTAATAAGATGTTCGTATAATGCAGTGTCGGACGTGGCATCAGCCTTTCATCTGATGAGTCAGGAATCGCGGATTGAAAGCGCGTCAGGTTGTACTGCAAATTGCAACGTATCCCATACGGGGAGTATGGGATACGTTGCAATTTGCAGTTTCTGAACGAGGGCGCTGCCATTAACGCTGAAATTGACGCTGCCCCTGAGTCCTAATGACAATGGTTTTTATTCACATAGAGATTTCAAAGAAAAGAAAAGTTTAAATAAAAAATAGATACTGACATTATGACCAAACCTAAAAATAACTTATTTGCAAACATGTATGTAGGCGTGTGCAACGTGTACTCGCAGCAGAGCCGCACTCCGGTCGGTTAGCAAGAAGGGTTGCAGAATGGACTCGAGCAAACTCTTTTAAAACAGGAATAAAAGATCGCAAACATTTGCAGCCGTGTCCGCCTCCGACCGCCACTTGGCCGGACTTGTGAGCCGTGCTTTTGATGTCTCCTGAAGGACATTTGACATTTATGTATTATGAATAATATAGTTAGCGAGGTGAATGAATTGTCGTGAGGTAAAAGGTAGCGGAGAGAAGAGTGATTAGGCTGCGGCTACACTAGTGTGTACAGCGGCGTCGCACCCGCGCCTGCGCCGCATGACGTGTGTCAGGACCGCGGCGCAATTTACAAACACCGCAATGTATGTCCTCGTGCGTATTTGAATGAGTTACGTTAGCTCGCAACATCGCTCACTCCTATTGTCTTCGATTGCACAATAGCATATTTTCATAATAAATTGTCAAATTGACATTTATTTTATTCCCTCTCCCTCTCACACGCACGTGTCGTGTGATTGTTGACATTAATATGCTGAATATGTTAGTGTTATAGCTGTTATAGCTGCAGTACATGTTTAGACAGGTAATAGGACAACGAGACCCGAACGACGACGGTATTCGAATTGTAACAAGTTTATAAATGAATGAGATGTCCGGTCCAGCAAATTCAAGCAATTGATCACATTCGCTACGTTAACAACAAGCAACTTAATGGTCAACACAATAATATTTTTAAATGGCAATGAACCGGCCCGCTAGCTACTCGCCAACTCGCCATACAACATACTACCATACTACGGCTGGAATTAAATTAATGACCGTAAATAACTAAATGGTCTGTAGAAATACTCTTAGCAAAGTGTGTTAGTTAATTTTAAACATAGTATTTGCACAGATTGTGTGATAGGTATTACAAAGCTGGGCTAACTTAATAAATACGCTGACGAAAGATTGTAACGACGCGACGGTCAATTGAAATTGTTACAGAAGTATGTAATCGAAATTTGACAAAATATAAGCAATTCTGCAGTTCTAACTTTAAACAAATAAATAATATTTTATTCCATTATGGAAAACATTGTAATTGACAGATTCGAATATTTGTTACTATTGTTTCAATTGAAAGGACATTTTTGTAGTAATCGAGATGCATTTGGGGTAGCGAGTCGCGCTGGGTCGTCCGCCTGCCGCCGCCGGCTGCCGCATTTCACGAAATCATGACGCGACTTCCTTATTAGCTCTCGGAGACGTTGCGCGATTGTCTTTGCATCCTCATTAGACGGAACCACTCATTAAACATAGACATTCCACATCATTACAGTTTGGAGATGCATAGGTAAAATAATTCTACCTATCTTGCCTTCATTTTGTCTAATTTGACCGAGGCATATATGAGATTCAAGAAAAAGGTGGAATATCAGATAGTTTTTGAAAATAAATATAGACACCGAGACATTAATAAACGACGGCCTATTTATTAAATACGTAACAAACGTGCATACATACATACATACATACAAAGAAAACCGAGCGCGAAAAGTCGCATTACGTTCCGCTCCGGAAGTCGCCGAGACAAAAATACACTTGTTTTCGCTTATTTTAACTACATACATACGTAATTTTATTTTTCTTACTCTTACTTATTTATGTATGACTTAGAAACATTTTGACATTTAACTCATTACACATTCTCACTGAGATTGATTATTTGATCGTGGAGCGACGTGATACGTGATATGATCCGAGTCCGTTGCCATGTTGCAAATGTTTTTCTATAATAAATCTTACAGAATCACATTTATTACTACCGCGCCGCCGCTGGCGAGCAAATACTGCTGTTGCTGGGTAGCTGTGCGTTTTAATGACTTTTTTAAGAAAGTGCAGTCATTTTCAGAAGGCGGTCGTGGCAGGCGGCAGGCGGCATAAAATGCCAGATGAGAGCGGGCGGCGACGCCGACGGCTGGACACTCGCCGATACTACGACAGACAGCCGGACTCACACACAAACAATCGCCTAATGAAACTGTTCACGTAAAAAATATTAAGAAATCGACTTTTATTTACTGTACAGCGGGCGCGTGCTATTGAAGATGGTCAATATTAAAGAATCGTTCCTGCACTTCGCAACGGGAGGACAAATAATGTAGGAAGATACAACTAAGCCAAATGTTTTCCGGCGGTTTGTCTATCACTGATGAGTGTGGGTGCTGGTGTCAAATTTTAGTTCTCTTCAGTTTCCTTGACCTATATTATCATGTCTTATAAGACAAGGATAGGTAAAGGACGTGGATTTTTGCGAAGGAGGGACGTACAGGAACTCGAAATATAGTACTTATACTTAATGTGACGTCACGTGGACTTGGCAAATGTACACATTTTTTATATTTAAACAAGAATCTGGACCTGTAAGGTAAGGTTATACAAATGAGAGGTGTTGGTCTTGCGATATGGATTAATGTCTGGCATCTTTCATGAATTAATTATGTAGGAATGGAATGCTCGACACTGGAGAGATTGCGAGTGCGGGGTGCGGGACGCGGGGCGCGGGGCGCGGGGCGGAGACCGGTCGCGCAGCGAGGGCGAGGGACGCGCCGGCCGGGTGAGCGCTGCGCCCGCACCGCTAGGAGTGCACGACTTACAACATAACACATGAGACTTCAAGTGTTCACTATCTCGCCAGTACTCAATCTAATAAACGTAGAGTGCATTAACTTGTCATAGAGGTATAGATAGATTAACATGTTGCTCAGGCCGCATGCCGCAGTTAATAATGTGAGCCGGGAGGTGCGCGTAATGGTCAAGTCTGTCGGTGGCACACGACCATACGTATCATTTCTACGCATACATATGTACATACATACACTTACAAACTTAACCCATAGTTGTTGTTTCTCGTACAATTGGTTGTACAGCTTCGAGCCATGCACCAGGGCCTCGGTGGCGCAGTAGGCAGCGCGTAAGTCTCATAATCTTAAGGTCGTGAGTTCGATCCTCACCCGGGGCAGAATTTTTGTATTTATATAACCATTTTTGACCGACTTCCCAAAAGAAGGAGGTACTCAATTCGTCCGTATGATTTTTTTTTTTTTTGTTTGTTACGGCATAACTCCGCCCCTGGTTGACCGATTTTGAAATTATTTTTTTATCCGAGAGGTAGTGCTTGCAGGTGGGTCCCATTTTTTTGTTTGATTTTTGGAGTCAAAGACTACGGCGTAGTTAAATAGTTTAGCTCAAAATTGCGTGACGAAATTTGGTGTCATTTTTGCTTTCTATGCTTCCGTAGCCTAAACTATAAGACTTACACAAAAATTATGTATGGAAGAATTGTAGCCCTTTAAATTTGCTAAATAAACGTCCGCGATAGCATATATCTATCTATTAAGGTTGTCGCACAATAACCACTTTTTTCATTAAAATTTCGATCAAAATCTATACCCCACTTTCAACGCTATTACTCGTGTTCGGTATGGATCCTTATCAAAATAAATGTGTCCATCATCAAGAGAATTTAATGTAGATTATAAATGCCCTTGGAATTGTGTAATTCCGATCAATAGTTTAGGAGATATCATAAATAGCAAATTACGAGTCGCAGAAAAAAATACCAACTTGTAACAAAGTTTGCTTTCTTGGCTTACGTAGCCTAAACTATAAGACCTACATAAAAATGATGTATGAAAGAATTGTAGGTCATTCAATTAGCTGAATTAAAGTCTGCGATAGCATATATCTATCTCTTAAGGT
Organism: Papilio protenor; assembly: GCA_029286645.1. Classification (NCBI taxonomy): domain Eukaryota; kingdom Metazoa; phylum Arthropoda; class Insecta; order Lepidoptera; family Papilionidae; genus Papilio; species Papilio protenor. The sequence continues at coordinate 73,144 of JAGSMZ010000022.1, forward strand.
TGTCGCACAATAACCGTTTGTTTCGAGAAAACCGTCAAATACGTGCAATCGACTTTATTTAAAACGCTTTTATTCTTATTTGGTATGAATCCTTATCCAAATAAATATGTTTTCACGATAGAGTATTATATGTAGGTCATAATTGCCTTTTACAGTACGTAATTCTGTACAAGATTCTAGAAGTTATCAAAATATTAAAACTCACGGGCAACAGCGGCGCGCGGCCGCACCGAATTATGAGTGAATGATCGCCACGATGTATTAGTTCTTTACTTAATTTCTTAGATAATCGATTTAGATAACTCATTATTTGTTTTAAAGCTAGTGATTATCATACTGCGATGTCTAGATTCACTAAAAATCGAGAAATAAATAAAACTTTTTAATAAAAAACAAAACCGACTTCCAAACAAAATACACTAAAAACAAAATCTTCTCAAAAAAACAGTTAACACTAAAAAGTAACGAAATAATTACTTGAAAATAGTAAACCTCCCTTATTGTAGCTGTAATGTCTATATTGTACAATTATTATTACTTTGAAGTCGGTGTCAGTCATTACTAAAAACGTTACTATACTTTCAATTGTCAATTGTTATGGTAAAAATTTAGAAAACCTTACGTAGAAATATCACTGCATATACCTCGGCTGACACCGACATCAAAGTAATAATAATTGTACAATATAGACATAACAGCTACAATAAGGGAGGTTTACTATTTTCAAGTAATTATTTCGTTACTTTTTAGTGTACTGTTTTTTTGAGAAGATTTTGTTTTTAGTGTATTTTGTTTGGAAGTCGGTTTTTACATAAGCTAACTTTTTTGTAGTGTTATTACTTTAGTACTTATTTATTATGCCATTATATTCCTCTGCTTATGATCTTTGTATCTTTTAAAGTACTTAGTTGCAACGATCAACCGGACCACATACCTGCGGCTCGGCGCTCGGCGCTCGGCGCTCGGCGCTCGGCGCTCGGCGCTCGGCGCTCGGCTGCAAAGTAATTAACATACCTATACAATGCGATGTGAAATGCCAGTCTTGTAGCAGAGAGATCATTCTATTTTATAAAAATTGTTTCTAAAAACTCATACTCGCTTAAAATTAGAAAGATATCAACGACAACGAGACACAACACACAATGTATTATTTTAGACTATAGGTCAGTGATTCTCAGTCATTTAGGTAGAAAATTGGCGGTCCACCGCCGCCGCCGAAATTATAAAACTTTCAGAGGCAAAAAAGTTTGGGAATACATATTTGCTATAAGTATATTCTATGTCTGTTATACATACTGTACACTAATGTTTATATACATGTCTTGGGTTCCAATCCCGCCATGTATCAATGTGATTTTCGATTTTTCGAATTTTCATATGTACATAACTTAACCGATGTTCTTATGGTGAAGGAAAACATCGTGATGCAACCTACACATATCGGCGAAAGAAATTCAAAGATATTTGTGAGGTCAACCAACCCCCACTGAGCCAGTGTGGTTGACTATGGCCTAGTCACCTAGGGTAGGCTCTGAGCCCGTTAGGGACGTACAGTGAGCTGGTGATGATGATGATGATGTATTTCGATAACAAGTCTATATGAAATGCAGTTAAATTTCTTAGGTTGCTACAATTGATTGAAGATTCAATGTTGTCTATATAGCTACAGTTTGCAATAGATGTGTGGGACTACTACCACACAGTAGCACTGCTAGGTGCTCAGCCGTTTTCGAACGCATTGCGTTGTACTCGGACTGTCGCCGCCGCCGTCGCCACCGCCGCCGTGTCGTGCGCACTTTCTCTTCGTTGATGTCCCCCCCCCCCCCCCCCCCCCCCCCCCCCCCCCCCGCCCCTACGCACATAGCGTCAGCATTGACGAGAACATCAATACACTCACACTCCTCATACTTATTCACAAACAACACTTTTCACTTGCGTAAAGACAAAAGAACAATTTGACACTCCAGTAACTTCAGTCACGCTTTCTACTTAGTAAACTTCAGTATTTGAGTTTTGTTTAATTTGGTGTTTACCTGTGCTTTTGATATTTGAATGATTAATGCAAAATACCAGCTAATCATGGAGTTGTGAAAAGCCCCATAAGAAACTACATTTGTGACTGAGTAAAAATGAAAATGTTTATAAGTATGTGAGTTTATGAATACAACATTTGAATACATTCATAAAATCGTTATAGTCCACGCATTGCGCAGTGCAGCGGCCGCCGACGGCTCGCGTCTCCTCCTGCCGGCCGCAGTGCACGCTGCTTCATGCACGCTGCAAGCTGCAGCCTACAGCCGCACACTGCAAGCTGCCTCCGTTAATCAAATGCAAAACTATTGCATCTAGAATACTCTGTTTCATTTTTGCACCCATACAACAGGCAGACAAGGGGCATTGCAGATGTTCCGATTTGTTTAGTGCCAGACAGCAGGGTGAACAAGACGGATTACTAAGAACTTGATACCGCGCGTCTTGTTTTAAGAAATTTATTAGATACTAGCTGTTCCCATGCGACTTCATCCGCATAAAATTATAAAACTTTCATTTTATTGTTTACATTTGTCAAATTATCAATTGCAAATGTCAAAATGCCATGACATGACGTCAAACCATGGCAACCTTGCTTCCTTGATGTTGGCAGCAACTTATGGTCTCTTTCAAAATATTTACACCTAAGTTTAATGGCTTGAAAATATATAGCCTAAAGCGTAAAAATTAAAAAAAGAGTTATTCAAAAATATGCTGTAATTGCTGACATCTTAGGCAACAAAGAAGTGTGTATTTACGCTTTATTATATTAGTATAGATGTATCTTTAGCAGCTGAGTTGATATCACTACAACAAGCGTAATTTAATAACAAATATGGCCAAGGTATTTTAAAACTAGAAGTTGGACGCATCGCGAGTGTATCAATTTGGACGATATCTTTAACAAACAGTAGCTAGTTATTTGTTTCTATATGTTAAAATATAGTATTATAATTAAGTAGTGATTGTGCCGGCATTAAAGTATCGGTGTATTAGAAGATATTTCCGATCAAATAGGAAAGTCATCTTGCCGGTGCTGTTTCTTCGAAAGTACGTACATACTGCTCGGTTAATTAATGTATGCCAGTGCTGCGTGCGGTGCGGGTGGCGGCGCGGGGGAGGACGAGTCAATATTTGGTGAACGTTTATCAGCCATAGTCTGCCGCTCAGCCGGCCGATAACTTTGTTTGTTGTTTGTCCGGCGCGGTCCGGCGCGTTACGTGTACACTGCACTCTGCACGCTGCACGCTGCACGCTGCACGCTGCACACTGCACGCTGCACGCTGCACGCTGCACGCTGCACGCTGCACACGCTGCGGATCTCCTACTACGAGAATTTTAGTCTCTGTCTTCGCATGCGTCACTTTTTGTAGTTACTAGTAAGGCGGTAAAAGTTAAAATAGTTATATACCAGTTCACATAGTTTTAAACATCACCAACTTTACGTTAATTAACTAAATAAAAATTGTGACAGAGTACAATTGATAATAAATGCTTGCGGCGGAGGGGTGGTGGGTCTGCGAGGGTAGCGGGCGATGACGGGCGGCCGTGACAGGCTAAAATGCAAGGCAGTGGCGGACATCTCTGACCTCGCGCGAAGGGCCATGTGCTACAAAGGAGTTGGCCAGCTGCGAGCTTATTGTTTTCTGCGAAACATTCACAATGAACAAATAAATAAGATAGCAAATGATATAGCTTTGACACTTGAATGAGCGCCAGCATCCTTACCCGCGTTCATTTCGTTGTAAATGTACTTCGCAGCACAATTTAATTATTTCACACGATTAATTGATATGGGTCGAGAAATCACTAACAATGTGATAAAGGCAATTGAAAGCGAAAACATTATTAATCGCAGGCCTCAATTACTCCGCTTTCTATTTACCCGCGAGTCGCACACCAACTGTCCGGTGTGTTGCGGCTGCTGCAGACACCTTTCCAATGCGAGATTACTTTCAATGTGGTCGAATGTTTTTTCAAATATTAGATACCTATACTGTTGTTTTATTTTAAGTCGCGATTGTATTGGTAAAAACACACATTTACTGAGAGGGAGCACTCATGTACTGTAAGGTAGAAGAAGCCAGAGGGATAATAGACAGATCACCAGCAACAAGTGGGAAAAATATAAGTCCTCTTCTCACATAGCTCTCTCTATACATTGGCAAGACGCTTGGGCATCCGTATTATAACTGAAACTATAAGCAGTTAAGCTCCGCAGCGTACAGTACGCCTGCACTGAATGTCGGAGGGAGTATATATTGTCCACGTCCTTTGCTTTCGTCACATTTGCGTCATGAAGCGTTTTGTAAAGTCCTCACGTACGCGGCCCACGCTTAATACTTAACGTTATTTATGTTCAGCAATATTCAATAACTCTTATTATTCTTTTTTTTTATAATATAAGGTGGCAAACGAGCAACCAGCCACCTGAATCCGCCTAAATGGCGAAGCGACCACTGCCCATAGACAACCGCAATTGCAGATGCGTTGCCTACCCTTATCCGACGGAGAAGGAGACACACATAAAAAGGATATTTCCCCTTCCTATGCATCTCCTCTACCGTCAAATCCACTTCCCCTTCCCACCCTCTCCTTATAAGAAAAGGGTGGTAAAGAGAAAGGGACTTAAATTAGGCCTCCGGCAGTGGTCTGATGAGTGTGGACTCATCAGACGAAACACGGAATTGCTTCCATTTCACGCCTGTGTGGTCGTGGTATTACACCGGGCGTGCCGGCCCATTCGTGCTAAGATGTTAAAGCGGGCACTACCACTGTTAAATTGTTATTTCATTTTTGTAAAAAAAAAATCGAGTCTTCGTCTGACTTTCCCCGACTTTGATATGCTGTGATTATTTTTATTATGCTACAAAATTATTCAAAAACTATGCTTATGTCTACACAAGAATAAATCCTAAAAAGTTTAACTATTAATTTTATGTGCTGCGACCCAACGCACGAGCACACACACACAAACACACGCCTACAATCGCATCTAATCTGTCTATCTCAGTATACGGTAGACGATCACATGCACAGGACAGGCGTGAAGTGGGGGCTATCCCGCGTTTCGACTGATGAGTGTGGTGCCTTAGGCCCAACTTTAGTCCCTTTTCCTTCCCACCCTTTTTCTTATAAGAAAAGGATGGGAAGAGAACGTGGATTTGACGGTACAGGAGATGCATAGGAAGAGGAAATATCCGCTTTATATCGTCCTACGTAATGACCGCCGACAATAAACAAACGGCCTCGTACTTGCACACAAGTCACATTTGTGCGACGCCTGGCGACGGCAGATTGTGAGCTCTCAATAATAACTTGCATTGTTGTTTGTTTTGTATCGACAATGTTACGTTGGGACTTGCGACCGCGACGTGATAGCAGTGTAACCTTCTAGAAGTGGAGGTGAAAATGACCTGAGTAGACTACGACAAACAAGAGCTTACCGTTCCTCACAGATTGTAGGTGCACTGAATGGTACTTTTAATACGGTAGTCTTGTCGCGTGACGTTTCATTTTGGTTAGTGGACAACGATGATGATAAAAACCTTATAGGTCAATAGCCAGTGGGCAGCAAGCGGCGAGCGCAGGCGGCCAGTGCGCGCTGCACTGCACCACTCACCAGGGAGATGAACACATTCATTGAGAGACGGACGTTTGAAGCCAAGACGAGCGCCACTTCCGCGCCCGATGTGGGTCACGCTCACGCACCGAAATACCTCGCGCGGTGCGGGGGGGCCGGAAGGTGAAGGGGGGGAAAGGGGAGAACGCGGTCGACGACTTCTGTATTTATATCCTGTGTTGAATGTCTAAATGCGATCTTAATACGTCATTAGCGCGCCTCAATTAGTGATACACGTTATCACAGAGAGTGTGCGGGGGCGGGGGCGGGGTCCAGCTGCTATAGAGAAGTACGGAACACTCTAATCATTGTAATTGCTATCAATGAGATTGGAAAGTGAGAGCGCAGTAATGAGGTAATATGTTAAGGTGTTCATTTGAACCAATGTACTCGTAATACATGAATTCATGTATCTCTTGTTCAAATAAACCATAGATATAAAGTTCAATAAGCTATTGTAATTATTACGCAAGGTCAGGACAGCCACACTAGGACAATCCACGCGCTGAGTTCAGTTCCTTAGCCTAGCCATAGGGCCAACAATCACCTTTGTACTAACGATTTAATAATAAACATCTGCACAAAGCAATGGTGGGGCGGCGCGGCATCGGCGTCGGGCACTGTGTCACATCTATAGTGTTATTTAAAACTTCATCTATTTATAATGTAACAGTTTTAGAGGTCGTCATGTATACATGTATAGTCGGTCCTCCATAACGTTGTCACGGAATGTTCATTTCATGGCTACGATATTTTGGATTCTGCCGTCACACGTTCGCTTACTTTGATGTCAATCCTCAACGTCCACCTCGGCCGAGAGTGAGGATTTTTTAGAACTTTCATTTTACGTGTTATCCTATCCTATCTATATATAATCTGAACCGCCACAGTAAAGACTCAGTCACTCAAACTCGAAAAGTTTAATTGTATTCGATGAAAGATGCCCTACTTTACGAGCTCGTCCATGAGTTTGCTTGAGCCGTAGACATGTCTATGAGCGGGAGTCGCGGAAAGCGCCGCCTCGCGTCTCTCCGATGATGCCACTTTTGACCTTTGGTATTTGAAAAAATAAATTAGATGCTGCAAGAACTAAACTCTAAAAACTTACTTACGTATGGGATTAACGTGTTCTAAATATGAGGCCCAAATTCTTTATTTGATTCCTTTTGCATAGCATTTAACCGTCATGAAACATTTATCATGGGTTTATTCAAAGAACTTGAAGTTGAAATGATGAAACTTTCGCATTCATCATTTCAACAAGGAGACGCTGTTGTTTACAGTGGCGTGGCGCCTCGGCCGAGCAGAGCAACTTGCACGCACTAAAGACGGCAGGCGGCGATGATTGCCGCGCACCATACAGAGCGGCTGCGGTGCGGGCAGCGGGCAGCGGGCAGCGGGGGCACGCGGTACTTGCTGCTGGACGTCTTGTTTATTATTTCCTTCCCTGTGTTTACATCGCGCTGCCGCGCTTCATCGGGATCAGCGCCAGCGGCAGCTCTGCTTTTCGTCTTTCATTCGTCGTCGGCTGCTTACTGCGCCCTGCTGCTCGCTGCCACTTCTCTATTTTTAACCCCCGACTCAAAACCGCAACGAGTTGTTAATGACATGGTATTTACACACTACTACTACTAGAACTGCACAGTCATTTAAACTTAGTACATACCAATACTATGTTCCGATTGTGCGTTCGAAAGAAGCAAAATGTACGAAACCCCAAATGCGCATATGTATCTATTAAATGGCTGCGGAATGCACCCATCTGTCTGATCATCAGGCGTCTGTCTGGTGGCTGGTATGTCATTCCTTACAGATATGTATAACGTTAGAAGTTCTCAGACTCAGTTCTTATGCAGACAAATAAGTTTAAACATAATTTAGGATTTTAGTCTTCGCACCGTTTAGTTGCGTAGGAGGTCCGAGTGCGTTCAGCTCTAGGTAGGTATCTAGGTATTTGGGTAAACGAGTGAGGTGATTCAGGCACGGCTGGCGCGCGACCTTGAGCAGGCGGGCCGTATGACGTCACGCGCTGGCGCTCGCCCACCGGCAGGCACCGACACCGACCCGATGTTTCATTGACATTCAATTGACATCGTAATTGTGGCGATACGATGCGATCGCGGTGGCATTGGACCATTGTCCGCAGTTAACGCAGTCGGCTCTGGAAGCGCGCGTGGGCCGCGGCCGCGCTGACACCTGTCGTATATGAACACTCTGCATATCATCGTATCAGGGATAAAATAAACTGCAACGCGTGAACGTCTCAAGGTGCGGTCAGTGACCGCGTGTTGTTTTAGCGTCCGCATTTGCCATCGGCCGCGGCCGTCGCGTTGCGTCGCGCTTTGCGTTTAAAAAGTAATGACGACTTAATATTACTTCATTTAAAAGACAAACACATATACGATTCTATTGTGATGAGTATTGAGGAACCGCCTTGCCTTTTCGAGGTGCTTCCTTGAGATTTATCAGTTTTTACTGCATTGTTCACTGTAATTTGCCAGAAAATATAAAAAAAAACAGCATTAAGTAGGAGACGAAGCAAACAAAAGCTTGTTCAACTTGGTTAGTTAAGTGTTTTCTTCCGTAAGATAAGAAAAAAGCTTTGTTACATACAAGTATGTATGTATCTATGATATATTGATGGTTTTATTCAACAAAATGTATTCTTACGAGTTAAATTAGTATTAGCAGTTTACACGTGTTGTTAAACACTACTATTAGAATCAGTTGGCAATAATTAGGTCGTAATTACATAATTAGACAAATTATATGTACTTTACTAATGCATAAATAATACATTTTTGAACTTGTATCATTCATTAGGGGATTGCTTTAATGCAATTAAAATGTACAGTGCTAATCGCAACTGGTCTACAATCTACAACAACGTTGTGACAACACTTTCTACAGCACTATTTCGAATATTCCTTTTATATAGATTATAGTACAAAATATTAATGAGTTAATTAACGTAGTATTGCTATGTAATCCTTTTTCTCTGGCTCCATGAATGCAATATTGCAACTTTATAGAACTGCGAGTACAAAACAAAAAAATTGTGCGCAGGACTCGCGGCGCTCTGCCCTCGAGGCCGCGAGGGCTAACACAATTAGCATGCGGCCTCTCGCGGGCCGGCGCGCGTATGCTGCCGCTGCCGCACCGCACAGCGCAGGCTAGGCAGCTGCGCACAGCGCACAGCGCAGATCCGCGCAGCTTTTGTTAGCAGTACGCAGGTATGAAGCGGTGCGTGTGACGCAAATATCAGTCTATCTCGCTCTGCCTCTCTGTCTCTGTTGTCCGCAGGCGCAGGCAGCGCGCACAACGCAGATGCAGATTGTCTTTCTGCGCGATACGTACATATCGACTCACGTTCTTATTAACCGCTAAATAGTGACTTTATTCTTGCATGATATCCCCATGGCTGAACATTTAATCGAATTAGTGCGCGGTGAACCTTGTTTGTACGATACAAATCATCCAGATTATTCCAAAAACACTTTAAAAGAGTTATTATGGGTCAAAATTGCAAAGAAATTAAACTACAAAGACGGTAAGTATATTTTTTAATTTATGCTGAAAGTTTGTAAGTCTGCACAATGCTATGATATATGATTCTTTTGGTCATATACATAGTTATGTAATGAATAATCATCTCACTATAAGAAAAATACCGAATAGTTAGTAATTGTTTTCAGGAGCATCGGCAAAAGAGGCGTGGCTAAAGTTGCGTAACTGTCACCGAGATGCAACCAGAAGGCGCAACAAGTTGTACAAAAGCGGTACTGTAATTAAGCCATGGAAGTATGAGAGTCAGATGGAGTTTTTGTTGAGCTATATGGTGAAGCGTCCCACATCAGGTATTCGTGGTTTGAGTTTATTTTGTACCGAGACCTTGTAATCTTCATTACCAACTAGACTACTAGTCGGCCGCGACTTCGTCAGCGTGGAGTTCATTTTGAAAATGTACCTTACAATATCTCTGAAAGATTACCCGAAACAAACGCTCTCGTGCGGACAGATAGAGAAAAATTGTTTTTCGTTATCAGCAACGCAAATACGTGTTGACCAAATGGTATTTTATGTTCAACATCACATTCAGACACTCCTAGTTTTATTATTTGAATAGAGAAATCTGTTTTTCAGGGAACATAGCAACCGGTAGTTGTGACGAAAGTCTTCTTCAACTAGAAGAGTGTCTTCATTACACAGAAAATGAGTTTGCACACAACGAAGTTTTAAGAAAGGAAGCATCTTTGGAACTGCTGCCCTCTAATGTTATGAGCAACGGTTCAAATGAACATTCCTCAGTGTCTTTCCAATCACTGCCACCTGATGATACTGACTTCAGTTCAACTGAGGACTCTGCGGCGTCTTCTCGATTACTTACAACTCACATATCAAAAAAAGATACTCCTTGCACAGTCAAACAGTCGACAAAGAGAAAAAAAGATAGAGCCAAAGAAAGGGCTGAACAAAAAGCTAATTGTGCTGAAGTAGACGAATTGCAACATTTTTTTAATACTATGTACGCAATGACCAAAAAAATGCCAGCATTAAGTCAACATAAATTAAAAAGACAAATATTTAACATTGTCTCTGATGAGGAGGAGTACCTGCTGCATTTAGGACAGACGTCCACAAATATTGTCAGTACATCGGCGACACCTACACCTCCTCCGGGGACTTCAGTGCTTGCTTCTGAAACTTATATTGCTAAGAGAGAGCCGCTCTGAACACGCGCGACAGAAGAAAGGGATTATTCTAAACCTTGACTTTGTGAAATCATAAGTGAATTTTCAATTATCTCAGACGACGACGTGGTGCAATTCCCGTGCGATAAAAAAACACACTATTTCATTACATGCATTTAAGATACAAAAACTAGACCATACTATCTCCGGCGATTGCACGGCAGCGCGGCGGCGGATAGGCGGAGGCGCGGCGCGGCGCGGTGCAGCGGTAACTATTATTTATTTGTTTTATACGATTACATTTAAAAGTGTAGAGTAGTTATGTTCTAATAAAAAAAGGATGAAATGTAATGCAGTGTGGCATGTTACATATTAACTTTTGTATCTTTACCTCATTAAAATTAATTTCCTTATCATTATGTAACCTTAAATGTTCCGGTAACGTTACGAAGCTTTAAAACTGATGAACAATACGTTAGAGGTCATTGATTGTTGAGCACAGGGCAAGATGTCTTTGAATATACATAATATGGAGACGGCACAACAGAGAGCGCTCGACTCGGCGGCGCGGAGGCGGTGCGCTTCCTACCATCCGCGCCGCAATTCAGATGGGACCTAATCAAGTCTCAACAAACACCTTTGCATTGTTGTGGTGCTTGGGTAAATAAGTGTGCAAGTATGAGCGGCAGCAGAGTGCAGCCGGCGGAAGTTGCGGCGCGCGTGTTGCGCATACGAGATGCAGCACGCGTTGCCGTGCGCGTTGCCGTGCACGCCGCTGAGCGCCGCATCCTTGCGCTGGACACACACTCCTTATCAACATAACCTCACGTATCAATTATCATTCGTAACAAATAGAATACTTTATTATGCTTTGGAATGGTTATGTTATTTAAATTTTAACGGGATATATTAACGCGACGTATCGGAATGAAATGATTCGACGCAACTAATTATGATATAGTTTATGTTCATGATATAAGTATACAAGACATGTAGAGCAGAGACACAAGTACAGAGTACCGTATTATATGAGTTATTCATCAAACTGGTGTCGATAAGAGATCGCGCCGTGCAAGGCGGCAGCAGCTGACTCATCTGCTTTATCTTAACTCAGAACAAACATCTTTATGTGAGGCTGCAGATATAATTGGCAGTAATGATGTCAGACATCCGGCGCGCGAGGTGTTTACTGTGCAGTCGACAAGCGCGGCGTTGTCTTGTCTTGCGCAGATAACGGCTGATTGATGGCGAGAGGGTCGGCGGCGAGCGGCGAGTGCCGATACTGGTCCTCTAGCCGCCGCCCAGCCCGCCTGCTCGCCTGCCCGCCTGCCCGCTTGTCCGCCGGCGCGGGGCGACGACCTCGTGCTGATCAGCTCAAAGCGCGCTCGGTGGAAATGGTCCGGATTGCGGTCGCCGATGAGAAAGCTGTTTACGTTCACCTACGAATGTGATAGTGAAATGGCTCTCAGTCACGCAGCTCTCTCAGCGCACTCAGCAACGGCTGAGGGTCTCTATGACTATACAAGCACATCTGTATAATGTTATTTCATTCGAGTGTAAACTATTTCATTTAGGTACATACACATAGGGAATTTAATTTCAACAAGATATCTACTATGTACCGTATCATTAAATACTATCATATTATCCGAGTTTATACAAGCCGTTTGTGAGATACCAAAGATTGCGAAACTAGTATAGCAGTCGCTGGTTGGGCGGCGGCGGCACCTCGCTCACCTCCCACTCGCCGACAAGCAGTGCTCTCACACACAAAATACAAGTAAACAACCGACAATGTATTACCTTAAATATTTACTTTACGCTCATTACTTGACTAGATTTATAGCGCACTTTGCGTAATAAGACAGTAAATAAGTAAACAGTAGCAAAGTTAATTCTCGCGAAATTCTCTGGATAACGTCTGTTACGAAATTCCGAGTCTGTAAAGAGGCGAGAAGTAAACATACGTCAGGTAAGCTTGTAAATAATAGACGAGTGCAGTCGCGAGCTCACATTAACATATTGGATTAACACGTGACGCCCGCACCGGCTCGGGCGCAGCGACGGCGGCGGCCGGGGCGCGAGCACTAGCTTGTTCTTGTACTCACTACTCATCGGGCAACGAGATGCAGAGCAATGTACCTAGTTGGAATCGAGAACTTAAATATTATAGATTGACATACACTTTTGATCGTTGCCGCTGTGATATTATGAACACAAGCGCGACTATAAATGTACGATTGTTTTATATAAAATGTTTAAGAAATATTTCGTAAATTATATGATAGAATTTGTAATTTCGTTCAAATTATCTTTGTGATTTACCTCATTAAATAGGCAAATATTTGAGAAAAGAGGCGTGCGAGGCAGAGCGTCGCCGCGCGGCAGAGACGGTACCTACCTAAACGTGATTCACATATAATTCAATTAAAACAAATCTGTTTAATCTTGGCTAAAATAAATCCGAAGGAAGCGTCGCTTTAATGAATAAGTGCCGACGACGACACAAAGTGGAAGCGCGCACGCCGCGCTGCCTCCTTTCAAGTACATAGAACACAGCTTTTGCAGCTGCGCGCCTCCACCGGTGTTATTTAACTCGGTACATGTATTATGTTTCTTCTTCCTGTTTTGATCTGAAGTCATTCATTGAACAACGTTCAAGGTTGAGTATTGAAATTTACCGGCGCGTAACGCCGCGACGTGCCTTTGCTATGCGGCGGCCGCGAGCCCGGCCGGTACGATTAGTGCCGACCGTCGACGCCGGTTTAAATCTTTTTTGTCCAGCATTTCAACGTGGCGGCCATCGGAGATAGATGCTAAGCAACCCCAGCGCAGTTTCGAACCGGTCGGGGTCGACGGCCGCCGCGCTACACATTTGTGTTGGCTAGATATTCGACCTTATTTACTTGATCTCCTCACAGATGAATTATTCATATTCGATTATCAGTACCGAATGAGTCATAAGTGATTCCTAACATAATGTTTAATAATAACTATAGTTGATGCGAAAGACGTCAGAGTAAGGATATTTATATATTTGACCGTTAACAATAATAAGACGATAACTGCGCTTCTAAACGTTCCTCGCGCAGATAGCTCGGACAAAGGTTGTCCTTTGTACTTTAAGTTGTATAAATACATACATATTTATGTTATTATGACTATGACGATCAGAATGTCCATCGCACAAGTCATGTCTCTGCTCGGCATCGGCATGTCAACAAACTAACTAAGTACCTACACAACTTATTGTTCATAAATAATCAAATATTGTATGTACGAGTACTGTACAATATTGGAACCATTATTTCTCAAACCTTTGCATTTTGCGTAGGTAAGTGTAACTCGATCGCGACACGGCTACTTAAATTTTCTGCACAATATGTTCCCCGTACTGTCCCCTCCCCTGCCTGCCCGGTCGTAATACAATAGCCGGTTGCGGCACTCCTTTATTTTCTAGGGTATCTTTAAACCCCTCGATTAAAACGCGCGGCGAGGGGACAGCGCGCGAAGCGAGGGCCGCGGGGGGAGTATTCGCTAACGAAGGGTTGGCGACGCTTTACACGCCATTGACAACACATTATCTTTTGGGGGTTTCCATGTGTTTGTTTGTAAAATTTAACGAATGATACTTTGTAATTGTTAACTACCGCTATAAAGTTAGCAGGTGGCAGGCGGGCACTGAGAGAAACTGTGCCGCGCCTCTACACCGCCACCCGCACGCATTGACAGACATTCTTGCAGGTATGGTGACTGTTGTACTTATTTCCAGCGGTTAGTTCTCAGGCTGTGCAGAGTGCGGCTGAAGTGGGCCGCGGTACGTGCAGTCTGCAGTTTGTTGTTGCAGTTGCAGCACTCCGCGTGTTAACGAGCGGGCTAATTGCCACTCGACCCCGTGACCGGCTGACCGCTTCATCGGCACTCTGTGTCTTCACTGAGCCCACATATGTCATGTGTTTGTCAGCTTGTGAGAAGCTCAACATCCTGATGGAAAACATTGTGTGTGTTTATTAATGTCGTTAATTTAAAATTTGAGACACGTCTTGGGACCAATCTTGTGTTTACAATCACTTGCAAAAGTTGCGTGGCTTCGTATAGCTGTTGTAAGGTTTCAGCACTTCAATTATTGCCTCAATTGCTCATGTTTTGTACAGATAGACTACTAATAATAAATACATGTTCGGTTTTTAATGAAACTTCATTATCAAAAAATGTAAAAAATAAATTATAAAATATGTAACCTGCATTTATGTTACCCGACTGACAACTGTGTACTGTATTTCTAAAAAACTGAAGTAAATAAATTTTTAAACAATAAAAAAGGACATTTAATATGACTGTATGTACCTGGGTCGGTTTTTGTTTGTATTTGTTCATAGTTCCCACAGTCCATAACTACAATGTTGTCTAAACTTACAAATTGATATAATTTACATGTATCTACTTTTCTTAATTCCCCTGTCTACCACATTGAAGATAATGTGAATGTATTTATGGTATTATTGTTACATGAAACGATAGCGGCATTGTAAATAGCGCAGCTGTAAATCAGTTATAACTCGAGTAGATTTATAGATGATAATGTTTTCCAAATTGCCGTTTATCTGATGTATGTTCGCGCGGCATCTGGCGGCGAATGGCGGCGAATGGCGGCGTGTGATGGCGTGAGGCCGCGTCTGACCGCCGGCGCCGGTACTCTCTACCTCTAGGCAACAACTCGGCCAGCGGCGGTAAATCGCTAGTTCGATGCCAGATGACTAGTGGCTACATGTTGCGTATCTTTTTACGGCCGCTTTGATTAGTGTAAGTAGCGGCGTCGTTAAATCGACTTTGTGGCAGTTTTTTTCGAAATTGGCTCAAGACCAAGACTCGTTAATTACCTACATCCCGGAAAATACAGACATTGAACTGTTTTATGCGGTTTGTTGGTCAAGTATGTAAAAGTGTGTGGGAGTGTATGTAGAAGTATATTAATTACTGACCAGTGCCGGTGTAGAGGAAGTACCGCCGCAATACCACGATATGTTAAACAGGAGTAAATAGTTCGATGTTTTTCTGAGTTTTATTACACCGAGAGCCGGGTGGTGTTTACACTTTTAGCGTTATTTTAAAGTTTATTTTGACTTCCACTGTCTGAACCTAAATTGTTAATGACTCCATTACGCAATTCACCGTAGTTTAAATGTGTTTAGTGAGATTTTAAACTGATGAAGTGAACAATCCGAAGGGAACATAAGCATTACGGCGCCTCACTGTGACGCGCTCCAAAAAGTTTATTTTCCAAGTAACAATATATTTCAACAGCATGCTAATGAAAACATCCGTTAGTTTCAGTTGCAGTTATACCGACAGCGTCACATCACACGAAAGCGAGCACAGATTATCGCCTAAAACTACTATGATAACAATGTCGTCTGACCACATGTACCTATTTACTATTTTATGTTTTATGGAGCCTTTCAATGCAGTTTCGGTATACCTCTCGCGTAACCGTGGCCTGGGGGGCTTCTTATTGTGCTCGCACATTATTTTGAAAACAGATGTCAGTGTATTCGATGTCTGTTTACCGAGAACATGGCCACATTGTTGAATATTACAAAGAACCGCACCAACTACATTGTCGCTAGCTTTCTGCGGAAGCGACGGACAAACATCAGCCGCCTCGCAGACACTTCACCGACTAAAACGTACTCGACAAACATTTAAAAGCTACTGTCTGCTTGTTTGTTACAATTAACATAATTGATTCCGCGAGGCGCGGCGATTGTACAAACATTATGAATCAATAACATTCGAGCTGTTACTTCCGAAGTGTGAATTACGTGGAGACGTTAGCCGCCGCTTGCTGAATTGCGGTACAAATTAAATACATTTGCGTCATTTGCATATTAGAAAATGATTCAAACTAAAGGAAATGATAGGTAATGCAATCGAAGCGAGCGGCCGCCACCGCCAGCGCCACCGCCAGCGCCACCGCCAGCGCCACCGCCACCGCCGCGCCGCTCCACACGCCGCTCCGCACAAACCACATTTCTGAAATAATTGCGTACACAAGGCGAAGTAGGCATACGTCAAAGTCAACGGTTTAATATTATCCAGTGGTCAACAACAAACTTGTAGTAGTTGCCCCTCGTGGAATTTCATCGCCGTTACTCAATCAATTGCTTATAATAATAATAATAATAATAAAGCCATTTATTTCCTTACAGATATACATTATATGATTAAAAAACAATGTTCTTATAACTACACACTGTTTACAATTGTACATAATACAATTTACAATGAACATATAGAAATGATTAATTATACACTTCGAAAATGTTTTTTTTTTTTTTTTTTTTTTTATGTTTTTTTGAATTATATTTTTTTTTATTTTTTTTTATTCTGTAGGAACCCCTGTTTGGGTGAAGGCCTCCTCCAATGACATCCACTTCTCTCTATCCTGCGCCACTTGTGCCCAGGATGTGCCGGCTGTTTTCTTTATTTCGTCTTCCCAACGTGTAATGGGTCTTCCTATACTTCTTTTCCCTTGCGGTCCTTTCCATAACGTTGTTCTAATTGTCCATCTCTGATCACTAAGTCTTGCAACATGTCCCGCCCATTTCCACTTTTGCTTTAATGCATAACTCAAAGCGTTCTTTGCTTTTGTTATGCTTCTTATTTTTGTGTGTCGAATTCTGTCTGCTTTTCTTACACTTAGCATACTACGTTCAATTCCTCTTTGGCAGGTGTTTATCCTGTTTTTTATTTTTTTAGTAAACTTCCATGTTTGGCAGCCATAAGTTAAGCATGATAGTAGGCTTGAGTTCATTATTTTAGTTTTCATGGTGATTGGCAGCTTGCTTTTGAAGATTTCTTTAAGACTCCAGTATTTGTTCCAAGTTTGTTGTATTCTTCTCTCTATTTCGGATTCATTGCTTCCTCTTTCGAAACTTATCCTTTTTCCTAAATATATATAGCTTTCTGTGTATTCTAGTGGGATGTTGTTTATTTTAATTGGGATTTTTGTTGTGTTTGTCATTGTCTTCGTCTTTGTTAGATTCATTTCTAAACCAACCGCTACACTAGCAGAGTATAATGCTCCGATCATTTGCTGCATTTCGGAGCTTTTCTCCGATAGCAGCACTAGGTCGTCTGCGAACCTGAGATGGCTTAAATATGTACCATGAACATTTAGTCCTTTATATTTCCAATCTAGTCTGTTGATGATAGACTCAAGTACAGATATGAATATTTTCGGAGACAGAGGGTCTCCCTGCCTGACTCCTCTTTTTATGGGAAAACTTTGACCTGTATCTTCTAGTTTTACTCTTCCTGTATTATTTTTATAGATACTTTTTATGATTTTTAAGTAGCATTCTTCTACCCCTTGTTCTCTTAAATCTTCCCATATCCTTGCATGTGACACAGTGTCGAAGGCCTTTTGGTAGTCAACAAAAGCAATGTAAAGAGGTCTCTGGTGCTCTTGGTACTTCTCTATTATAAGTTCGAGTGTGTGGATATGATCTATTGTGGAAAAGCCTCTCCTGAAACCCGCTTGCTCAATTGGTTGTTTTGCTTCTAGGGTAGTACTTATACGCTTGCTCATGAGCGAGGAAAAAACTTTGTAAATATTTGGCAATAGGCTTATCGGCTTAATCAATTGCTTATTTCATATTAAAATACCATAGAAGTACAACTAACTATACCTTCTTGTATATTTACAATGTTTATGTTCTTTGTTCAGCAAAATAGTTGTATTGATATTACAATTCGTATTTAACCTTCATAAGGCTCTGTTCCAGTAAATTTAGTATTACAACAAGACATTATCAAAAAGTGTATAATGGTATTGTAATCAGGAACATTCCTCACAGCGGCCGTAATCGTGTGCGTCGGAAGGCAACGTCTTGTGGCCCTTATCAGTGACACGACTGACACGAGACTAGAGACTGGAGACTCGACACACATAATTTACTGAATATTATCTCGTCGCGGTGGAGAGAGGAGTGGTGTGGTGTGTACGGTGACGTCACAGCGGCCGCCGCGGCCGCTGCGGCCCGGACGTGCCGGCCGGCAGGCAAACGCTTTCACACGGCACGCTCGAAACGCGCCTTCATCTGCATGTTGCCTTTCTGAGTAAAATATCGCGCACTCACGCAACACACGTATGTTTAACATAATAAAGCACGAGCCCGTCAACTACGTTTAAAATAGATTTTATTATTAGTCAGAGGTGAAGAATCTGTACGCACTTGGGCTCAAATGTCATATTAACTACTTTAGAATTATGTTAAAATGTAAATTAAAAATACTCATGATACATAATAATTCCGATTATCGACAAACGTCATTCTATTATTAGCTGACTATGTACGTTATTTTTATTTGGAAACTTTGTTGCAATGCCTTCTGATGCAATAATATTCCGTCTTGTAATACAAATAACTTAAATAATTTTACAGGTTACGAGGTTGCAAACTACACAAAATGTATGATTTGACCAATGTCTTTAGGTAATTAAACTACATAATTATCCACTCAACATAGAAAACGAACTCTAAATTAAACAATATGCAATGAAATACATACAAAACGTTGAGTGCAAGATATAACAAGGTGATATGAGGCATCAAGGCTCCCCGCAAGATTCTTATGTTCTAATTTTTATGTTGTAGCAGCGGGAACTGCACAAAAGCAATCCGCTTGCAGACGCATTTGTATTTATACGAAAGGTCAACATTAGCACAGCGTAAGATAGCAGTGTGTTCAGTGCGGTGTCCTACGCCGCGCCGGTGCGGTGTGCTGCGATGGCGGACACGATTACAATTTAAAATCAAACCCCCGCGGGTCGATTTCATTATCGAACTCCGTACAGGGCATCGTTTCACGTATCACAATTCATGCAATGGCGGTATTTTGAATGCGCATTTCAACAACCTCAATGCTAACTTTCGCATAAATCAAGGGCACCCGGCCAGCTGCAGCGGCGACGCGGGCTGCGACATTTTTGTTTTATTTTATATGCCTTCTTTATAAACCTAAACCAGTTTGCTGTTGTACTGGTTGTATTTGATCTAAGTTAAATGAACGCGATCTTAATCCTTACACTATAGTTACTCGAGACTGTCCTCTTATGTGCGAAAGTGAAAGCGCTATGACGCAGATTGAAAACAAATTCATTTACATACAATAAGAGTGGGCAGACGAGCTCCGACCCCACGCACACGCATATTCCGACTAACTAGAAATCATCTTAATTTCTCGAATCTAGCTAATATTATACATACATATATTTTTCTACCTGTCACCCGCAATTCCGTCCGCGCGGAATTTAAAAAAAATACTAATTACTAGCATATGCGTTCTTCCACAGTGGGGGAGCCGTTCTGGGCTAACATAAAAACATTCAACCTTTCATCCTTTTAAAAACTTTCGCATTTATAGTAATAGTAAGAAGTTAGATAAGATATATTTTGTGTTAGTAATTAAGTATGCAATCTTTGTTCGAACTTTCTTATGCTGTGCCTTGCTGAGTTTGCAGACCAACCCTCTAGAGAAAACTGCACTTCGAATACAAACAAGGTGAAAGGAGGAAGAGACGATATCATTTACTGAGCGTAACAATTCCTCATAACACAACAGGACACAATAATTGATTATGTAAATAAAAATGCACCTTTTCAATAGTATTTATAGGTGTACAAAAGGTAAATAAATCTTAAGCTTGAGTTACTTTTATTGAACTTCATGTTAATAACAATTTCTAATTATGCCGTTATCCGCGGCTCGGCCAACGTCTGGCCTGCAGCCTGCAGCCACACAGCTTAATAGACAAAAGTTGCACGCTACACTCCACCCGTTGCACACTGCACACTCCGTTGCACACTGCTCGCTGTCGCTGCATGTTGATGCACTGCATTCTGATAATCCGTAGGGTCGTCGTCGTTGGAATGAATGCTAATGCTCTGTTGCGTAAAAGAAAAATAATATTTCACACTTGCTGTTCTAACAATACGAATTCTCTGTCCTCACTATGGTCATTGTCTACACTTTACAATAACTCATATTTTCAGTGTGGAATATAGGACTGTTGTTTCCGAGAAAAGAGAGAAGTTCATATAACACACAGATTAACACATAATATACTATGCATCCTGTACAATAAATAATCATGAGTCCGCCTCTAGCTCTCGACATAGCGTACTAATGATCGGACAACAGAAGGCTCACCGATAGTAAATTGATATTCATTGAGAGATGAATGACAGACTATTTATATCCACAAGACAATTCCTATGCGATCAGATAGCGGCAATTACAATGTTGATTGCAATGGAAAATAAATGCGTTTGCATAAATAACGTGGATTTAATGTGTTCCGGTCCGGGGCAGTAAGTGCAGTAATTTGCAGGCACACCGCGTGTCGCTGCAGCGCTGCAGTGCTCGTACTCGTACATACCCGCACCAGGAAGTGATCTGCGAGGGCAGCTGCCACCAGAGGCCGCCGCAGCCGGCACCGGCACTCACATTATTAACAGAATACTCACGTACATACATTACCATATCACCATTACTAATATATGTTATACTGTTTTTAATAAAATAAGATTATAGGTGTTACTACTTCGGAATGGTTATCCTTGCTATAGCTTGGTATAGCTTTACATAAATCACTCGATTGGGAATTGAATTAGAGACTAGACGCACGACAGCGCGACGCTGCTCAACGAAAGCCCAGCCGCATAACAATGGCCCTGTGGGATCAATGAGATAAGGGAGGGTGCATACCAAGTGCCCTAATCTGCGCCCCCGCGACCTCGCGGCCCCGCGCCCCACTTGATGATAGCTGTAGGTTATCTCAGATAGACGGTGATGACTTCACATAGTTATATTTAAACTTATCTTGATAAAATTTAATGATACGTTGTAAGTAGGACCTAGCATAAGGAGGTTGATCTAATTAGTCATTCTTTTTTTGTAAAAAAAAATTCTGGTAATATCGGATATCTTCACATTAACAGACTCATAGCCGACAAGAAGTACGAGCTGGATATTTAGCAGCAGGCGAGACAGTAAACATATACAAATCTTAAATAAATAATCAGTTTAACTTAGTAAAAACCATATCCGCTCCCTTCCGCATGGAACGTGTTCTGGACCGTTTATAAAATCGTTTGCGGCGCTAACTGTTTACTATAACTGTGTTGAAACTAGAGTAGGGCGTTAAACAAACCCGGTTTCTTTGTAATCACACCATTGAAATTATACTAGGATATTTTAGTAAACCAGAACTATTATTTTATGGAATTATAGAATAGAGTTAAACCAAGTGTTTTGTAGCATTCAATGAAGCCGAACTGCCACAAGTAAAGTTTATCGTACAAAGGCCACCACTAAAGGAAAACATCTGGTATTTACGGAATTTTGCTTGAGAATTTTTTACCTGGCGGTTACTAATGTTGTTCAGTATGGTGAGTGCAGTGCAGGCGAGTATGCACGGCTACTGGTATGGTAACAATAACTTATAAGGAAAGACGACAAACAGCCGTTAAGATGGAGTATCAAATAGATAATGTTTATGTAGCCATGGTTCGTCGACAGAGCGCCTCGTCAGTAAGTCGAGCTGATCAAATGTCTGTTATTATTGTTTTGAACTCAATTGTTTGTATGTCGTATCTTCGTGGTAAGAGACATACAATCAAATGGTACAGTTGTGTTCTGGTGGAAGGAACTTAGCAGAGTGGTGCATTGTTAGACGAGGCAGCGACACGGCACGGTGCGACTCGGTGCGGCACTGAGCGGAGCGCTGACACGGTCACCGCGCGCTACTGTTGTGCTAACGGTACTCGAGCCGTCGCCGTCCCCGCCGCCCCCGCCGCCCCCGCCGCCCCCGCCGCCCCCGCGACCTACCTTCATACGCTCAGTACTATGATGTACTCTCTGTACTCGGTACTCACCGTCTGCCACCTCTAACTCGTTAATATCTACATTACTTAAAGTTTAAATGTAAACCTACTCGATTTATGACTCCGGTGAAAATGAGGTACCGCGACGATGCAGTTGTACCACTTGTGCCTTATGATATTGCCATGGTTGTGTTTGTGTAGTCTCGGCGATGACTGTATCGATTACTGTCGCCAAGGTGAGCGGCCTATTCGTTTCGTATACAACTATATTACTTATTGTAGTTCCGCTGAACTCCCAAGTAAGGTGATCGCTATCATGTGTCAGGCATCCGAGTGCTCTCCCCCCTCCGCACCCGCGCGCCTCGGGCCTTAGCCTCCCCTACAAGGCCAACGATGTATCTTGCGCACAAAAACCTGGCGAGGCGATCGTTACGCCCTATAAGGGGACGACATGTTTCATTGGACATTTTAATGGCTTCTAATAGCAATGGAATGCAAAGATACTGTGAAACTATTGAAGCTAGAAGTCGGCGAAGTACTCGTATCTCGGATATTGTTATTATGTTCGCAGTCGCAGAGGTCGTAGGCGGGCAGGCGAGCAGGCGAGCAGGTCGAACGAGTGCCGCACGCCGAGTGGCGAGTGGCGAGTGGCGTGTGACAGGAATGCTGCCCTCGCTACGTAATGAGCAAGTGGACTTGACTGCAGACGAGTTGGACAAACCACAACTACCGATCACTATACTGCGCCAATCGCCAGCCGCCAGCTCAATATAACCGATAGAATAAAACAAATTCAATGTAACCTCTTGTCCTTATTTAACGTAAATATCAACTTTTCAGAGTTTGGAGCAGACTTTATTAACTGGCACTTGAGACAGCTTGTGGGTGCGTCTGGCTGACAGCAACAGGGGCAACAAGTCTCAGCTCGGAACAGATCACTTCACCGTTGTCATAAATAGAACAATATTTTTCTTTATGTCCAGCATTAGGGAAATACATTTTTGAAGATGAAGCTACAAATAGATTTTGTTTAAAGCGTCCGATGCGATCTGTATTTATATGTGCGTCATTAGGCTGAGCGTAAAATTTTATTTTAAAATTATTTACAGCGCGATCGTCGTTTAAAGTCGTTTTCTACCGTCGCGCCGGGACGCTGGGACGCTGGGACGCCGCGCCGGGACGCCGAGACGCGCCCCTCTCGCGCTCCGTTTGAACATTTCCAACATACTCATAAAAATTGTTTTAATACGATTTTATTGATATTTAAAACCGTGGCGGGCGCCTGCAGCGGAGTTACGAATACTTTGTATAAATCGTACTATAAAAATATTTTTGTAACGGCAATAATCCGATTAAAAATTAGAGTAAGTGTATTTTTTTGCAATATAATGGTATGCTTGATTTGATTGATATCAATATAAACATAATACATAATAATACATAATTGTGCTCGTACAACGAAACAGCGACACGTGCATAGTGTTAATTGAAGTAGTCCCTGGTGTGAAAGTTGCAAGTGTCAATGAGGCGCAGGTAGCTACATATCAGCCGATGTTTGCAGAGAGGAATGTCTTTGTGATGTGGGTTACAACTGAAGTGAACACATGTCCGCAACAAACAAACAACATTTATTATGTTGGCTGATTGCCGCCGCCGCCGATCGGGTTTTATAGCAAAAAGTGATGTTATGTGCAGCACGATCACGTAGCTGGTACCTAGCTACTCAATAAACGTACATATGTCTTAATATTACATTGTTTGTTGCTTGTCATCGTGTTAAGAAATATTATAAAATATAAAGTTAAACGTAACCAAACTAACAAAATGTAATTCTATGCTATAGAATAAATCAGATAGGTATAAAAACGGCTAACAATCACGAATTTAAATTTATAAATTATACATAAAAATTTAAATGCGTGACTGTTAGTCGTCATTTATATTTAGTTTATCATAATGTCTCAAAAAAGTTTAAATCATACGCTATTATATGGAATGTTTCATTTTCAATAGAATAGCAATCGAGTGAGTGAAACATTTGGTGTGTTTGAATCAAGTTTGAATGATGTGCGCGAAATGATTCACGAGCGACGACGACGACCTCGTGCGGCCGGAGCGGACCGACTGACCGGCTAATAATAAATCATGTGAGCCGGAGCCTATCCGAAGTCGGCCACCGGACACAGGCCGCGCTGGTATGGCCGTATGGCCGACTCAAGTTACCTGCCTGCGTGGCCAACGTGGCCGGCATGACCTGGCCGCCTGCTCGTGAGAACTCAACAGGAAATTGTTTAGTAAACAAACATAGATCGCACCCAAACCACCGTAACACATTAATCATACTAGTTACATAAACATGCCGGATGAGGCCTGGCGTGGAAATCAAAACAGAAATTTATAAAAGTAAGTCGTGCGACCCAGATGTACGGGCGGAACTCGCGGATTTTCTCTATGTGCGGTCCTCCCATACATACACACCTTACCTCACTGACTTGCTCATTTCGCGCCACGTCATTTCTCGCTATTTCGACATAATCATTGTTTATAGCTTTTACTGACCACGTCATACCGAAGCGGCTGCACCTCCGTTGTGGCGGATGTTACAGACCACAGGGGTCTCTATTGCTATGACAAGCGGGGGCTGAGGATGTGCCTGTTTTTTGTTAGAGTAATTACTGACTTGTTGTAACAAAGATACACAAATACGTGATACTACGTTTATGATTAAAACGCTATAGCAGTGGGTAAATTTATTATTACAGTTACATTGATATAAGTTAATAGACGACACAAGGTAAGGTCTCACGTTCATTACTTATGAATAACGATTGTCGTAGGTATAAGTACTGATCTAGGACCGGAGGCCGAACGGCATTGCACCTTTATCGTCAATAGACGCGGCCGCTCGTCAACAAATGAAATCTGTTTGCGGCAGATTGGATTGAATGCACTTTAACAAGCCTCAATTGGCTGAATAATTCCTGAATGAAGATTCAGCGCGGCCGCGGCGTCAACCAGCCGGCAAATGCGTTTGCTTGTCTCTTTGTGGCGACCACGTCGCTATGAGGAGACCTACCACAATACATCAGCAGGACCTATACAATACTTCCTAATTAATACAAACCTCGTGATGAATTGAATGTAACGACTCGTCTTAGAAGCAGAAGATATCATCATCTGTGCGTATGTACCCACATAGCAGTTTATTTTGTTGTAAACTGCTTTATAGCTGTTAACGCATCATATACAATGTTTAATAAATTCTATCGCACGAGAAAATCTACAACAGCTGTTTTATATAAGTGTAAAGATAAGCAGATTCAAACAAACAAGATCGCCAACGCTAAGTAGCCATCACAGATCTCTGCACGTCAGAGTTAACACAAAAACAGAGCCGATGTTTACACCAACGGAAAGTTTTGGTCCGCGATTGATCGATAAAATTAGTATGTAGTTTGTTACGTGCCAGTAAGTAGGTCTGCAGGAATAGACGTAATCCTTGTGCGATTCAGTACGTGTTGCATGAAGTATGAAATCCTTTTAAATTGAAGTGTTGCCAAATTCCTTTAGCTGGGATCGGATAGACTCTGTATCGGATGCGCCACAACAGGACAATAAAATACCGACGCAAACTGATAGAGCAGTTTATTTCCGCAATTTGGCTTCAACTGTACCGCGTGTTCAATAAATTCAATACGTTTAACTAATCGTTTATTTTGGTAAATCTCACACATCTCCAAATAAACATGTAAACAAATATCGTTCGTGATTTAATTTGACATCAAATAAAGGACCTACGTGTTTTATCGTATAATTCTTAACTTTACGTACAGTTGTACTAATGGAGTACTTCACTAGCGAGGTTGTAATCATATACGAGGTTGTACATGCTATGTTAATTACAAGTAAGGTTTCAGCGCAGCAATGTAGAGATAAAAAACAAAATCATAAAACTCGTCTTCGTTCTAATGAATAGAACGTGACGAACTCGAGGCACTAAGGCACTAGGCACTGTAATTAGACACTAGGCTCAGGGGAGACACTTCACCTGTGAACGAGGTCGCTAGAAACAGATCCCTGCGACGTCTGTGATCTCATGACATGTTTTTGAGTTGAGAAATAAAAATTACAGTATGTAATAAAAGGCATCTTTACTATATCAAAGTCTCCTTCTTAAACTTAGATTTAATATTTTTTTATTATATTAATGTAAGCTAAGTCCTGAAGGTTTTAATTAAATGCCCCGCCTCGACGTCTGGATTTAAATTGCTTGCGACGCGTGTGTGCCGCGTGTGTGTCGCGTGTGTGTCGCGTGGGAGTCACGTGGCCAGGTTTATCTGCGCAATGCACGCAGCCGCCGACATGTTGCCTATCCATGATCCCACTCTGGAGCTGCGCACGGCTCTCACGGCTCTCACAGCTCTCACCGTGTGCAGTAAAACTCGCAAAATATGTATAATGCATTTGAGCAGACAAGGAAACGATCTATTAATTACAGAGATTCGCGTTGTGAGGGAAAGCTTGCATGGATATTGTCAGCCAGCACGTTCAAGTCTCGCCTTGGTCTTAGCATTTTATTCTACGTTTCATTCAAATAGATATGTTTTGATCTCTACATTTAGTAAACTGTAAATTTAATTTAAAAAAACCGTAACGTTTAATCACGATGGTATTAACTTACATACAAACCCACAAACATAAAACATAACATCATATTTTTATAATAACTAATACATATGTTTAAAAGCCTCATCTCTTGGGAAAGACATCGTGTATGTAATTAGCTTCGTTTTTTTTCCTGTAAATTATAAACTTACAGCCCCTTGAAGTACAAAATTGACAACGTTTTATATTTCTTATGCAGTTCAGTTAAACATGTGCATTGAATGGATCGTTTTATCTTTAGCACTGTATTAATAATTGCGCGTGCGAGCTACGAGCATACCAATATAAGCCTTAGACGTATAGATGAGGTGAAGGTGTAGGAGTGGGGCAGAGAGGGGAGTGCACAGGGACGCTAAGGGCATAGCGACACGCGCCGCTCCAACAAGCGGCGAGCGACCGCGTCTTACTGCACCAGCGTTTTGCTATTTCAACACACAACTGTTGCGTTATCGCGGAATTGTAATTATGTGGGCGACAGTTTATGAGCTGTAACATTGGTTGCGTTTACTACCCGAGTGTGTCGCGGCTGAGACGTTGTAAAGTCTCAGTGCGTGATCACCCTTAGCGCGGTGGACGTGCCAGCGTAACGTCGTTGCCCAGTTTGCATCACAATAACATTTACAGTACTTACTGCTTTGTTAAATATGTGCATTTATTGCATCTTTGTTGCATAGCGGTTACATTAAACAACGTTCATATCACTTAGCACTAAGCAGTGTTAATGCGGCTAACAAAGTTCGTTGTAAGTCGTTATATGTACGTAAATAAAGTATGTGAAATAAAAGAGGATGGTTTGGATCATTTCTCATATTTATCATAATCCTTTTGGGTTTTTTCGTTACAAATAAAGCAGCAAATGAGTGTCAGGTTACAGTGTGGTCGCTGGCTCCAATGAGCAGAGTTAACGGACATGAGCAGTAAGGGCGCTGGCACACAGGGCGCGGCGGTGCGGCGCGACGCGGCACGGCGCGGCGAGTGGCGCCCGCCGCCGACATCATTAGTTGCAACTTTGAGTGTTTGTGTTCGCACTTGACACATCTTCGTGGGAATACAGCCCACATGTGAGCTCCATTTCAGATTTTATTCCCATCAGTACTAAGTATTTCTTACAATAAAAGCTAAATCTTTCAAAATATTACAAATGTTTATATAAGTTGTACAGCGATGATATTTATACATTTTTCTATTTATCTTGAGCTCAGATTTCCCGCGGGACTGTTCTATTCGCAGTCACGTTTCTGACATGATCATATTATTTGTACTGAAGGAAAAGGTAAAAAAAGGGAATAAGAAATAGTAAGTATTTAAATTGTCAAAAGTGGAAAGCTACATTTATGTTAGCGATGGATCAATTTAGTAATAGACTGGTTTCTTATGTTGAAGGTTAATGTAAGTTTTATGATTTAAGAAGTAAAAAACTTATTATTTTTCCTTAACATGAAAAAAGAATATTTCGAAGCAAATTCAAGAGACGCAGGAATTATTGCAAGTTATTTTACAAATGAACTTCATCAGATAAGTCACCAATTTGCTTAAATGTTACATTTTAATGTGTTTATGTCTGAGAGCCGACCGAGGTTCGTGAAGGAGACGGCGCGGCTCGGACAGACTCTATGAATAAACATAGTACTTACTATATCAATGAATAGCAAACAAAACGCTCCTTTATGCTAACGAACGGTAGCTTATTAAGGGTATATTAGTTACCGCAATATTTTTAATATAATCATACAATTTTCTATAAATACATTTACAATTTCTTTTAGAGGTAAGTTACTAAGAGGAACTCTTGAAACCACATATCCCTGCGCCGTGCTGCGCCCGCGCTGTTCACACAACACACATTACTCACGTCTGAATCAGGCCTAGATATGAGAATTAGTCTCGAGTGATTGACTCAGATACTCGATAGCCTAAATTTATTAAGAGCGAGTGCGAAATGCTCGCCGATAATTAATAAAGTGCGGTCTGCTCCTATATTAAAACTACTTGTAAATAGCGCTACTAACGTATTAGGAATAAAACGGTACAAGTTAATTTAATTGCACATATGTAGCTTTTCAATACTATTTAGGGTATGTTTCGGCGCACGCTCACGGAGTTGCAAGAAACGGCATACATAACCTTGGAATGCTTATGGTTGTTGCAAGTACCGCGAATCCGGCCGGAGATCGATTTCGGCTTTGGATCGCGCAATAAACGTAAAACAAACGCTATGAGCCGCGGCTCCACTAACAATAACAAAGCAATTCTCTCCGCAATTTAAAATGGTTGCGAGTAGAAATTGCGAGAAGCCGATATAGCTTTTATTAATGCAGTTATTGGAAAACAAATGAAACCGTATTCCCTGCGCTCACCGACACCGACACCGACACCGACTCACAAAGAAATAATAGCGATAGTGACACAATAATTGTTGACTTTTATATGACAATCCATCATATTATGTTGATACAGTAAGAAAAATACAAAACCGATAAATAAAAAATAGTTAAACGAGTAATACTAAAAACTATGTAAATTCTTCATAAATAGACGATCTTTTACATCTGGATATTTTCATTAGTGAATGAAACGACTAGTTTAGAAAAAAACAGAAACCCGACAAACTTACCAAATATTTCCTGGAAGAAATACGAATCAAATAACAGCCTCACCGCATCCGGTGAAATCGGTTAAGCCGTTTCGGTTACAGGCGGACACGATGGTACATACATATGTACATGAGTAAGCCCATACTAATACAAGCCAACGAAATACAAACTTATATTTACTAAAGGCAATTAAAACAGTCTGTGTCAAAATGCCTTTTAACTTTTCAGAGCAACGTTACTATTAGTCATATTGCTATTGTGTCATTATATTTCAATTAAAATGTTGAAAATATAAAGAAGATTTATGATAATGTTATAAAAACATAGGCTATAATTAAGATAACTACTACGAGTATTTTAATTTCTACACTCCAGCAATGTTTTGTGTTTATTCAAATCCCTTTGTCTCAAACGTAGTAAAACTTTAAGAGGAAAAAATAACTCGTGAATTAAACGTGAAGTAACGCGCGAAAAGAAACATAAAAAGTAAATTAACAGATCGGTTTATTGTCGTCGTAAAATGAGAGCATCGAGAAGAGAAGCCGTCATCGCTGTGCGGCGGCCATTGGCGCACGTGCTCGTATCTCTTTAGGTGATTTCCATACCGGAGCGACTTATATTCTTTCTTCACATATTACTTTTTGTTCAAATCTTAAACAAAACTTTAATTGATGTAGACATTCAAAGGGATAATATTAACTAATTGTATAAGCATCCAATGGTTTATTCAAATATCTCAATGACAGAGCGGTCTGTATTGTGTTAACGAGGACTGGCTGAGATACACGTCTCCAGCAGTCTCTTCACTTGTACTTCACGGACACATTGTTCTTTATCGGTCACATTGAAATCTTAGTCGTTATTTAGAAGTTTGTATTTTTACAATATCTCTGAATAAGGATTAAATTCCAGTTCGACATACCTTTACGACCTATTTAAGTTCTAACATTTTCAATAATGATTAAAAATTCCATTGCATTGGCGGTATCTGGCGGCATCTGGCGGCATCTGGCGGGTTTGGTATTTCTGCAATTACATTGCTTCTAGTTTATTGAACGAATGAACGATAAATTATATAGGTTAAGTTTTTTTATCAATAATTATAACTATACTTAATAATAGTACGGACAAACGAGTGCAGTCGATTTGGCAAAAATCTTTAAATAAATATTTCAGAGTTGCAGTTGGGGGAGGTGACTGCACTCCACTTGTGCACTGAATACTTCAGTCTTTAAATTGTTTTCGGCTGCCAACATTTTTTGTGCTGTTTTTTATTCAGATCGACGCGAATGGCGCCTGCGTTCAGCTACTAGGAAAGGTTTGGGTCTTATTCTATTTGTCATTTTAACAAGGACTTCGTTTTAATCATTCACAATCTGATGACACCATTGTTTATACGATTCATAAATTTATTATTATCTCTTAAGTATTGATATCAATATTGTAGGTCACTAAATTAATTAATGTTTAATATTCAGAAAGTTAACAAATATTTGTGGATACATTACGCGAACGACCTATACACGTACAATATGATAGTGAGCTGTACCAAATGTTGGGTACACATTAGTTTCTAATTTCAACAGCCGTCGTCTCCCACGACCACGCTACTACTGTATAGTACGACACGGCAAAACCAAGTTGTGAGCATCTCCTATGATTGGGAATAGTTGTTGGTGTGACTTTTTCAACTAATTTGTCTCTTTGTCTTATCTCCTAGCACCTAACATATTATAATATATTCCTTTATTTACTAAAACCTTTCCATATATACTTTATTGTATGTTAATTTCTGAAAGCTTTCTTGGTATAAAGTGGTCGTAAAAACATCGTAAACTTTAACAAACTCATTTTCATAATATTTTCACCTCTTGGATTCAAGTAAGGAAACCATATTTTTGTCAGCATTCTAATGAATACATATACATATGTACTTCAGATATCCGCATACATAGAATGTCAACTTGCCGGTAAGTAACTGTTATACTCGTACAATGAGAGGGAGCGGCCGCGGCGCCGCTAAACTAACAACGAAGTAAAGACACCATACGTGTTTTATGACACACACAAACCGCCGAGACATTTATATAAGTATTCATAAAACTTTATTAGCGTATTAAAAAATTAAGTCAAGGCAACGGAGACGCGAGCTTGTAACACAGTCGTTAATATTGACACATATAACATGAATTACAACTTTTTGTTACAACTTGGTGTGAGGAGTTCTTTTCTTATTATGCTGATGTGAAGCGGATCACTTTCAGTAGATATTTAGGTTCCATTTTCAAATGATTTAATAATACGTTCATTATTATACTCTACTTGATCTCAATTAATATGAAGCAACGTGATCTCACCTTGAGCTGCGAACAAACACGCCGCCGCCGCAAGGACACCGGCACGCTCTATTTCTGCGATCACATGTCCTTCCTGTGAGACACTGTCATAACATGCCTGATCACTTTACCTCCTATACAATATTATGCAATGATGACCAAAGACACAACAAAGATGTTTTATTATAGCTTTAAAATTATTGGCTAGAACAAAGATATCAGATGAGATTTGACAAATTAGGGTCGCTCACAGCGCGACCTGGCGCGAACCGGCGCGGCCGCGGACAAAGGGTTGGAACGGTAAATAATAAAGCACACACGAACTACAAACAAAAAACAATTTACATTAAACAGTGCTCACTTACTTGTACGTTTTTAAAATATATTTATATTACGTTTGAATGTGGTAACAATAAATCTTGGCTTTTTGTTGGTCGGACGAGATAGTCGTATAAATTAGAATAATTTAGATTGAAGAGCAAATGTTCGGCTGAGAGGCTTTTTATACATTTACACAAGTACGTATGCAAATTTTGTTCACGTAGTTGAGTAAATAAATAGAATTAATAATAAGTATAATGTATCCGTAACGTAAAGTATCTAACTGGAAAAAGTATTTTTATGTAGATATTCTCTTTGGACTTGGATCAACAAAAGATTTGCTGTAATTTTCGTCATTGTTCCTTATTTGCGATATCTTCGTAAGGCGGAGTTAAACTCGTGTAACAACAAAATGGAAATAAGAATAACAATGCCGATATTTTCTTATGCAATATTTATGATAAAGATTTTCTCTTTCGGGTTCACGTTTTGCCTTCCAATTATGAACGTTTTAAGGGAAAATGATTTCAGAAACATGTTTCGTTACATTGTATTTTCTTGTCTGCATGTTACCTTATTTAGTTTATTATTTGTCGCCGAAAACAACATTTTAATAATAATTTTCCTCAGTTTACTATATTAGTTATACATCTGGATTACATAGATATTGCGGTGTACCTGTACATTGTCTACATAGAACCATTGGGAGGAGATTGGGCAATCAGGGCGCGCAGTCATGTGTGAGGTGATTGTGTGAGGCGCCATCGTGCGGCCTCACCTCACACTAAACATCTCACACATCACTTCACCTCACTTTAATCGCCAGTTATTAGATTTGGATTGTCATCTCAGTTGTTGTTCTCGCCCAAATGATCTTATAAGAGCCTCTTTAAGATATTAATAAAAATAAATTTGTGTACTTTACGTGGTAAATATTTATCGAGAGTGTAGAGCAAACGTGAAGAAAATAAACATTATATTATATTAATACTGAATTACCTTTCTACGGTTCTGTATAACATTTACTACTTATCGACATAAATCTAAGCTATATAAGAACTTATGAATTGTATATGAAATCAATGTTACTTAATAATATCTAAGCCGAATTATATGTGTTGCGGTGCGGTAAGGGCGGGCAGGGGGGGGGCAGGGGGGGAAGCAGGGCGGGTGTTTAGCTCATAAAATATTCAGGTAGCTGTTGCTGGCCGCTGGCCGCTAGTGACGTCACTCCGGTTTGTAGTTGATTTGTTCATCTAAATAGCAATTTCACTTGTGTTCTGATTTGTTCCCCTAATTTTAAAACAATAATTCTAAAGCTAAGAAAATCGTCATAAAAACAAGTTAACTCTCGAAAATGAAATTCATTTTCTCTTCGTTTTACAAAGTCAAATTGTATTTTCGTCTGGAATTAATTCTAAGAAGTGATCCTGTCCTAATGAAGACCGACGGTCCCCAAGGAAGCGCCTTCATTCCTCTTGAATAATGAATTATTTTAAACGGCCGGCGTTTGCACCTCACCTCTTACCTCTCCCTGATTCATAGGATTATTTACGCAAAAACATTGTCAGCTTTCAATTGCCGTAACACTATTAAATTCCATCGTTAAAACAGCAACATTTCTTGTCATGAACGATTGGAAAACCAAACGTGACTTTACTTTCACGTGTGATTATGTGAATGAAATAACAATATTGTCAGAACGGATAAAAGCCCTTCATCTCGTCCTTTACATTGTCTCACGTGCGTCACAAAGCGTGTGTTACATATCTATGTTATATATAAAATTCCGAACATTATTTTACAACTTTGATGTAAAAGATATTCAATTTTCCGACCCAACTCCACATTGCTACGGTCCGCCTGACGCGTTCTCATTGTACATCAATATCGAAGTTATTCTATAAATATCACAAAACACTCAATTTACGAGGGTTCCTCAATTTATATGATATCGTGCCCTTTGTAAGTTTGACCCCGAGATCTCAGTTCCCGGGGCGGTCCTAGTTCCCGGAATGTCTTCACAACGGAGCAGTTTAACGCCGCTCGATATAAATTGACGGACAATTGTTTCATTTGTTGTATTGCATGCGACAATCGTTTATTTTTAGTCATTTAATGTGAATATTTACATTATACTTAGTAACTTTGTCCATACATTATTAAAAGCAAAAGTTTAAATATCAATTGTAAATTATTTCTAAAATATTATTCGCGAGTCAAACTGCGTCGTTTTGTTCACGAAAGGGATCTTACACAAAAAAAGAACATTGAAAAAAAATAATTCCGCCTCAATTCTTTCAAACTTTTGTTCGGCTGTTTTTTCTTGTACATTTTTCAGATAAAAATGTAAAAGAAAGTTGGATCAGCCACAGATCATTTTTAATTTAAATTACAGCATACAAATTAAGTTAAAACTTTCTCTTTCGCGTTATTAATTAGTTATTCTTTTTTAAACAAAAAAAAAATCACTTTACTCGTGTACGAAGAGTAGATAAAATTAACATGTAAGGGCAACGTTAGTAATGAACATTTAACTAATTTTCTTTTGGGAAACAACAACTGTTGCTGGGTTCCCACAGTTGGGTCAAAGATAAATCCAAACGGCGGAGTGTTATAATTGCGTGGCTTAAGACAAACCTCGGATCATGTTGTAATCGAACGTTCTGTTTGTTTAGGGGTGGTTCAGGACTCTGTTAGCTTTCACTATGTATACGTTAGGTCTATTGATTTGGGTCACGTTACCGACTTCCGATCATGTGACTATCTTTGTTATGTATCCTAAAATAATATAAATCCATTTATTCCATATTCATACGACGTGCTTAATGAGGCTAAATGAAGCCGCAGTTCGCTGAGGACTTTATACGTTTGCGAAGGGCCATCTGGAGTTTTATTAATGTTTGCTCTGATACTCAATGCGGTATAAACCGAACGATAAAATATCTGCCAAGTGAGTGAGCGGCTCGCTCCGTGAGCCGGCGGCGGCGCCTCGCTCTATCAATCATTAAGAGGCCATTACTGCGGCCATTTGCTCTTCGACGCCTCGTACATGTATGTTCACAGAATAATTATGTTAAATGCATCTATTTAGAGTGAATCCATGTAGCTCAGTGGTGTGTTAAATTATTCTTGTCCTCTTCGATACCCAGGCTTAAACAATCTTGCTATGAAAGACAAATTGCTGGAGGTCACAATGTAATGTGGCAATACATACAATGTTACAAAACAACGTATAAACATACATACCCATGAAATACATTATCTCCCTGTCAGTCGGATAGGAAAAGCCTTGATTACCGTTTGATATGTTATTCCTATTTTAATGTAACTTGTTACAGAGTTTGAATTGTTTATAATTGTTTCAATTAGCGTAACTATTTCTGTTTCGTTTCGTGGGCGTTTGTTTGGACGAAGATTATAAAATTGGACTGTGATTAAACGTTAAACGGTAGTTATTGATATAAACGAGACAAAGTTGTAAACTTGTCAAAAAGGCAATCACGAAGCGAGATAATAAATGTGAGCTTTTAACGAAGAAAGTTAGCAAAGTCGTTAGTGAAGTTATTAAGTAAATAAGTATATTTGGAGACGGATATTCGCGGATATACTTACCAGTAGAACTCATCACATCGACAGCAGCATGACCTGACATGACCTGACACACACATGCACTGCCCATAGTTAAATACATACATTCGCGCATGCTTGTTATAAAAAAAGCCCTTCATTTAAAGATAATAACACGTGAAAAACTATTATGTAAAGTCTATACTTTATGAGACAAGCTTGTCTCAACAATACTCAAATATTATCTTAACAAATAGTTAGTAAACTTAAATTAATTCAAGATGATATCGTTGCGTGGCTGTCGTTTTGTTGTCGTAGTCGTCTCGGTGTCGTCTCGGTGTCGTCTCGGCGCGTGTCAAGAGGGGAGGGCTGAGGAAAGAGCCGCGGGGCTTCTGCAATTACCTCTGTCCTCTGCGTGGCTAATTGAAATTCTCCGTAAACTTTATTCAATTCATCAAAGTTAGTTTTCCTTCGTTTCGTTGTCAACGATTTAGCAGCCATTTAATATCTCGACGCTAACAACGATACCAGTTGCCGCGGCGCGTAATGTAATTAACTTTTATTGCAATTAAAACCCTGCCACAAGTTAACGAAAAGAAGTCCGATTAATTTTAAAAACTTTGCACATCATAATTTATTTATGACAGCGATACGTTACTGAAATAAAATTATCGACAATAATTTTGATTAGTATCGTTTGCGAAATCCATTTTCCGAGTCATCGAGCCGGCGACGCGATGGCGAGAGTCGTTACCTCGGGAATAACTCGGAACTGATTATAAAGTCGTATCCCTGTTTGCAGTGGCGCAAATTACCTGTTCAAAGCGATGGAAAATTTCAGAGTGTTTTAAATGTTTTGCATGAGTTCCAAGCATTCACAACTAAAACGTTGGGGCTCGATAGTCGCCTACGGGTGTTGATATAAAACAATAACAAAAGAACAAGAAAACAGCTGTTGAGAGAATGTTCCATAGTAGAGTGTTTAATGGTTCGCGAGCTGAGTGAAGTGTTGTATTGCATGCAGCGAATATGCTACACTTGGCATGACACCCGCCCGAGAGGGGTAAAAGAGCTGAGAACCGAGTCTAGACGTCGTCGCTGCGGTTACACTAGGTACGTGAGCGTGCACATATCAAATGTGTAGAGCTGTGCAGTGTCCTCGCCGTCCTGTGAATACGATGCTCTTAGAAATGTAGCCACTCCGCGAACGAAATCCAGCCTGACAGCTTATGCCACACATCCGCTAACTAATAATAGGAAACCTGCAACACAATTTTTATCATGAATTTGTTCATTCTATTTTGAGATGAAAAATATAAAGGTTAAAATATAGAATCAAATGTAACAAAAAGAATATTCATAGTATAAAATAATACCTCTCGATGGTAGAACTAAATACATTTAGCGATAGCTTCTTCTTCGCCATTAAAAGCGAAAAGAGGTGCTAAAGTTAAAGCGGTCGTTTGCTCCGCTCCCGCACTAACTGAGTTCCGGAGCCGGAGTGCATTAGCTCTCAGCCGGACTCGACTGACGACGGACACGCCCTCCTCTGCAGCGCCGGCGAACTCTCGTAACACTTTCACTTCATTTCTTGCAGTAATATAAAATTCCATTTACGCCAATTTGTCTTTGACCAAATGAAATCCTTTTTTAAGTTAGTACGAGAACTGCATTTTACTCGTACTTAGAAAGTGTAGTAGTAGTAACTAATTTATGCTAATGTACGAGTATAATTGAAAAGTTAAACACAATCTAAGGTTCACTGTCCTGCTAACCATATGACTTTATTAGTAAACAACTTAACAAGCACGTACTGTACAAGGAGACGCAAATCAGAGCAAGTAATGACGCTAACCGGCAATGAGTTCGTCGCCCCGCGCGCGGCTAAGCTGCCGAGCTGCCGAGCTGCCGAGCTGTCGAACGACACTGATTGCTCAGTTCTCTGCCGACCGTAATGACAGGGTAGCAAGCTCTACAATACACTACGTGCGTTGTTGCCTTGCGGCATGGCAGGCCCGTGTAAGAAAATTGACACTTGTACTTACAAACTTAAATCGTGTTTCTAAGTTAATAAGTCAATTAGTTTATTAAGTATTTTTGGATAGTTCCAATTATATAATTGTATATACGACATGTGAAGTTTAAAAAGAGCTGCTTAAAAGTATTTACTTTTTGAACACAAATTGCACATAAATTGCAAAAAAGCACTGACAATATAAATTCGCTCTGTATATTTTATGTAGTACCCAAGTCTACATACGTATCTGAATCTCGAGCAGATTTCAAGATGTATATAATGTAATTTTGTTAATAATGCGAATGAGGTCGTTGCGAGGTTGCGAGTCGCTTTCTCTACTAACATTTTAATATTTGTGCAGTCGACAGTCGCTCCGTCTCGCAGCCTGCGCCTTCAAGTCGGCGACGAACCGAGGCCGGGGCTACGTAAGCGCCTCATTGGGATTCAAGTCTCGTCTGCGCATCATCTGCATTAACTTTTCAATGCACGCAGCTCGTTGAGCAAACATTCACTAAATGCACTTAATATTGCTTTATGCAACAACAGGGATTACTTGAATGCGACAGCAAACTTTTGAAATATCTCTTCATAATCCTTGAAGAGAATTGCAATAAGAAACGTTTTAATTTGCTGCTATTTATAAAATGAAGTACGTGCTGAAGGATAAGGTTAAATAACAGACACGAGCAAAGCCCTAGGGCTGCCTGTGCCTGAGGCCTGACCTGGAGGCCCCCTCCCCGCCACCGCCCGCTTCCCGCGACCTCCGACAGTAAATTATGCATATGCATGAAGCATTATTATCGTATTCGATAAGGTTTTCTTACTTTAGAAGGTTATTCTATATTACGTTTGCTCACCACCATACTCCTTTTTGACCGACTTCCCAAAAGAAGGAGGTACTCAATTCGTCCATATGTTTTTTTTTTTTTTTTTTTTTTTTTTTATGTGTGTTACGGCATAACTCCGCCCCTGGTAGACCGATTTTGAAAATTCTTTTTTTATCCGAGAGGTAGTGCTTGCAGGTGGGTCCCATTTTTTTGTTTGATTTTTGGAGTCAAAGACTACGGCGTAGTTAAATAGTTTAGCTCAAAATTGCGTGACGAAATTTGGTGCCTTTTTTGCTTTCTATGCTTACGTAGCCTAAACTATAAGACTTACACAAAAATTATGTATGGAAGAATTGTAGCCCTTTAAATTTGCTAAATAAAAGTCAGCGATAGCATATATCTATCTCTTAAGGTTGTCGCACAATAACCACTTTTTTCATTAAAATTTCGATCAAAATCTATACCCCACTTTCAACGCTATTACTCGTGTTCGGTATGAATCCTTATCAAAATAAATCCATCATCAAGAGAATTTAATGTAGATTATAAATACCCTTGGAACTGTGTAATTCCGATAAATAGTTTAGGAGATATCATAAATAGCAAATTACGAGTCGCAGAAAAAAATACCAACTTGTAACAAAGTTTGCTTTCTTGGCTTACGTAGCCTAAACTATAAGACTTACACAAAAATTATGTATGGAAGAATTGTAGCCCTTTAAATTTGCTAAATAAAAGTCAGCGATAGCATATATCTATCTATTAAGGTTGTCGCACAATAACCACTTTTTTCATTAAAATTTCGATCAAAATCTATACCCCACTTTCAACGCTATTACTCGTGTTCGGTATGAATCCTTATCAAAATAAATGTCCATCATCAAGAGAATTTAATGTAGATTATAAATACCCTTGGAACTGTGTAATTCCGATAAATAGTTTAGGAGATATCATAAATAGCAAATTACGAGTCGCAGAAAAAAATACCAACTTGTAACAAAGTTTGCTTTCTTGGCTTACGTAGCCTAAACTATAAGACTTACACAAAAATTATGTATGGAAGAATTGTAGCCCTTTAAATTTGCTAAATAAAAGTCAGCGATAGCATATATCTATCTCTTAAGGTTGTCGCACAATAACCACTTTTTTCATTAAAATTTCGATCAAAATCTATACCCCACTTTCAACGCTATTACTCGTGTTCGGTATGAATCCTTATCAAAATAAATCCATCATCAAGAGAATTTAATGTAGATTATAAATACCCTTGGAACTGTGTAATTCCGATAAATAGTTTAGGAGATATCATAAATAGCAAATTACGAGTCGCAGAAAAAAATACCAACTTGTAACAAAGTTTGCTTTCTTGGCTTACGTAGCCTAAACTATAAGACTTACACAAAAATTATGTATGGAAGAATTGTAGCCCTTTAAATTTGCTAAATAAAAGTCAGCGATAGCATATATCTATCTCTTAAGGTTGTCGCACAATAACCGTTTGTTTCGAGAAAACCGTCAAATAAGTGCAATCGACTTTATTTAAAACGCTTTTATTCTTATTTGGTATGAATCCTTATCCAAATAAATATGTTTTCACGATAGAGTATTATATGTAGATCGTAATTGCCTTTTACAGTATGTAATTCTGTGCAAGATTCTAGAAGTTATCAAAATATTAAAACTCACGGGCAACAACGGCGCGCGGCCGCACCGAATTATGAGTGAATGATCGCAACGATGTATTAGTTGTTTACTTAATTTCTTAGATAATCGATTTAGATAACTCATTATTTGTTTGAAAGCTAGTGATTATCATACTGCGATGTCTAGATTCACTAAAAATCGAGAAATAAATAAACTTTTTAATAAAAAACAAAACCGACTTCCAAACAAAATACACTAAAAACAAAATCTTCTCAAAAAAACAGTACACTAAAAAGTAACGAAATAATTTCTTGAAAATAGTAAACCTCCCTTATTGTAGCTGTTATGTCTATATTGTACAATTATTATTACTTTGAAGTCGGTGTCAGTCATTACTAAAAACGTTACTATACTTTCAATTGTCAATTGTTATGGTAAAAATGTAGAAAACCTTACGTAGAAATATCACTGCATATACCTCGGCTGACACCGACATCAAAGTAATGATAATTGTACAATATAGACATAACAGCTACAATAAGGGAGGTTTACTATTTTCAAGAAATTATTTCGTTACTTTTTAGTGTATTTTGTTTTTAGTGTACTGTTTTTTTGAGAAGATTTTGTTTTTAGTGTATTTTGTTTTTAGTGTATTTTGTTTGGAAGTCGGTTTTGTTTTTTGTATTCTGCATCTGATAAATCACTTAGTAAAGCCAAAGACCGTGAATTGCATATGGTTTTTCATATTGTATAAAATTTAATTCATAAACATGTCTGCGTTGAAGTATGTAATAACTTAGAAGAAAATAATATATTTTGTATTACGTTTTCGAGTTATTTATTGTAAGTAAAGGAGGGGAGCGGGGTGGGGCGGAGCAGGGCGGCGGCGGCCAGCTGTCTGGACAAAGTACTGAGATTGACGGACAGCCCAACACTCAAGTAGATATTGAAATACTTTTACATTTTCTACACGAAATAAAGTACACAGCAATTTGTTCTCGAGGATTTTATTTAACAAGTAGATGAATGTGTTGCGTTTAGTCTGTGTGCGATCGACGATTTTTCAATTTGACTTTCTCAGTAAATCTTTGTTTCGTAGAACGTATTCTGTATGTTTAAGTTGGCGAAGAGAAATTGTTGAAGTACTGCGATTTTCTTTTGATATTTTAGATCAATAATCTTAGTACGTTCGAGTGAAATTATGAATCGAAATTGTAACTTATTGCGTTTAAAGGTTTGAGGTAAAGCTTTAAGGTCGTCCAAAGTATAGGGACGTTTTAAAATCCATTAAAACATATGAGTCTATTAAAAAGGCAGTTTCAGACCGCGTGTAACTCTGTTATGAAGTGCATTAGTTGGGGACGAGGTGGAGCGGCGGTGAGGAGGGGGAACAAGGAGTTGTTTTAACTTTGTCGCAGTCGAGTTTCATCGCTGAGTATCATGAAACAGTTTGATATTAAATTACGTGATCTGTATCTGGAGCCAGTGTGTCATTAAAGAGCTCCTTGTTCGACTTCCGCTCTAAATAAACTGATGAACAACAATATTTAAAATGAGTAATAAATCTATAGAATCTATTTATAAAGATTATTTGCTCGTTTGCTAAACGAATGTGCTTACACAATAAATATTTCTAACCAATTTTGTTTGAAACTTATCGAATCAGACAAAAGTTTAAGTGAGTTTGAGCCGAAACTCCTCTGAGTCCTGTAAAAAGGGACGAACAAGCCGAAAGAAAAATATTCAGTTAGAAAGGATTACTTACATCGTTAAAAAGTACACAATGTCTTATCTAGATGCGTATTAATTGGAGGACTTTATTTGCATCTAGTTTCTTTTTAGAGTTATCTCTTCATCTAGACTCCCTTCGTAGGCGCGTTATCAGATGTAGTTAATTGTTCAGTTAATTGTGTGCATATCTGAGGAAGTATCGATTGCTCGGTCATCAATATGCAGCAGCAACACAAAGAGCGGCGGCGATCGGGCGCGATGTCCACAACACGACCATAACATTAGAGCCATCCCCAGTCAGGGTTACTGACAGGACACGGGTCAGGGAACAGTGGCTCAATGCATAGCAACTTTAATTGCATACAGCGATGTCTGCATTGCGTAAGTAGTCATTCTGCCGTAAAATTGTGCATATCCAATTGAGCAATCAATCTGAATTTGTTCTTAGAAGTTGATGTAAGGATGATAAACATTAACTTCATGTCCTGTCTATTTTATTTAAGCTTGTGCAGATTAAAGTTCTGCCCAGAATTTAGAGTAGAATTTATTTACTGTGCGGTGGCATTTCACAGCTGATTTATCTGTCTTTCCACAGCCGGGGTAATGAAAACATACAGCTTCCCCCTCACCGCACCCCGCTACCCGCACCGCGTCGCTAATTAATTGGACTAATTAAAATTTATAAGTGCTCGAATACGATATGAAAAGCCAGGATATTACAGCTGTGTACATAATCGCTTTGACAACCGTTTGTATTACCTAACTAATACTTTCTTTGCAACAAATTATCCTTTACCAAATTTTGCCTGCGACTTATTCCGTGCGTCATTAAAAAAAATGAAACTGGGTACTACCCCATATCTCTCTTCTTCTACCAAACTATGCTCTACATCTCTGCCAAATTTCATCGCGATCTGCTAAACTGTTTTGAAGATACGTGGTAACAAACATCCATCCATCCATCCATTAGTAAGATTTATTTTTTTATCAAAATCACAATTATCTGTTTAAATTCCTCTTTATATGTATCAAGTACAATAACCTTTAACTATAAAATAAATACATTGTCTAAGTAAAGGCGGCTGCAAACTATGTATAAACAAGAGCAGCTCGTCAGTCAGTTTGCTAATGGCTCGAGTGGAATGTCGTGTTCTCTCAAGTTTGTATAAAGTGCTCGCACATATCATAGTTAAGGAAACATTTAATTTTGAAATAGCTTCATTATATTTGTTTTATAATTCCATATATCTTTAATTTCTTATTTTTATATATAATATATTTTACATGATTTGTTATAAAAAATAAATAAAAACATATTATATAAAAAAAATAGAACTCCACCGGCTGCGGAATCCGATGACTCAAGCAACCAGTGGTCAGGGCTGCAGAGACAGGAACCTCCTCACAATACGTGCGGTTTCCAAAATAACCGCCTTTTGTATCGGGCCCTTAATCCAACTGTCTAGCGAGAGCTTCTTGAGATGTTGGTCGAAGCTCTTCGCTATTAGCCCGTGCACCGAAACGACCATCGGAATAATGGTAGTCGATTTCATACGCCACATGGCGGTAACCTCGTGAGCCAGATCCAAATATTTTAATAATTTTTCTTTTTGGCTTTCACGAGATTCTCGTCATGTGGGATAGTGATATCAACTAACATTACACAACTCTCAGACCGATCTATTATTACTATATCAGGTCTATTGGCAACAATAGTCCTGTCCGTAATAATAGATCGATCCCAGTAGAGCGTGATACGGCTATTTTCCAGAAC
Organism: Papilio protenor; assembly: GCA_029286645.1. Taxonomy (NCBI): domain Eukaryota; kingdom Metazoa; phylum Arthropoda; class Insecta; order Lepidoptera; family Papilionidae; genus Papilio; species Papilio protenor. The sequence continues at coordinate 116,858 of JAGSMZ010000022.1, forward strand.
TGGTGAAGGCTGATATTGGTAATATGGTACCTCAGATTCCACAAGAGCATATTTAAGGGCAAGTTGCTGATGGATAATCTTGGCCACTTGGTTATGTCTATGCAAGTATGCACCGTCCGCAAGGCGAGAACAACCGGAAACGATATGTCTAATAGACTCACCGGGCCGACGACATGCCCGACAAATGTCAGTCGTACCATCCTTTAGGATATGTTTCCGGTAGTTATTCGTTACGATGACTTCGTCCATGATTGCAAAGACAAAACCTTCAGTCTCCCCAAAGAGGTTACTGAAGCGTAGCCAAGCCACGGAGGATAATTGGTCCACATCAGGACCAGTTAAGGCCCGATGGAACCTACCGTGTAGCTCCTTACTCTTCCATACACTTATGCGGTCTGAGACACTTAAAACCTCCAACCTCCGCCAGTTCGTGGTAGCCAGGGAAAGCGGCGTGAGTCCTTTGTCTATGGCTACAACATCCTGATACATCTCCACGTTAACCTTAAGGAAATATTCCCTAAGATTGTACACCTCGCGGTTATGGAGAGTCTTGGCATTTAAGTAGCCACGACCCCCATGTTTCCGCGGGATGTACAACCTCATTACAGATGAACGTGGATGATGCATCCGGTATGCTGTCAGCAATCGACGGACTTGTCTATCCAAGGCATCCAGCTCTGTTTGAGACCATCTCAGTATGCCGAAAGAATAGGTTAAGACTGGCATGACCCAACTGTTAAAAGCACGGCATTTGTTGCCGCCTGATAAAAGGCTTTTCAGTACTTTTTTCAGGCGACCAAAGAACCGTTCTTTTAGCAGCTGTTTCATGCTTTTGTCATTAATGCCTAATGCTTCCGACATACCGAGATATTTGTAGTTTTCATTCTCGGAGAGAGACACAAGAGACACATCCTGAGTAAGCTGTAAATTCTCTGAATTTACAACCCTCCCCCGTTGTACATTGATGACCGCACACTTGTCAACTCCAACGCCATCCCAATGGCTCTGCTAAAATCGTCGGTAATTTTAAGCAAAGTCATTAAGTCAGCCTTGTTGGATGCGTACAATTTGAGATCATCCATGTACAAAAGGTGCGATATGACCTCGCCCCCTCTCCGTAAACGATAACCTAGCTCTGAACTCTTTAGCAATGTGCTTAAAGGATTCAGAGCTAAGCAAAACCACAATGGACTCAGGCTGTCGCCTTGGAAGATGCCACGCCGAATTCCAATTCGGTCAGAGGAGGCAGAAAGGCTTCCCTGACCTAGATTGGGAAAGCCTGTGTTCCACTGCCCCATGCATGTGTCAAGAAAAGAGCGTAGAGTAGGATGTATTTTATACAACTCTAACACCCTCCTTAACCACCCATGGGGCACTGAATCATAAGCTTTCTTGTAATCAATCCAGGCCATAGAAATGTTCTTTTTACCTCGTCTGACCTGCTGGCAAATAGCCATATCAATGAGGAGACAATCTTTAGTACCACGGGATCCAGCCTTACATCCATTCTGAGTTGTTGCCAAAATGTTATTTGCACAAATATGTGTTTCAATTTTGCTTCTCAGAATGGATGTTAGGAGCTTGTAGATGGTAGGCAAGCAAGTAATTGGTCGATAATTCTTAGGATCCGTAGTACATCCAGATTTATAGATCAGGTGTGTGATACCTGATGTCATGAAATCTGGGAGCGTACCCAATTCAATTGCAGTTTGGAATTGGGCTGCCAGCCGCTCATGCGAACTGCGGAACCACTTAAGCCAAAAGTTCTGCAGTCCGTCCGGTCCTGGGCTTTTCCAATTAGGGACCGAACGAACTGCACCACTTATGTCGGCGCCAGTGATAGTTACAGGTTCCATTTCAGTGACCGATTCGCATGCGCGTCTGACAACATTAAACCACTCACCTTCACTGTGCTCAATTGGCACCGACCAAATACCGCTCCAAAACGTAGTAGTCGCGGCAGAATCTGGTCGGTGCAAATCGACCACTTGGCTTCGTGGTTGCTCCCAGCTACGGTAGACACACCTCTGATCTCTCTGAAACATACGATTTTGAAGAAATCTCTCAGATCTTTCTCTGTACCTTCTTATGCGATTAGCCCATGCGTAAACTTTTTGTTTCCAGAAGTCTATGCGTTCCGTGACTCTAGACATAAATTCACTGGGTCTAATGCTAGTTCCAGCAAACGCTTGAGTCACGAAACGCATAACCCTTGGTCTGCTATTCCCCGCCTGGAAACAAAGAAGTTTCGCTATGAGTCTTCTAGCTACATTTATGCGCCGCTCAATCCTGCACTGCCAGACCGGGCTAGTTACTCCACGTCGAGGATCTGGATTGGGATTTAAAAACCCCCCCCCCAGCCACTCGACATGCAGTCAGTGCCCCGCAGTACAAAATTGAATGGGTATCGCATAAATCTAGACTAGAATCCACATATGGTGATAACAAGCGGTCTACAGCATTTACAATGCAAATATTCCGCTTGTTAACAGGCAATCGCGGTAAGCGAGGACGTTCACTGATTGATAAGGATCTATACTTCAAAATCATATCCTCCAAAGTGCTCCTCAAACGCTCAATATCCTGATCACTAACACATACCTCTTCACAAGGTTGTTCCGTTAGCACGTCTGCGGACGCAGGGACCACAGGTGCAACACTACGTACTTCAACATCATTGTGAAGGAGTCGCGCTTCGTGACGGAGTTGCTCAAGTGCAGAGTCATCCAACAGATGGCTCCGTTGTATGACCCGCACCTGATCCGACAAGCGTTGGGCAGTCACAGACACAGTTGGGTTAAGGGTCTGAAACAAGGCAAGCATTTTAGACCGATACGCCGTGAGGTTGGTTCCCCCCTCTGTCGCCCCGAAGTAGGCCCGCATGACACTTTCATTTAAATTTTTCCATCTCATGCGGCGCACTACACCACTGGTTGCGGGAGTCATCGACGGGGGATTAATCCCCGCAGACCCCAAGCGAGCCGGTGGTGGGCGTCGTCCCCCCGAAGGTCTTGGTGAGGTGGACGACGAAGGCGACCCGTCGTTGGCTGCGTCACTAGATGTCAGCAGGGGCGGGGGCATACCACCAGCCACCGCTGGTGCCTCGTCCCCCGACGTGGCGCAGACTGATGCAGGTCGAGAAGGTGTATGGCGTGCGTATGTGTCATTGCCAACGCGACATTTTCTTATTGGGTTCTGACGGCGACTCATTGTTTATTTATTTATTTACATTTTTGTTTTACATTCTTGTTAATAAATTTTGTAGTATACATTTTCCAGACCATTTTTCGTTTAACTGTTTCACTTTTGATCCAAAAACATTAATTTATATCATTTTCTGAAAAAATTAAATAAATTCACAGTGTCACTGTCAATGTCTCGTTGACTTTATTAATATTAACTTTATTTATATTTGTTTTGTTATTATAAAGTAAGGTTCACATAATTTAATAAGAAAGTGGTTATTACAAAAGAATCAATTATATTTTCCGCTTCGGGAGTGCGCCGGCAGCTCGGGGTCAATGTACCCTAGAGCAAAGGCAAATTCTTCTAAAAATTGTCACCCCGACATCTCGTTAAAATGAAACTGCTGAAGAAATTCTATCAATTATTACATTCCAATTTGTTTAATGTCGACTTTCATAATATTTGAGAAGGGACTTTTAGTCGAGTTTTCTTTAATTTGAAATAAAGTCTTACAATAGATTAAATTCTACTGAAAAACGTAATTTAAAGACAAAAACACTTAGTCTGCTTTAATTTTTTTTCCTTTGTTTCTAGTTTCATTTGAATAACATTTTAACCTTATAGGTAAACAATAAAGCAAATAAACAGTAATCTGGGTTAAATATATCAAAAATGTTTGAAGAAAAATAAAACCATAGTGAGTAATGAAGATGAGACGATGTGAGCGGTGGCGGTGGTCCAAGTTGTTGTTGTGCTCGGACTTTACGATATCATATTTCTCGTACATGTGTGAAACTTGAGCGAAACTCATTCAACTTTCTTTATAACAAAAACACGTTTACTTTTATTTTTCATTATATGTTTGATTCGATTTTTTTTACAAAAGTTCTTTTTGTGTTATTAAAAAAATAACCTAAGATACGTCGATGTTTTATGTTATTACTAAAGCGACTACTAACTATATACATCCAATGTATGTATATTTCATTTATATATTCACCATAAGACAAATTCTGATAAAAGTTACAATAGGTAATGGGAGCTCCAGAGCTACGGTATATTTCACTTGTGTTTTTTACATTTTATCTTTATGACATTTCTCGGGAAATTTCTCATGTCATTGCCTTTTTTTACTTCAATGAACAATTTTCATGACAAACAAGAACATTATCTAACGGATACAATAGTCAATAAATTGCCAGCGATAATATCGACAGAAAATAAAATGACATTAACACAAACAAGAGCTTTTGCGTACGGAAATGTAACCGATTGTGAAAGCTAATTTTCATTTAGTTATTATCCCTTTTATGTTTTATTTTTCCTTTATCAATAACAAATATAAAAGGCCACGCGAAGTATTTGCGTTAGTCTCGGCCAAAACTGTAAGCCGTTATCTCTACACACGCACGCGGCCTGGGGTCCGGGGGCTTTGAATTCATAAAAGGGGTTAACGTGTTAATTTAAATCTCTACCTACTGCTCCATCTATATATAGATTTTAGTAGATAGAATTTACAATAATTTTAAAATCAATCCTTTATAACTATGTCTATCATTTTAACCATTACATCATGAAAATTAAAGAGAAAAGTGAGTTAATACGCATCAAGGTACTCTAAACTACAGCATACTCGAATCGTAAATACCTGAAAAGCTGAAAAACACATCTCGCACCCTCACCTAGTGTCGTATAAAACAGTAACGACGCGGTTGTTACGTGCCGAGAGGCGCCGCGCGCCGCCACAGGGTCGCGCTCGTCTCACTTTACAACACCTCTTATGACACACGTTCTGTGTCATAAATCATAGCTGTTATACAGGGTGTCCGGGAAAGACGTGTACAATGGACTACCACAAATTCCTTGGTCGGAAATATGACGATTTGACCCAACTTACCTTTATCCAAAGTCTCTCGGCCACCCTGTATGTTAACATAATTTTTAATGTAAAAGTAACAAAGACAGTAGATAGCATAATTAGAATTAAAGCAATGAGAGCAAATTAAATTTTCTTCTCTAATAATTATAACTGCTATTCGTAGCTCCATAATTTTTGAAGAGGTATGCAAAACATATTTTGCTTGCGGCGTTAAGGACGGGGGTGTGGGGGGAGGAAGGGTAGTGTGGCGGCCGGCCTATTAGGTTGGGCACTGGCCAGGCCCCGCCGGTCCTTAATTGGCCTTCTTCAACTCTAACAGCCACTTTACTCAAACGCAATATCTAATATGTTAAATGCTTCCCATTAACTTACCATCTCCGTAGTTCATAATGACATTTTGATAATTGCTCCGCATAACGATTTAGCAATGAAATATTATATTAAAATGTAAAGATTGTAGTTGTTTGAATAGTAACGATACTTAAATAAATAAAATGAACACAGGTAAAGTTAGGCTTTGTTTAGCACACTCCGTATTGTGAATCATATTATTAATAGCTTGTTAAGTTACATTTGTGAAGCAAAACAAAGCCTCGTAACATAATGCAGGAGATATGAGCCGCCATTGTTCACAATTCTATTGTCTTATTTTCGAGAATCTCAATAATTTTCTAAAGAAGCGGTTTAGCGAATATTTTGTAGAATTTATTCAGATTAAAACAAATTAAGTCAAGTGAATCATAAAAGAACAAACAGCATAGCATTTTGCGTGACAAAATGTAAAGCATTTGATTTATTCTCGTATCATTAAAAGTTTATACACATTATATTTGAAGTTCAACAACAGAGTAACTAGAAATGTTCTTCTAACTAATGATTATTATCAAAGCAAATAACTAATATTAATTTTATAAGTTAGTATTTTCACATTAATAAGTGGTAATATTTCATAGAAACGACCACATAAAAACATCACCTTTCTGTTCAGCAAAGCGCTTACAAGTTTACGATTAATTTAAAGATCGTTTACAGAACATTTGTTGCGTTTAATGAGCATTTTAACTGTGAACTTATTGAATTATCAGTATCGGAGTCATAGAGCAGCTGTGAGCTGCGGCAGAACAACGAAAGCTAACATTTTTGAAAATCCCGCAACTCTGTTATATGTTTACATTATGTAATCATTCTTATATCACCCACAGTTTCAATAAAGAAACATTTATCCTTACCGTTACCAATGTTTGTCTGTGAGGCGAGCTAGCTGAATCTATCTGTCAGTAAATACGGGGCCATTTAAGAGAAGGAGAAAGCGAGCGAACAGATATTAAGAAACGATTTGAAGAATTAGTATTTCTATTTAATTTAGAAGATGTGCTTTTACTTAGGTTCCGCGTGGCGGGCGGCGGAGGGGCAGAAGCGGGAGAGAGAAATGGGGCCTAATGAGCCGAGTGGCAGGCGACGAGACCCTCGAGCCCTCCCCCCTCCTGCGCATCTCGCCTTTTACTCCTTACGTGATGTCGACTAATGTGCTATTAAACTGGTCTTTTACTCTACAGCTGTACTCGTTTACTAAGTAACTCATCCGTGAGTCCGTGACCGACTCCCCACTCCCAATCCTAGGAAAAGTAAATGGACACTTTATTTACTTTTTCATGTTATCGTACTCTATATATACTTGGAATAAAATATACAATTAGTTACTAAGTTTATCTTAACTTGAACTGAACTACAATAACTTTAGAGTACGTCCTGCCGCCGCCAGTCTCCGCGGCCAACCTTTTGCGTGCTCGTGTAGATGGATTTTATTACGATAATAAAAACTGTTTACTTTTATGCATTGCTACGTTACTAATATTTCTTTGTTGTGTTATAAAAAGTTACTTTACCTATTACAAATAAATTATATGGAATAGTGTGAGGAGATCTCGCGAGAAAAAATTCATCCCTAAGAATGACGATATCTTCGCAGGTTAACAAGGGATGATAACGATTGCTGATTCTCTCGGCGATATTTCATGAACATTTTGTAAGGCGCACTAATGTCCGTCCTATATCGTTAAAAAGTACCTAGATTTTAATTTATATAGGTGACATATCTATGCATGACATCGGTTTTGCCGCCGCCGCGCTTCCGCCACGCTGTCGACAAGTAGGCCAGTGCTGCCACCTGGCGTAATCAACTCCTAGTCTAATTTACAATTCATTACAATCTTAATATTAATGTGACTGATCACATACAACGTACAACAAATGTCTTCCATGTCAATACCTAAGCTAAAATTATATAGCTTTCGCCCGCGACTCCGTCCGATTAGTAAGATTACATCATTTTCACTATCACAAAATATATAATAATCATGTGGGTTATTATAATTAGTAATCGCTTTATTACAACTGTATCAGTTTGTTAGATCTGTATAAAGCGTGAGAAGACGCAAAGTATTTCCGAGATATCGCTTGTTATCAGTCTCATCCCGCTGCTATCGAGGTGTTATCATAGTACGTAGTTAACATGTGAGACACGACATATCTGAGGTGAGATCTCGCCGCGTTGATGTAGGCTCACACTCTAAATCTGTTGAGAATAACAGTACCTGGCATTCTCTTTACCATTACAAACAAAAGCCACAGGTAACTACATACTGTAGATGCCTGAGTCATTTTTGGCTATCAAAGGGTAATGTAACGTTCGTTTGGAATTGCGTCGGCCTTATGACTTGGGTTTTTCATATCAGTGACAAGACAAGATTTGGTATAAGATATTAGTAGAGAGACATTAGTAGTATTCGTGGGTACATATAAGAACTGTAAGTGGACATATTGTAAGTAGTGTTTGAGTTGTGTGGGTCATGAAGCATTTAGTGTCTCTGGTGTCGCTGCTGGCGGCGGCGGCGGCGGCGGCGGCAGCGGGGCAGGAGCCAGACACGCGGGGCCGCGGCCGCGTGCTCCTCGTGTTCCCCGTCCCCGGCAAGAGTCACAGTTTTTTAGGAAATTCCATCGCCGATATTCTAATAGACGACGGCTTTGAGGTACGTTCTTAATATTAACACACTCAAGATACCTACGAACCTAGTTATCATACTTTTATGACTAATTACGTAGATATCTCATTGCGACATTGAAGCTTTCGTGGAGCTTATCCTCATTTTACTTAAATTTGTAATGTTGAATTTTAGCAAAAGATGCACGGCAAAATAATTGCAAAACTATGGTATATCTTTTAGGTGACATACGTGACGCCCTTTCCCGTGAAATCCAACCGCACCGAGCTCACCGTGGTGGACATCGGCTCCATATTGGTAGACGACCCGGGTGAGGGACTTCAATTTTTGTGTTTGTTAAATTACATCTTTTTATTCCCTCATACCTTTTTTAATAAACACAATTAATGTTGTATATATTTAAAGAAGCCAACCACTTGAACATTGCAAATCTGCTGGGGAAACCAGCACCCAGCCACTGGGTGCTGGGATTAGGGCACATGTTTGCGAAGCAGGCCCTCCGCCACGCGGCGCTGCAGGAGCTGCTCAATGATGACAAGGTCACCTTCGACCTCGTCATCGTCGACTGGTTCTACTCGGGACTTCTCGCACCGTTAGTACTGATGCCGTCAGCTCTTAATATTAACAACAAGTAGCATCAACAGCATAAAATGCTATTACTTACACTTATTGTTTTTAACATTATTTATTTTTGTTCTGTTTCAATCGTCTTTAGTTAACGACAGTTGGTGTCTGCTCTAACGCATACTGAATACGTGCAGGTTGGCAGCGGTGTTCGACTGCCCCCTGGTGTGGTATTCGAGCAGCGACTTGTCCTGGCAGTCGCTCCGCTACGTGCACGAGGCCAGCAGCGCGGCGCTCGCCGTTGACCCGCAGTCGCCACGCGCGCCTGCCCCGCCCCTAGACACCGGCGACAAGCTCCGCCAGCTGATGCTGCAGCTTTACCTCACCGGCTGGACGCAGTTGGTTCACATTTTTTTCTATTTTGTGGACTCTCATTTATTAGCTGCCATCTTACAGCCATGCCGCGTCTTTTACCTCGATCACTTTGGGAGTCACTGATCTTATGCGTGTTTGAAGCTCGAAGTATTTACGTGTGCATGTTTCTCAGCTACTACATGAGCCACGTGGACGTAGCGGTGTACCGCGACGTGTACACCGCGCCGCTGTTGCTGCGCGGCCGCCGCCCGCCGCCGTACGAGTCGATGGTCTACAACGGTTCGCTGCTGTTGGTCAACTGCCACCCGCCGCTCGGGCACAACCTACCACTGCCTAGGAATGTACAGTATGTAGGCGGACACCACCTCAGCACCACGCCGAAATTATTGCCGAGTGTAAGCAAACATAGGGAATTGCAATAATTTTGAGAATTTACTAACAATGAAATAGCGAATTTGGTTTCTATAAACCAGTAAACTATACAAATGCAGACCGCGTATATACTGCGATAAATAAAATCACAGACCTACTAAGTGCGCATGTAAGGTACACTAATTATAACTTTACAGGACTTGCAACGACTCCTAGATGAATCTACGCAGGGGGTGGTGTACTTTAACCTGGGCTCTAACGTGAAGAGCACAGACCTCCCGCTGGCGCTCCAGCGCGGCCTACTGGCGATGTTGGGTCTCCTGCAGCAGACCGTTTTGTGGAAGTTCGAGGAGCAGATGGAACAGCTGCCGGCCAACGTGCATTTGCTGGACTGGGCGCCGCAAGAGAGCATCCTAGGTTTGAAAATTCATTAATGTCATAAATGTCAAATCTGCGTAGAGATATTTTTCCTACAATTATCGATCAAGATATTGTACGTTAAAGAGGAATGAATACAGGCGTGCTAGTTTTTATAAAGTGAACATTTGTTGCACGTGGACAGCACACCCCAACGTGTTGGTGTTCATCTCGCACGCGGGGCTGCTGTCGGTGACGGAGGCAACGCAGTACGGCGTGCCGCTGCTCGGCCTGCCATCTTCGGCGACCAGTTCGTTAACATAGACCAGGTCGTGCAGCGCGGCTGCGGCCTCAGGGTCGACTTCTCCGAGGACCTACCGGCCCAGATGCAGGATGCTTTACGTGAAATACTGGATAATCCCAAGTAAACAAATGTTACGAACTGTCTGACCTAATGTACTCAGTGTTATCGTATTTCTACATTTGTGTAACTTTCAGGTACCGTGAGAACGCTAAGCAGGCGTCGCGGGTGTTCCGAGCGAGGCTGGCGAGCCCGCGCGCGTCGCTGGCGCACTGGGCGCGGCTGGTGGCGAGCACGCGCGGCGCAGAGCACCTGCAGCCGCCCGCGCGCCTTATGTCCACCTTCTCCTGGCTGCACCTCGACCTCCTGCTCGTGCTGCTCGCGATCGCCTGGTTCTTGTCCAAAGTCGTTAATGTCATTAGAGTTCATTTGAAAGACACTGAATCAACAGATGACTCGATGAAGAAAAATGAGTGATATTAATTTTTAACTGTTAGTGAGGAATTAGCAATTTATGTCCATAGTTATAATTAAAATAAATTAAAAAAACTAGTAATATCATAGAGCAATAACGCCGCCCTTGCACATATCTTGTTTTAGCATAGTTTAAACTTTTGTATTTTAATTGTTGTGCATAAAGTTTTAAATAAATAAAATAAATAATATCTTAAAACGTATTTTTATTTTATTTTAATATCTAACGTGTAATTTGTTTTTCGACATTATTGGCTGAAACTTTGATGTACGGATTGACTCAGCATTTATTATGTAATAGTTGACAATGAACGTATCACTAATGCCTGAGTTGTCTATCAATGGCAATTAATAACTGCAAAGATAAGATAAGGTAGATAGGGAAACCCCGACAAGCGGAAAAGTATTTACGATATCGTCCTAATAAATCCCGTTTAATTTTAACATAAATTAATTGTAAGAGAATACTCTGTCTATTGTTGATAATTTACTTATGAATGACATCAGTTCTGATGATCTAATATTAATAATATGATCAGCAGACTGATAGCAACGCACAGCCAAAAGTAGTGCGCGTAAACACTTGAAATTGTATAAAGGTTTCTTTTACTACGTAGGCCATCTAGTGTTAACCTACGTAGTATGAGACTACGTACTAAGAAACTAGTGCTAGCTCCCTAAGTTGAGGATTTCTTAGTAGAACAATTAAATGCATTTGTATTATGTTTTTGACTTCATTATAATTTAATCAAATACCGGCCTATTCAATAAACAAGTGATATCGCAGAAGTAATTAAACGATATAATGCAGAGTAATGACGTGGGCAGTCCCGAGTCCCGAGGGAGCGAGTCTATCAAGCGCGGCAAATGACTTTGTGAGTGCATTAGGTTTAGGTGGCGGCGCGGCGCGGCGCGGCGTGGGCCGACACACTGCGGTGAAATAGATCACGCAATCAATGTTCAATAATCTGACTTGAAGATTCATAGAAAAAGTTAGATTTAGAATGTATAGAAATAATCTATTTGTTACTGTTTTATAATTGAACATCTTATTGTCGTCAACAAGGGTTACGCAGTGGAGTTAGGCACACAATTTGTGTTTTGTGTGGACATGGTGAGTGGTTGGCTGGTGGAGGTAACGAGGTGTGCGGTCGCTCGTAAAACTGCCCTCTGCCTCAGTTCAACTATAAACTTTATAGCTGCGCGGGATTGAGCAATGCTTTATAACTCTACGAATGTAAAAAAAACCAAAGGGACGCATTACTATTTCCATAAATTTATTTACGCTTACTTTTGATAACATTTATCAAAAAGCAACATTCAGCTAGCATTATGATTTGGGGATATTCATCTTCCGCGTCTTGTAAAAAAACTATAATAAAGCACATAATATTGTATTATTATTAGTACGAATCTCTGTATGTTGAGGATATCTCTAACAAAAAAACACGAATACATGAAGACGCGTTACTCTTTATTCTTTGTAAAATTCGAACTTTTTAAAATATAAACACTTGGATGAGTGCCATCTATGATCCTATAAAAACAAGTTCACAACATTAATCATTCTATAAATGTCGCTAGATGGCGCTTAATTAAACCAATTAATTTTTAAATGCACGCCATCTCTTGTACCATGGCTACATCTTGAACACTTTTCATTGTAATAGTTTTCTTGAGTTTTACGCTAAGGATAAGAGATGGCGGTTACTGTATTTAAGGTAATGATGTGCCTATGATAACATTTAACTATCATTTGTTTTGTTTAGAATGAATAAGATTTTTTAAGTAGTTTTAGAAAGGACCAGCTCTTCTAACTTGAATGGTGATTAACATAAACATTACCAAATAACAAGTTAGTTGTTTGTTTGAAGTGCACAGTAATTTGTTTGTTTCAATTACCGTTAACCGATGTAAACAGCTGCGGCTTGCGCTTGGACCCTCGCCGCACCACTCAGACTAGGTACTTACTAGTGTACAACGTGTATTTAAAACTACTTTTACTTTAATAAAAGTATTGTTCTTGTTTTTTATGAATGTTTCAACCGACTGCATTGTTTGCTAATTAATATTTTTACTTTTGAATTATGAACTGTGACTTATTTACTATTATGAACTTTTACATTTGTCCGTTTATACATATTACTGTTCAATACAGTGTACTTTAGTAGATAAACTTTCTTCCAACTTGTTTTAATATAAAATTAAGAACAAATTTCTTATTTATTACACTATTAAAGTAGCAATGATTTTATTTTAAGAATGTGTATATTTAGGCAATAGGATTAAAATATGCTATAACTGGTTGCAAATACCTATAAACAATTAATAAAATATCGCGGACCACACGCACTTGGCCAACATTACCGCAAAACTTCGCAACAACCGGTATAATATAATATTTGTAAATAACTAATTTACATTAATAATTTCTTAGTCGATGGAAAACCAGTTATTTAATTCGATCATAGTTTAATCACGGGAAAAACCTTGTATTACAGAGAATAAAGTACAGGAGGCTTTATACATAGACATTAACCGCACTTTAGTAACCAGAGATAAAGTGGACATACCTATTGATAATTTAAATAACAACAACAAATTAGAATATTTCTAATAGCTTAGTATTTTAAAATATACGAAGCAGTCCTAGTACCTGTTATAGCTCTATACTAGTTTAGGAGGAAATCCGTCCCTTAGGCTGTTATGAAGCTCTTATTCACAGATTCGTAGGGGCCTTTTCTGTCCAGCGGGCTGGGCGCCCAACCGCGCCCGGACGCCGGCTCTGTCCGTCCAGCGGCGCAGCAGCAGCGAGCGGCAGAGGCCACTTTTAGAACATAATTATCTACAATGATACTTTACTGCGCTCTCAGACGTTAATTAACCTCTCTTGTGCTGGGATTTGGTATTTTTTGTTTTTAATTTTGATACTAGCTTCTGCTGGTTATTTGGACGGAAAACTTTTCATCGTGGTTTAAAAAATTAATTAAGCCGTTTCAATCCAAATCCCAAATGAAAAAAAAATATTTTGTTTTCCTCGTCAATTGTGATTTACCATCGAGACTCGAACAATAATAATATTTACTTGCAGTTTTATTACGATACTATTATTACCTAAATATTTAATCAGAGAAATTCAAACGTACAAAGTGTAAAATATACTTTTAGTTAAACTCTCCTGGCGAGTAGAGTTGCCTTGACCAACTTTTTCTGGAAATCAACACAAGTTGCAGACAAACATGTAGCAGACAAGTGGTAAGACAAACAAACAAGCTCGCCTGTTGATGCGGGAGTGAGGGGAGGGGGGACATAAATAGATGCCAATGTTCGCACTAGTGGATTTAGTTCAAGGTAATTAATAGGAAAACCAATGTTTTCGTTTATAGCATTGCTCATAGAATTATCGGCGTATTTCCCATGCTAAATAGGGTTATCTATAAAAACATAACTATAAAGTACTTTAAAAGGAAAAAATAAACAATATTAAAAATCGAGTATGCAAAAATTTGGAGAAGCCAACAGAAGAGCTCTCATGAATTTAAAAATGCAAATCTTTCTTCTCAGCCGCGTTGTAGCTCAGCTTCGGTAAGTTTCCTGCTGCGGCTGGCAGCGGAGCAGCGGGAGAGCGAGGAGTGGCCGGGGGAGGATGAGGGGCGGTGGGGGGGGATCGATCGCGGCCGCACACCGAGTGGTGATGATACATCATTGTTTCTCCGCCTATTGTTTGTTGTGGCCACATTGTCTGGCCTTACATTAAGCACAAGTTATGTTAGAAATATTTGTATTCTCACAAATTGTACGTACGATTTGAATTCAAGCTTGAAGATACGTTGTCGCGAGGAATTGCATTATTATGTATGCATTATAGATGTATTCATCTATATAATAATAGCCTTTTAAAAAACCTACATAACTAACGCTTTTCAGCAAGGCATTTCTCTCTACATGTACGCAATACGCCGCCATGTGCGACGACTCCTACTTGTGTTAATGAATTCATCATTGATTGGTCTCAATTTAATCGACTCGAAGTTTTCCGCTCGCGGCTCGCTGGCTGCGTCGCCTCATTACGCGACAGACATTTTTTTACCCCTGTGAGTTCCGACGAGTCTAGACTTTCAGCATCGTTGAGTTAATCTTAATTATTTTCAGTTTTTTTTTTGTGCTGCTCAATTTATTATAAATGATTAGCACTTTTTATTTCTAAAATTCAATAGCAACATTTAACCGATACATGTTACTTGTGATATGCGCCTCTATATACGAGTATATCGCCTTTAAACTAAATATATACAAGAATCTACATCAACGTTTGTAAACAATGTTAGTTTCCATTCCAAGCACACGGCTGGTCTGCGAGCGACAAACATGCAGCGACATAAAGTCGTAAATGCCTCGGTGTTCCTATGTGGAGGTGCGCCGCGCCGCGCTGCGCTGCGCCGAGCGAGACTGAGCTAAAACTGTAACAGATCCCCGGCCCCGCACCTGTTCCTGCTGCAAGGAGTCAGTCAGTGCAGTCGCCATGGCGACGGCGGCCGTTGAACCCGCCGGTCCCGCGCCGCCCGCCCTGCGTGTCTCCCGCCCGCGCCGCGCCCGCCCAGCGACTTTTTATTTGTAAACAATTCTATGACATAGAAATGTTATAAATAGTGTGTAAACTTTAGCGGTTGCAATGTGCAATAGAAGCCGCGCGGGGCCGCCGGCGCGCCTCGTGCTGAACTGCTGACGACTGAGCGAGTTCCTTTGTGGAGGTAGGACCGCGCCTGCCGCGATTTTTGTTTTTGACTATTTTTTTGCTTACTCCGTGATATTTTTCTTTATACTCGTATGCTTACAATATTGATTTTATCCAGTGGGTGTCGTGTTTTAATACTTTTATAACGTAAAAATTATTATTGGTTTGTGTTATATGCAATGAAACATGCACGTAAAATTATGAACTTAGTTTTACATTGTTCAGTTCTCAGATATTGTTACGACCGATTACAAATTAATTGATGGTCTTTATTTTTGCATTTGCTCGTTTGGATGTTTCTTATGATTTCATTCTTTACATACAAAACAACATTTATTTCTTCTTCATAATAAAAATAAAATAAATTTCCTGTTAAAAATAAGACACATTTTCGGTGTATCCTCCATTAGCAACGAGCCAATGTCCACATAACCCCGAAACTGTTGACTCATAAATTAATCAACTCGCTCCAGCTGCGTTTACAATGTGTGCATTGTTGCCGCGACCATGACAATTAACGTACAATTTCGCAATCAAATAAGGCACACATGAGCCGAAGCAATTAAAAACAAAAAAAACACAGACAGTTTTTTTATAAGACTCTAAAACTGTCCTCGTGACGTCAATCTATCGATTGCTGAGGATAGCTAGATTTAACACTAAACTGCGTGACTTACCTTAACTTTGTTATATTACAATGTTACTTCGGCCCAAATTGTGGGTGTAATAATACTGTTGGATTTCCCGCGCGTTCGCGTGTCCGGAAAATATTAACTGATTGTCAAAGGTTTATACCGGTAACCTTGCTGTTGACTTCTTTATTCGCGATAATAAAAGCGAATTAAATGTGAAACTCTAATTTGAACGTAAGATAATTTCTCCCATTGTTACAAACTACATTTAGGAATAATAATGCAAGACTAATCCGTCTAACATACCTTATTTATATATAAGGTATTGAATATTTGAAGTGATGCCAAGTGACGACCTAAAGTAATACGTAATGTATATAAACGTTATCTTATCTCATGTCAGTATTGTTTGTATCTAGGTGACCGGGTAGCATAGCGTCCCAAATGGCGACGCCTTGCGCTGTCGCCACCAATTATATGCACCTATAATTAATTTAACGAAATAAATTTTAATCAGTTCCTTGTCTAATTATTTTAGGTCAATTAAATTAATTATTTCTTAGATTAAATGAAATATACATTAGAAATCGTACCAGTTGCATCATTTAAGACTTTTAGCAATATTTGTCCACGTTCTATAATATCAAACGTAAATTCCTTGTTTGTTTTTGTAGAACATTAAATCTAACTTGAAATATTTTATAAACCAACATTGTTATTGTCAAATTTCAACCGCAATAGTGCGGTTGTTTTTGTACTCTGATTACATTCACTTAAAAACAGGTTAAACCTATTTTAATATTGACAGCTCCTTTTATATTAAAAACAGCATTAAATAACAAATTGGTTGTATACCAAATAGGTATTTCCTGTTCGAGGGTGTTTTACTGAACTAACAAGAACCTGTTTCTTCAAGCGTGCAATAAATGCAAATCAATTAACCCTACTTGGCCACACGATGTAAGACAGACGCAACTACTCGTATTAGAGCGCGCACACCTTTGACTAAACTATCGCACTGTTTAGTCGCGCTTTGATTCCTATGAGCTTATATGGAGGTGCGCACACTACTCGATTTTTAGTTGTGCGACTAAACAGTTGAATGAGCTGCGAAACAATCGACAATCGCACTACGGTTGTGCGATAGTTTAGTCAAAAGTGTGCGCTCTACATTACAATCCACAATCTTCTTGTAATAAGTTACACTTGTGCGGCGAGAATGAAAATGAGTCGGGTTACTAACGTTATGCTTGTATAGTAGAACCGAGAAATTAAATAAAATAGTTCGACTTTTCAACTGTACCGAACAGTATTAAAAACAAACAATGTATGTTGGTGTATTTCTGTCTGCCCTTGCACCGAGCACCGATCACAGCACTGTCCACGTGCTCTGCTCGCTTCGTTACTGATAACTGATAACAGTGTTATTGTTTGCACACATAGTGTGAGCGTACGGCTCAGTGTTGTATGTCACCGTACAATAGTACACATAGACAATTTATAGTCTCGCGAAGTATTACTCACTAGCCTCCGCACGTGACTATGTTCTAAAAATGTGCCTTTCATCGAGATCTGTTGAGCAGTGTAGCCTACAAACTCTAACAAACATTTATAAATCAAAACTTTCACATTTATAATATTAGTAAGAAAGTAAGATTTTATTGTTTAATAGTGAATTTTTATTTTACGATGATAAAATATTACCAGTTTGTGGCATTATGTCCCCGTTATCAGACGACGGCGGCAGCTTGCAGTCGGCATCTGCAATCTGCAATCAGAGAGGTTATCTGGACACGTTGACCTGTCGCTTGCATTTGCGCCGGTGCTGCGGTACATTGTGGTACTGACATCCGTCCTGTCTACCTCGCTGGGGAAACACGCGTAAATATGACTGGGCAAAGTACAAAAAAACGTAAAAAACATTTAACAATGTAAGAGATTTAATTTATTAAAAACTTTCATCATTTGTTTTTAAAAATGTTAAAACCAATAAACATTTTTTTTAATATTAACTTTGACGATGTTTTAATTGTTTACGTCACTAAATCAGACCGTCTACATTAAAGGCAAGTTTGGGTACTATCATCGTTAATTATACGATGAAGTCGCTCGCAATGTGAAGAGGATCCGGACAGAGGCAGGCAGGTTTTATTTATGCCGTCTCAAGTGCATCGGGGGGATGTCATTCCGCCTGACAGCGTCGCTACCTGCCGCCCACCGACAGGAATTATAGCTGGAATTCACAATAATAAAGCAGGGTGTCAGCAATCACAGCATATTTTTGAATAATTATTTCTTTAATAAAAAACCCTACACTTACGATACGCTTTAGGCTATATATTTTCACGCAGGGGGTAAATAAATTGAAAAACACCTTCATGTGGGAAAGGGACCATACACTACAAGCTGCCAACATTAAGGAAGCAAGGTTATTATGGAAATGGTAATTTTGACATTTGTAATTGAGAATTTGAGAAATATGAACAAAAAAATAAGGTTTTTATAATTCGATGCGGGTGAAGCCGCACTGCAACAGCTAGTATAAGCAACGGCATTCAAACTTATTCCTATATAAGCAAATGAATCAATTTATCATTTTAAATATTCTGTGTAAAAGTAAAAGGTTCTATCACTGATGCAAGGACATCGTAGAGTGCGGTGACGTCACGACGCACGATGCGACGTTGCTGGCAGCAGTCAGCTGTTTGTTATCTGTGGCCGTGCGTTCGTGTTCCCGCCTTCGCTCGCTGTCACCGCCGGCACTCGGTCGCGGCGCGCGCTATCGCCGCCCAGTGTTACCGTCATTTCGCGCAATTTCTTTTTTTTCGTATCACATTTTCAAAACTTTTATAATCTGTAAAATTCTGAAGGTGTTTTTCTTCTTAATTGTAAGTTTTATTTCTTCATTGGCATGAAAGTGATGATTTTTTAATTGAAGATCCAAAATAAATCCAATACCAGCGCTCGTGTACGTGAATGTTTAATATTTAATGATTTAATAACAAGAAACGTAAGTTAAATGTTTTTCTTCGTTTTTACGCCATATTTTTTACAACAATTTCGTTGATATTTTCTCATATCTACAAGTCTTTGCCTTTTTCGAATTATAGATATACTTAAGTACTAAATCTAGGTTAAGTAAGATTATTTATTTCTTCGTAAACCGCAATCTAAACCTAAAACGTATTATTAATAGACCATTGTTGATGAATTTGTAAATGAAACCAAGTGCCAATAACTCGTTATCTATTATAAGATAATAAAATGTATTTATTAATCACTGGTTCTTGATAAACACAAAGATTGCAGAGTGAATTTTTTCATTTATATTTTATATTTTCATTCTTGGGACGTCTCTCCTCGTAACTCTAAAACATGTCATCTTTAAATATAAACGCACGGCATGCGCCAGCCGCGTAGATTAATTATTTGATATAGACATAGATAACTAAATATGTAGAGAATATTTGTAGGATAGATGCAACGCGGTGTAACAGCCGCGATCTAGCGACATTACAAAAATAACGATCATAATTAGGAGCATTTTCATAGTAATAAAGTGTTGGATTATCCGTTGGAATACACGGACATAATGTGCGTTTTGTATGTATTTAGCCGCACCGCGCGTGTCTGTTTTATAATTAGAATTGATCGTGTTATTGGGTCATTCACGATTCCCTCGAAACAGTTTCCGCACACGCTGGTAACATCTTAGCGTAGCTTAGATCGTACGTCTCGAAAAATAAAAATATTTTTTTATTTACCTAGTCAATTTTAAAATCGCCTCAGTAATAAAAAACAGAGCAATAAGAGCAATTTTTACTTCCATTTATTTATCCAAAATATGTACTTACATATTTATATTTATTTGCTGTCTAAAATGTCTTGTTGATTTGTTATCTATGATAGCTTATTAGCTTTCTATGATAACGAGTTTTATTTTATATAGATTAATTAATTTATCGATTTATTAATAAATGTAATCAGTTAATTTCCAAAGTAAATGCTAACATACTTATTTTTTTTTACTTTACTTACCTGGTATTTCAAACTTTTCCACTTCATGTTGGAAACAAATCAAATTTACTTGTGCCTTTATATCACAAGACATACGACAAGTTTATTTAGCAATATGTTACGAAAACTTTGAAAAAACCTGTTGATAGTTGTCAATGTGGTCGCAACATCGACTCGATGCAACAGTCCCCGCGCTGCTCAGTGTATAGAGCCAGTAAGCTATCAGATATCAGACATCGCCCGCTTATGTTGTGATAACAACTTTGTTTGTAAACCATATATAACCAATTTACACTCTCTGATCCCCTGCTCTGCCTTGCAGATAATTATTATCTAATTATAATTATTGCATCGAGGAAAATGATTTTACTTCGAATGCATTAATTAATTACTAATTAATTGCTTTAAAAATTTGTTTAATTAATTTTTACAATCTTTCCTGAGAACAACTGTTTATTGTAGTTTACTCTAAAAATAATATCCTAAATTACATTATTACTAGCTTTCGCCCGGGACGCCGTCCGCGCGGAAATAAAAATAAAAAAACAAATGTAAGTAGCCTATATGTTCTTCCAGACTATCGTCTACATCTAGGCAAAATTTAATCTATATCTCTTCAGCCTCAGTTTAGGCTACAAACTCTAACAAAAATCCATCCATCTAAACTTTCGCATTTATAATATTAGTAAGTAAGAAGTAAGATTGAACAGTGGCGTAAATAAAATGTATCTTAGTTAACCTTATTTTTTTAATTCGTTTTTATTTGTAGCTGTTACATTATCAGTTAATAATATTTGATACATAATGTTCATATGAAAAAATTAATAACACAAGCAAAGT
Source organism: Papilio protenor (assembly GCA_029286645.1). Classification (NCBI taxonomy): domain Eukaryota; kingdom Metazoa; phylum Arthropoda; class Insecta; order Lepidoptera; family Papilionidae; genus Papilio; species Papilio protenor. The sequence continues at coordinate 137,592 of JAGSMZ010000022.1, forward strand.
ATGTTATCTTTGACACATAAAGTGTGACAATAACACAGACAGATGACCCCCGACTGATTGATTGAACGTTGTTAATTACTGATGTAGATGCAATTAATAAGTAAACATTGCGGTCTTTTGTTGTACATTGGCAGCGCGTGTCTGCGAGACACGGCGACCGCAAGAACACGCGTGCGTGTCCACGTGCCCCTCATAGCTCCACAATAATTAACAACTATTTCCCGGTTTATTAATTCTAAGAAATAAACACATTGTATTGTAAAGAGGAAAATATCTAGCAAACATAATAGTAAAAAAACTGCAGCACCGAAAATTAAACATGATTGGATGGGTTTCATAACAATAAAAAGTTATTGTGTGCTATTGTTAAACTCGTTGTACGAGTATGAAACAATTAGTGGGGAGTCAATTAGTGTAGCGCACGAGGGCGACAGTTTGATAACATTGATGTGGACTCAATGTGGAGTAAATGTGATTCCAACACGGTCAGTGTCGGCTTACCGCATGTCCATACGCTTAGTTTGTTTTGATACAACAGACACTCCGCATAGAAACCTGCGTGACCAACAAATATCTATACTAATATACTAAAGCGTAAACACACATTTCTTTGTTGCCTAAGATGTCAGCAATTACAGTATATTTTTGAATAAATCTTTTTTTAATAAAAAGCCCTACACTTACGTCACGCTTTAGGCTATATATATATTTTACGCCATTAAACTTAGGGGGTAAATATTTTGGATAAAAACCCTAATGTGGGAAAGAGACCATAAGTTGCTGCCAACATCAAGGAAGCAAGGTTGCCATGGTTTGTCATCATGTCATGTCATTCTGACATTTGCAATTGATAATTTGATAAATGTAAACAATAAAATAAACTTTTCATAATTTAATGCGGATGAAGTCGCAAGGGAACAGCTAGTTTAATATAATTACGCATTTCTTTTCGCTTACTAGAATGACGATATTATTCCAGTCTTGTAATTTCTTTCTTGTATAAGAAAAATAACTATTCCTATATATGGGCTTTCTCGTGTTTCCTTACATATTAGCTAACTGCGATATTGCAACATCGATGTGACAGGATGATCGTAATAGATAGATTAGACAATACTAACAAGTGGCCTGCGAGCCCTCATGGCGACCTGCTGCGCCCGTGGGAGCTGGAGCCCTATGCCACACCGCCACAATGCCACACCGCCACATCGCCATGCCGTCAGCTACACTACCACGCCACCAGCGCAGAGCACCAATCGATAGTTCAGTGACACGGCTCGCCCTGCAATGAGGTCACACTCCGTACGGCCACATAGGAAAGGACAATACTATGATAGTTTGTTGTCAACTGATATATTGATATACCAAATTCGGTGAATGTATGGGAACGTAATTAGAACAATTTCAGTGTTAATAAAAAGCGTAAACTTCTTTGACATTTACCGTAAAGTTTACATTAATAGTGTTCTATTCTAATACTCGGATTCGATAAGGAAATATACAAAAAATCAGTTATTTCACTTTTAATTATAAATATGTGCATTAAAGCTGATTTTACAGGAAAACCAACTAAGGAAAGAAGAGAAATAACGTGTAATCTAGTACCTTATCAGTTTCCTAAATATAACTCAGTATTATAACATTTTTAATGATTTAGCGCTTGTTTGGGCCTAGTAACACGATGTGAGGTGCGTGCTGCGTGAGGTGAGGCATGTAGCAAGGCGGGAACAAATATTGCCGAAGTACAGTCGCGGAAATCCGCAGTGTTCCACTTTAGAAAGATTGCCTTGTTCATTGCAACGAGAGAAACTTCACCTCTTTCTACAAATAACTCGTTAGATAGCAATAAACGCAAATGAAGGGATAATAACCGACTTTTTTTTCGTACAGATACATTTATAAGCTGCGGAGTATTGATTTGTGTTCCGCATCTCGTGCACAATGTTCAAACAATTGTAGCTTGTGAGGTGGAACACCGCCAGTGTCCCCCACTGTACATACGTCAACTGCCGCTTGACCTTGCCCAGTCCCCGGCCTTGTCGGGTCAAGTTTCAATTTCCATTTTCGAAAGCCGAAAAAGAATTAACTACTTTACTTGGCAGCTAAACTAAATTCAATTACTTAAGCCCTTAACTTACTGATGTGAGCGATATGAAACAAATGGAGAGGCTATTATATAATACTAGATAGATTTAACCTTGAGGAAAAATATATTCGCATGGTTGCGTCGATTACGTAACAAACCAATTTTAAAATATTCCAAATCGATCTTACTCATTGACATTGAAATAGAAGAGGCGCCAATCGCTTTATCGCCACGCACAAGGTTATAGGCGTTTTACTACTGTAATAAATATCATAAGAGTACTCGCTCGTAGCTGCTCTGTGGCCGTCAGCGAGAGCTACACCGCGGCCTTCGACACATCTGCAACACAAAGATATTACAATAAAAATATCCACGATCGTTTGAGTTAATACGAGAATGCAAAAACAAAGTTACAGTTTTTACCTTATTTTCAAATTTCTGTTTAGCTTATCGTTTTTAGGTTCCGGTAATTCGCTAACCAGGGCAATATTTTGTCCTTAAAAAATAAAAAAAATGTGAACAATATTACAATAATTCGTAGTCTGGTGAATCAATCAGTTGGTTTTCCTTATAATTAGAAATTCTTTGAACAGGCATTAATGTAGGTCAATTAAATTAATAATACATGTTAATAATTCGCAGTACAGATATAAGTTGCGAGAGAAGACCATATAAATATTGGTGTTTAAAAGTTCAAATATTGCTACCTTTTCTTTTTTGTAATACATTCGCCGTCACATGAAGCTTTCGATAAATTACCGTAAATATGTGCTAGTTATTTAATCCACGTTTTAGATTGAAAAAACTGGCAGGTCATTTGAGAGTGATTAATAGCGTTTATAAATATAACTACTAATGAACGAGGAAAGAAATGAAATCAGTGCTAGGGCGCTGACATCGTCAGCTATTCGTTATAAATGTATAGATTATCCGATCCCGTCCCAGCGGCTCCAGAAATATAACTTCGGAATTTTTGTCCACGTATTCTGAGCACATTGAAATTTTGATTCTATCATTCGTTGGTAACGGACATTAAAAAAACACCAGGAAAACAGCCTTATGTAAAGAAAATAATCTCAATACGATATCTCTGTAATTCCAAGGTAAAAACTGACAGACTGGTTCTCAATTTTTGGAATCGACCTCAGTCAGACCCGGTTGGACAATGTCACAAAAGTCAGCTACACACCTGTTTCAAGAGCAGTTAAAACTTAAAGTGTGCTGCTGACTTTATTAGACACTAAAATAAGAATGAGTACAGTGAGCAATTAATTTAATATTCGGTTATACGTGATTTATTATAAATAATTGGAAATACAGAGTAATTCCCGATTTCCGGTCAAATCACGGCGTTGACGTCAATTACAAAACTTCAATACAAACGTAGATACAAAAATAACATATTTACTGTAATCGTACTGCGTAAACTTTAGGCCTCCGAGTTATTTAAAAACAAACAATAGTCTTGTAATGTTAAGCTAAGGAATTTATTTAAACTAAGACTTTTATTACTCTCCTTTGTATCAATGTACACGTAATCCTACTTATCCCGTTCGGTGATAACTTAACTAAGTACTTACTTAGTCATAAAAAGACTTACGAAAAATGTACAACTATACGTATTTTATGATAGGGCAAACTGATTTATTTTACCCGACGGACTTGTATACTAAACTCTTTGTTAAAATTTGACTCAAAAGGTAATTATAAGAAATCTTTCTTCGAGTCGTAAAACCTTTTGTTTTAAAATCTTGCCATCCCGACTACCTGGAGACTGTCACTAGCTACTAGCCATCGGCAGTAACAACTTACAAAATTTAAACTAGCGCATAACTTCATTAAGTAAAGACGTTTCGCCAACGGATGTAGTTTTTGGTGCTGTGTGACGCGTGTGATTTGTTTCCATTGCATCGGTGTAGTGTCTTGGTCCCGTTGTACTACCTTCAGACATCTGTGACAATAGGTAAAGTTTGAGAACATTTATAAAACTTTATCTCAGGATGATCGATTCTAGTCAAAATAAACATTAAAATAAAACCTGCTCATTAAAATTTCTTATGATGGTCAATTATTATAGAAACACAAAATTCATACAAAAATAGTGCTGTTAAAAGTCAATGCATTCGATATTAAAATTCGGTACTCCAATAGACTTTGTTTATATTCAAGGCAATGTCCGCGACAGTCCGTTTGCCATAATTACTAATATTATTCAAAGAGTAAACTAACTGCATACATACAAATAAGTAATGTTTGACTGCCGGTGCACCGCCAGCTAGTGGAAGATTATGCTTATCTTCCATCAGGTGTTGGCGTCCCTATTGCAGCCCGTGCTCGCTGAATATTAACAAGCTTGCATCTAACATTAGGCGTAATACTACCATTACGACTGTCCGGATGTATCACAAGCATTTATATTTTTATTATCCTTTATCTTCGAAGTTAATAACAACAGTTACAGCTAAGTAGACGTGACTCAACTAGTATTATGCTATTATTTGGATGCAGTAGTGAGCCTCGCGGCTGCAGTTTTTTATGCGTCTTGGACTGTAATTGCATGCTTTAAATCTTGATGTAACTATAATATGACTAATTTTATTTTATAACTCAGTAAAGACTCTGAGTGCCAGTTATAAAGGATAATTAATTATGAATAACTAGCTATCGCCCGCGACTCCGTCCGCGTGGCATTAAAAAAAACAAAAGTGATTAGCCTATGTGTTCTTCCAGACTATTCTCTACATCTATACCAAATTTCATCGAAATCCGTTCAGCCGTTTAGGCTTCAAACTCTAACAAACATCCATCCATCCATCTAAACTTTCGCATTTATAATATTAGTATGAAGTATGATTAAATATGAATTTATGGACTCTACATTCAGTGTTCCGTAACAACCTTAACCTTATTTCAATGCAAAAAAATACTGACAGCTGTCAGCAAGCGTTGACAGATGTCAAGTAAATGCATATAAATCTTAGGTTTTTTTGCTTTTCAGACTAGACGAATGACAAAATAAAGTTGTTAATTGTAACATATAAAAGATAAGCATAAAACGTAAGGATATTTGAAATTTCATTTAATTTATCGGTTTTGTGTACACTTATTTTATCTTTTTCCTTTGTAATTGGGGGATAATTTTAGTTTAATTCACTAAAAACATTATATTGGGTGAATTATCCAAATGTGTGTCGTTTGCCAATGTACACACTACACACAAGACGTGTAATAACAGCAATAATCATACCTTACGTGTAAACATTTATAGGAGTAACCACGCCTGAAAATAGACAATGAAAATGCTTTTTATACAGCGTGTTCTAGAACGAATATATAAAAGTATTTATTCTATCATAATAAGACATGTAGAGTAATAGTGGATATCGGTCGCAACCACGGAATCCGGAATGGCATTATTTTTACAAAATTATGTTATCTAGCTAAACTTCTGTGTTTGTCCACTTTTTTGACCGACTTCCCAAAAGAAGGAGGTACTCAATTCGTCCATATGTTTTTTTTTTTTTTTTTTTTTTTTTTTAATACCAAACGTTCAGAAATACTATTTAAAAGTTAAGAGATGATGTTTAGTTTAATTCACTAAAAACATTCTTTGGGTGAATTATCCAAATGTGTGTCGTTTGCCAATGTACACACTACACACAAGACGTGTAATAACAGCAATAATCATACCTTACGTGTAAACATTTATAGGAGTAACCACGCCTGAAAATAGACAATGAAAATGCTTTTTATACAGCGTGTTCTAGAACGAATATATAAAAGTATTTATTCTATCATAATAAGACATGTACCACGGAATCCGAAATGGCATTATTTTTACAAAATTATGTTATCTAGCTAAACTTCTGTGTTTATCCACTTTTAATACCAAACGTTTAAAAATACTATTGAAAAGCTAAGAGATGATGTTTAAATTCAATTTATGATGTAAACTTTGTCCCGTCGATATAGATTACTTAGGTTGTTGACGAAATTTATTACTGGCATAGCTAAAATAAGACAGTAAATAAATTATTAAATAACTCTATGTATAACATTTATCTATTTACAATAATCCTAGACATCCTAGACCTAGTTTATAAATGTGGAACATCCTTAGTAACGACAGCTATAAGACATATACTCATATGTTTCCGGACAATCAAACTAAACCACAATTAATTAATTAATTGACATGCAAATATTATTTCCCGGTAAAATATTTTAAGGGAATACCGCGTTCTATAAATAAACTTGTGTTTTCCTCCTGAATTTCGTTACTTATATATTGTTTGATCTGAGTGTTGGTGCTCATTGCGGCCGTAGATGCCGTGGTGATGGCCTGCCTCGCCGCCGCGAGCCGTCGCCCCGGGAGATGACCGCGCCCGCCGCACCTCGCCATGGCGCCACATGCGCACGATACCGAAGAGGTACGCAATAAAACAAACCAGCTCGGAGGAACTTGAAGCTCTATACAACATCGCACTAAGATTTATTTTCATTTTCAAAAATAAATGATCTACTACTAAGTATTTGTATCGATAAGCGATCATACTAACAAATGTGTATTTGATTGTTATTTTTATTAAAAAAATTACAAGTGTTATAATTATATAACAGTAATCTGTGTACTTAGAGTTACAACTTTATTAAGTCTTATCGACCAATGTTAAGTCAAAATCTTTGAAAGGCTAATTTTAATAAATTATAGAAGGAAAAAAGAAAATAAAAAAACAGAATTATAATAAAAGTCTGCCCGATGTCCAGGTGGAACGGTTGAATGGCGAAGACTCTCTGGTGGAGCCAGTGCACCAGGGCCGGCGCATCCAGCCGGAGGGCCCGCCGGGGCCAGCCTCGCGCGCTTGGCTCGAGCACGAGCAGCCGGAGCGCGGGGGCGACAGTCGCACCAGCAGCCCCGGGGAGAGCCGGCGCCTGCTCGGCCCTGCGCCCCCGCCCCCCGGCACCAAGCCCCGCCTCCAGGCCGGACTCACCCTCGGCGTCTGGGCCGTGTCCAAAGATAGCAAAAAGAAATCTCAAGAGAAAAAGACAAAATGCCAGCTCGCGAAAGTCACGAAGAGAACAAAAACGAAGTTCCAAAAGAGGAAAGAGAAGCTGATAGCGGTTCTTAAGCCGCCGTACTTCATACTCACCATGATTATTATCATAGTAAGTGTGCACTGCTCACTGTCCCGCTTGCACTCATCTCTTTACACGTTTTATCTTCTTTATCGATTGCGACATTAAAACGGTTTCTCAAAAGAGCTTGTCGTTATTGCAGATCTGTGTGCATGTGTGGGGCACGGAGGAGGTGCGCGCGCAGCTGGAGTGGGCGCCGGGCGCGTGGCGGCGCGCGCCCTGGCGCCTGCTCACCTACGGCTGCGTACACGCCACCAACGCTCACCTCGCCCTCAACGCACTCGTCGCCCTAGCGGTCAGTACAAAAATAAACTTTCATACTAGGCTAAAGTAAATTAAATCGTTAATTAATGTTGCTGTACTTTACTACTTTAATCTACATTGATTTTGTTGTATTGTAGTTTATATACGTATTTTGCATACTTTATTATTTTGTATGCTTATCATGCCTGCAAGCAACGGTTGCAGTATCAGTGTGTGGCGCAGGTGGGCTGGCGGCTGGAGCGCGAGCAGGGCTGGGCGCGCGCGGCGGGCGTGTGGTGGGGCGGCGTGGCGGCGGGCGCGCTGGGCGCGGGCGCGCTGCAGCCGCACGTGCGCGTGGTGGGGGCCTCCGCCGCCGTGTACGCGCTGCTCACCGCGCACCTGCCCAACGTCTGTCTCAGGTTACTATTTTATAATACAATCATCATAAGAAGTCTGGATCTCGGACGTCCTCGCTCGTACCGCAGCTAGTCGTTTCAGCAGACGTATCCAAGTAATCAATGGTATTGCTCAGATTCGGGCACGTGCCGCTGTGGTGGTTCCGTCCGCTGAGCGTGCTGGTGCTGGGCGCGTCGGAGGCGAGCTGGGCGCTGCTGCGCGCGCCGCCCACGCCCGCCACCGCCGCCACCTACGGCCACGTGGCGTGGGCCGCGCACGTGCTGGGCGCCGCCGCCGGCCTGCCGCTCGGCTTCCTCATCTTCAACGGTACGTTGTTCCGTTCAAATGAAAACTATCAGTTTGTCCACACATTCGTTTTGCTAATGCCGTGTTCCTAATGATGATGTGCTTTTAAACAATTAAGAATGTTTATTGTTGTAGGTGAAAATTCCAAGGAGCGGTACATAGTGTGCGCGCGCGTGGTGTCGGCGCTGGCGCTGGCGGGCGGGCTGGCGGCGGCCGCGCTGCACCCCGCGCTGTGGCAAGCGGACGACCAGCTGACGTGAGCGGCGCCGGCGCGGCCCCAGCGCTGCCGCACTCACACAATGGACTTGTAAACAGTTGAATCAATCAAACTGAATGTAATTGCTTTCAAGACTGATATTTCTAAAGTGCAATTGGCTCTGTCCGTCCGATTTTATCTTAACTAGGCGTAAAGTGTATTTGAATTTGTACTCAGCTGCGTGAGGACGTTAGTGATGCGTGATCAGCAAACATTGAGTCAATTTAAACATCATAATCATCGAGCTGTAGTATAGACACATAGATTTCCACGCTATACGTTAAAAACGATTTTACTAGCTAATATGTGTATCGTGACGTTAACAAATGCCATCACAATTGTACAGTTATGCCTAAACCAGGATGAAGCTTTTGGTCTTTGCCCATTTCCTAAAACGGACGTAATGCTAGGAATAGCCAGCGGCTGTATGTATGTATGTGACTATTTTTATAGTACAAAAACTGAGAGAACATTAGTAAATAATTAGTCGCTAAGATCTTCCTTGTTTCGTGTCTTGTGTATAAATGTACTGTAGATAATGTTTACAAAAGTTGGTACTATTATAAGTTTTTGCATGTTATTTAGAAAATGACAAACTGGACTGGTTTACATATTAATATAGTAAGTATGTGTGTTTATACATAATATACTACGTTTTGCTCATGTACAATTATCGGTTGACAAAAACGACCACACGTAACATTGTTGCTCGTAAAATTCAAAATTAAACACTATTTTCAATATATTTTTAGGAAAATGGACACATAACGTGTGTGAAAAATGTTATACTTTGTTACGAGCAAATGTTTATTTTGATCAGAAGAGTTGTATTCCTGCCAGGAGATGTGCCGGGATGTCCCGGTACACAAGATGGTGTGAGCAGAATCATCAAATGTGCATTCAGAGATTTCTATGAAATCGTTATATTTTTGTTTTGTATCAAAACATAACATTTAAGTCAACTAAGTTACTTTCGGCTAAGTTTAGTAATAAGTTCTGATAAGGTTAAATTATTTTTAATATATAAGTGTTAGTTTTGAAGAACGCCATCTCAATTGGGTGCTATTATATACAAAAATGGTATTGGTTAAGAATATTTTGGACCTAAACTTTGGTTTGTTTATTTTTCCTTTCAAATTTCTGACTTTATTTGTGAGTTATGTCGACACTCTTATGTTGTTAAATTGTAAATTGTAATTAGTAAGTCGCCAAATCTATTTTCCTGTCACGTGTAAGTATTTTTATTTAAGGAAACACCAAAGATATTGTGTGATCTAGTCGTGTGTTCGGATTTATAACTTTTAAGTTTAAAACATTCTGAATTCGTAGACAAATGTAAACTAATTTTGCCATCTTTGGTCTTATAAGATATACAATTTTATTAATAAAAATATCAATGAAATAAGTTACGTTTTCATATTGTATGCAACTTGCATAATGTTTTCTATTTCTTATATTTGAATGCTTTGCGTCGTGTAATTATTATGTTAAATTTTAATTGAACGAAATTGGTAATATTTTGAGTTAATTATGGGTGTTATATTTACACATTTTAACTTATGAAACCTCAATTTCAAAGAAGGAAATAATAATAGTTTTTCGAAAGGCTACTGCTGCCGACCCCAAAATATTTCAGCCCGGTTGTGATTCTAGTGTCATTGTTACAGTAGCAATGCTCCTACATTATTGTCTAAGTGCAATTTTTTAACATCTTTGTATTTGTATACTTACTGTGTTTACTATTAAATACAATATTACTATGATTTACTTTTTTTTAAAACCTGTATATCCTCGTATTATATAATAATAAAAAAATCTTTGAATCAAACAACAGATATGGCCGATATTATATTTCTTTGATCGTTGCGTAATTATGCTAATATTCATTTAACATTACATTGGCAAGTTAGCTTCTTATCTTTTAAATTATTGGCTTCCGAGAGTATAATCTAAACATTCGTCGACGTATCTTTTTATTTGTACAAAATAAATGAATACAGTGTATATGGTACAACTATATTTGAGATCAACGCTAACGGCTTTCGGTGACCTATTCGTTAAATAATAATTTCTTTCGCACTAACGATACCTCAACTCGCAGGATCTGATATGATGAGACAACTTAACCAAATCCATCGCACTTTGTACAACTTTATCTAATCCAGTAAATATATCGTGCATTCGAGCTTCACGGCGAGCAGTTCGTGAACAAGTCGTGCGTCATCCGGTGGTGTCGGCGCAGGCAAGCTGGCGGCACTGCACGCCCAGCTCCGTGCACCGGCACTCCTGACACGAGGACGATAGCTCCGATATTATCCTCTCGACCCGATACATTTTGCCATAGATGTTGCAACCAGCCAGCTTCAGGAACCCTGGGCCCAGGCCGCCTAGGTGATTCGATGTGGACGGACGGACGGTCTCCTGCGTAACGGACGCGTATTGAACGTAATCTGTTTTTTTAGTAACTCCGACTGGTTTCGATGAGATCAAAAGTTTTTCAGTTGTGTACGATTTTGGCGGCGCGGGCTTTCTGGTCGGAATCGGCTTGAACGGCTGAACGGCTGGACGAGGGGTCATCTTCTTAATGGTGGTCGATTCTCCCAGTATCAAGTGATCGATACGATTTATTGCACTTTGAGGTTGTTGTTGTTTCACGGGTATGAACGGTGGTCGGTTTGTGACCGAAACGACCGGCGAGGAGGGTTTCAGCGGTTGTTTCTTTGTGGTTGGCGCCTGAGTTGTTTTTGGTACGATATTTGGTATTTGTGTTATAGATACTGTCGATTGCTTTACAGGTGCGGCTGTGGTGGTTGCATAACTGTCGCTTAGCAACAGCTTTAGAACACTCCCCAATGAGAATCCCTCGTCATCGCTTTCGTCATCATATTCCTGTGAATTATCACTTTCCTTTTCAGAGTCTTCTGCGACTGTTGTCGCTTTGCTGCTTTGCTCATTCTTTTCTGTGGTAGTTTGTTCTAAATTGATCTTAGTCACTTCTGCTTTCAACCACTCCTCGTTTATTGTTGAGGCAATTGTAACTACACTTGACTTAGCAGTCGTCTGTGTAAACGCTTTGGGTGTATTGTCCACTGTACTTGACTCCGTGAATGCATCATAATTATTTGCTGGTATTTCTTGAGATTTATTTTGTGTCTCCGGTACACTTCGTGTCGATACATATTGTGGAGATGGTGTAGTTATGTTCCCTGAAAAAATAGATAGCATTGAGATTTTGTAAAAATATACATATATCATTATAGAAAGTTAAATTTGGTACCTGAATTACAAATGAGGTCTCCACAACATTTGTCTCGTAAGGATGCGGTGGCGGGGCGCCGCCGGCAACCGTGCGGGCTGGCGCACTGCCGCGCCGCGCACTGCAGCTCACCCCAGGCGCAAGTACACACGGAGCATGCTATGTTGATCGCTTCTCCTTCGACCACCCTCTGACCGTCTTCTGACACACATACTGAACGAAAAAAAACTTTAAATATACCTTTTTTGTAGCCTTTCTCAATTTATTTGATCCATTAAGCTCCCATATAGTATAAGATGACACAGCAATTTTTAGAAAACCAATTACCTTTGGTAGTATCAAGTTGCATGGAAGTAGTTAGATGTGGCACAATGGAGCCGGGCGGGGTGCTGGTGTACAAGGCGTAGAAATCATCGATTATCGCCGGGTCTTTTGGTACAAATCCTCCTAAAATATTTCAATACATTTTTATACTTAAATTGGAATTAAGTCGCGGAATTGATTAGTTTTTTACAGCACCTTCAGTTTCCACTGGCGGTGAGAACAAATTGATGACAGGAGTTTCTAATTCAAACTTAGTATTGTGGCCTGGTAGTTTGGTCGTCGCTTTGTGCGCTTGCGGCAGGTCGTTTCCGAGGGCGCTGGTCACGCCGTACTCATGCACTGATGTTATTATGTCAACGTTACTCTGATACTCATTCGTGAGGTCTACCTCGTGTACAGACAGTGGATACTGCGCCGATTCTACCTTTTTTGATAAAAATATTGGGAACTGCGTTGGGTTATACAAGTCTTCCCGTCTGGTTGCGAAAGGAACGTCCTTCCCCTCCCCGCTGGGGTAATACACGGGATATTTGTCATGTCTGTCTACAATATGAAACGTGTGGCTCTTCTTCGACGCCGTGTCGTCGTCTACGACGGCGTCCGCTGCAACGAAAGGAATGATCCTAAAAATAAAATTAAACGAACGTTACGATGTATGCAGTTACACAAGAATTAAACAAAGTTGAAAATGTATAGTACTTCAAGTTTGGCAACGATGGTGGTAACGTCGGCTTGTCATAGTAATATTCATACTCGTCCTTGGTTTTCTTGGAGTTATTATGAGAGACATTCGAGTCCCCGGCCGCCGCGTGCGTCGCCTTGGTGGAGGAGGGTGCCGGGCTGGTGACCGTGTTGTTAGTTCGCAACGAGCTAATCAGTGAACTGGTAACGTTTATGACGTAAGACTCATTTTCATCAAAGTCCTCGTTATAATTTCTATCAGTAATGATATCGTTCGGGTTGTAAGTGTGAGATTCAAAGCTCTGTGCAATGTTTGGTAAGCGCGCTTGGATATTTTCCACATCAGAATACTTCTCCACCTCGTTTGCTTTAGTCGAGTTTATTGTAAAAGTTGTTGATGACAATTCGGCAGTACAATTAATTGTTCCGTTGATGATAATTTTTACGGAGCTCTCGGGCTGCTCGGTGGCGTCGTCTTCGGACGTGGAGGCCTCCACGGCCTGTGAAGTCGTTCTGTCTGTGCTAGCAATGGCGTTGACCGCCGTTTGTGCGGTTGTTATTGCTGTAGTGAGGCCCTCTGTCGCTTTACTCGTTGTTTGGGTCAAAAAATCACTTGTTTTTCTTTTAACTTTGGTCGTTGCAGTAGAATCTTTTTTATCACCCATCAAAGAAGCCGTAGCATCCGTAACAGTGGTCAACAATGCGGTCGTCGCATTAAAATGTGCTATCGGAGGAGCGCTGCGGAATGATCGATCTTTATTTTGTAACGAGTTCAATGTATTATCTAATATGGGCTGAGGATGGAACTCCGGTAATCCTGAAACATCGTCACGAAAAAAGTAAGTACTTTGATATTTTATTACATATTCGGTGCACCGCACATGGAAAAGAAGTTACCTTGTCTTTGTTGGAAGACACATTGGTACTGATGGGGGCAGCACTGGCCCGCCTCCAGCAGCGGCCGGCAGCCGAGCAGCGGCGGCGCGCAGGCCAGCGCCTGGCAGCGCACGGCGCCGCGGAGGCAAAAGCACTGCGAGCACGCCGCGCCCTCGGGCGACGGCACGCGCTCGCCCTCCCGCACCCACTGTCCCTCCACTTCGCAGTCTGAAATGCATCGCAAAACACTTATCATAACTTCTATAATGACGAATGACGACTATTAGATCGCTTGTAAGAACAAGCTATGTAATAGTCGTATGCAGCATTAGCGTATATCGGAAATAAAACTGTAACTTACCATGCAGGTGGCGTTCGTCGGGAGGTCTGGTCGTGGGATGATCGCAATAGTATCTCTGGGGGCAGCAGAAACCGGGTGCGGGGCGCGCGCGGCATCCGAGCGGCGGACGCAGACACTGGGGCCGCACGCAGCGCCGCTCGCCGCCCAGGCAGAAGCATTGCTCGCACGCCGTCGCCGAGCGCATCGCCGAGCCCGCCGCGTACGCCGTGCCCGCCTCCACACACACCGGGTGCTCTGCAGCGATTACCACTCTCGTTAGCGCACAAAAATCGCTACTATGTAGTCCCTAAACTTTGGCCTTCTCCAAAACTTACGTCGTTCCACTAATATGGGTGTAAAATAAATAAAAGTAGAAGGACAATTAAGATTGACAATAGTAATTTTAAAAGCTTACCGTGCGTGTGAGACTTGACGACTTCAGGATACACCTCCTCATACTTTGTGATGGTGTCAGGAACACTCTCCACTATGTCCGTAAGATCTGCAAGCAGGTGCGTGCGATATCAGTAGTATATTATAAAGACTTGAGTTTTATGGAAACTAAGCCGAGTGTCGCGAGTGTAACAATTGTTTTTATAATATGCCAATTGGGTAGGATTGTCTCGTGACAGACCTGAGCAATGCAGGTGCGGGCAGCAGGTGTCCGAGCTGCGGTCGTGGTGACAGGAGTCGGCGGGCGCTGGGGGCACGGCGCAGGGCCGGCGGCGGCAGGACACGGCGCCGCGGCCGCACTGGCAGCGCAGGCAGGGGGCGCGCACCGGCACCAGCGCGCCCTCCGCGTAGTGCCGCCCGCTGTAGTGGCACATCGCCGCTCTCACCACGTCTGTCGGATATTTCATAGTTTAACTATCATATGACTTCAGAATTTTGCTGATATAAAGATTCTGTCTGTGCTAGCAATGTCTGTGCAAAAATACCTCGAGTTGAATCCTGGTGTCCATACACCACGTGTCTCGCTGCAGCGCCTCTGGCGGTTACTGTAACGAACATGTTGCATAGATATAGATATAACATTACAATTAGCAACAGATGAATATGAAGTGATTTATGTTTATCCCACGACACTACTTCTCGCACCGCCTAATATGATTAACCAGTTATGTAGAGTGCATATTATTAATCAGCAACACCAACCTGATTAAAATTTAAGTACTATAATTGGATCCATTAAAGTTCCAAGAGAAACAGAAACAATGATTAAAACTAAATCAAACTGGCTGCAACTGGTTGTGGGGTATACCAAGCCGGGCGGTGTAGACAGCCCAGCTCGGGCGCGCCAGAAGCATAAAAACTATGTGCAGATGACGGCCGAGTTGCGGACACTCCGCGCCATTTCTGTCCCTCTCGCGGCGGGCCTGAGGGCCGGCGGCCGTGTGCGGGCCGAGGCGGGGGCGGGGTCACATTGCCAGACAGAAACAAATAAAAATTAATGGTTCAACATTGTGACCGCCTCGGGAACATTACTTGTCCATTTCTGCGAAAACGGTCAACTCGGGGTCTGGGATAAAAATAAAAGCGAGGTCTACATAAATGCAGTTTTAGTTCGCCGTGAAAGGATAATAATACTCTGTCTCGAAGATCTCCTCGTGAGGCTGCATAAGTATTAATCATATAAACGTTTGCGCCTACTAACATAGTAAACCTTCGAACCAAGATTGCTAAATTTAAGTTCCTTCTGTTCGAGGCTCATAAGGAATTAAATGGCGCTTCGCAACATTCGAGTTTCATTAGCTACGTCCGAGACGGGACAGGAAACTACGTCCTAGCGAAGAGGTCTCACCAAGTTTGTTAGATTTACGAAATGATCACTGCGGTTGCCGCCGCAAATTCACATAATTAGGTTGATTTTGTTGGTTTGTGTACAAACAGGAAATTATTAAAATCCGCAGATGTTTAATGGTCTATTAGCTCACCCCGTTCAATTAGCAAAATGTTTTAATACAATTTCATCTCATTAAATTTTAATTGATTAGTTACTTTAAATCAGGTTTCATAACGCCTCACTTACAAGGGTAGAACTAAACGTGAAAACATGACAAAATAGCTCTGTAAATTATAATGACGTCTACATTCAATCCAGTGCTTAGAAAATTAATGCAACAAACTAATTATAAAACATTTGAGTACAAAAGTTTACCTAAATCATGCAACGTTGTTTATCCAATAAAAAGCAAAAGCTATAGATTTATGATCGAATAAGTGGAACACAAGAGATAGTGAAATAGCCAGACTTGGGTGGTCTAAGCTCAAGCTGCAGGACAGACGAGAGAGAGACGGAGCCCGTTTGTGGCCGATTCGCAATTATTACTGTCACACGTAGCCGCAGCTGAACAACAGCTCCCGTACTCATATTTATGTGGTCTCCGAAGACATGTGCCTACATAAAGGGACTCTCTTAATGACAAATTAACTGTGCCTACAGTAAACGACGCACATAAAATGATGCAGCTCTGCTTGATAATTGATAGAAATAGTACAATATGATTAACTTTAACTTTGAATTAAAAACATTACACATTATGAAGGTCGGAAGTCATTACATATTTTGTTTGTAATTAAAGTTTTTTTTTGCATTAAATAATAGACATTGAAAAGTTTTTGTTATAACTTTTTTATTAACATAAGATGCTTAATGTGTCATGTCATGTACATACGATATAAGTATGTGTGCGTATAATTTAAGGAATAACTGTTTTGTTGTTTATGACAAGCCAAAATATATCGATATACTAAAGGTCGGTGTAGATAGATTGCGCTCAACAAAAAGTACACAAAGACCTGCGCACGTTTCACTGCCTCAGTGGTTATGCAGTTCAATGTTCGTGTTTTAAATCATGAGAAAATACTGAAAATAATTATTAAGCACTTAACCTTCCAAAACGAAAACTTGCGTTTAAATTTAAAAACACAAAAATGCCTCGAGTAGTTACATTTGATCTGGTTTTTTTCTGCCGTCGCTCGCCAATTGCGGCCTGATTATATTGTCTAATTGTTAAAACAATAGACCATTGGTTCCGCGTCGACCTCAATGTATGGTTCAGTTCCCGTGTACACGAAATTATTAGACGATTTTTCTAGACGCAATTTGAATGAATGTCGGAAAAAATAACGGTATACTTAATAACAGTAGTCTACTTATTTAAAAAGTAAATCAATTATTTTGAGAATGTTGTGAATGATTATCAAGATTTCAGTTGACATTGGATTAAAAATTTGAGGATGTATATTTTGTCTCTATCTTTAGAACTAATGATATGTTACTAAGTTGAACGATCGTAACCAAGTTGCAAACATAAATAGTAATGATATAATTATAGGGTTTTTGTTAGAGGAGAACATATCTTCTCTTGTACAATATTTTATAAACATTACTTAATTTGTTAAAATATTTCTTGACCGATAATTATTAACAATGGATGTTTAGTACTTGCTATTTCAAAATATACCGCAACTTTCTTTTACATTTTACTCATTATGTTTTAATTAAGATCAAACTATCGCTTGTGAACTCTACACTAATACTCTATTGTACGTAGAAGGTACAATTGCACTGATTCAGTGTGTACGGGGAACAATGAGGTTCCCACGGCGCAGCTCCCAGCCTGCGGGTGGCAGGCGGCGGCGGACTTCCGCCCAACCGGATGTCGTCAAATATACGGGACTTGTAGTAAATACTAATATGAGTATTCTTATTTAAAAACAATATGCGCTCGCTCTCATAATGATTTTACTCACGGTTTTATTCTAATCAATTAATGAATCGTTATTTTGCATTTTTCTAATCTTTCCCCAGGTGCTGGCGGGTATCGTTTGCTGCCGTACGTGGAGTAAACCGGCCACACAGCAACGGCACATCTCGTCGCACGCCATTAAATATTCCAGTTTGTCGAACAAGCAAACACGTTACGTTTGTCTTCCAACTCATTCACTACTATCGACCATTCGTAACAGACCCCTGATACACACTTACTGTGCTTTAAATGTATGGCAGTAAAGGCTGTTATTGTGAGATCATTATATTATCAAAGGTCGAGATGTGGCAGTGCGGCTAGCGGGCTTGCGACCGTCGCCTTTGCATACATTATCGTCGCTAGTATCATCAGATTGTACATATAGAATTTCTTTGCTTGTGACGCAATTGATATAACTATAACTATAAGCTGAATTTGCTGACTTTGTTTATTATTTTGCGCTACACGATTTTTTTAAATTACGTCATGCTAGGCTAACATAAAATACTATTTTGGCGTTTATCTAATCCGTTAATAAATTTAAAACCATATAAGTTAAACGCAATTATTGTAATCCAGCTAAGCAATTAACAAATCACCGTGCAAGCATTACTTGCACAGAGCATTGAAAATGAGACGCGTCAGTGAACAGTCGACATGCGGGGCAAAGCTCGCGCCAAAACAAAACAAACGTTTTCAACATGAAATAAAACGTCATTTGTTATGATAAATAGATGCTCTATTGTTTTGTCCGCTCTGCTGACACACTTCTGCAGCTCGGTGTCACGGCATACACCCGGACTAAGCATCTATTTTAAATTTCATGCAGTTTTACAATGTTTCAAAGATTTTGGTACTTGAAACTTCAAATAACTAAGTAACTCACGATCTTTATTTTAAATTAAATTAAAAATCTCATTACTTAATATGCAATCAAGTAATAAGAAGGACGAACAGAGGAACCAATACAAAACGATTCTTTCAAAGCGTAAATAAACTTTTGCAAATGGCGTATCAATGTTTCTTCAAAACACTTTATAGAGTACACTTTAAACTAAAAAAAGAGAAGTTAAATACTCAAATTCTATGCATTGTTTGCCAACAAACATAATATGTTTGACGCACGCTATTATGTACTATACTCGAGCAATGTGAGCTTGCGCCCGTTGAAGTCTAATGTATAACCGCGCGCCGCTACGCCGACAATGCCTCTCAGTCTCCACACTTACCTCAACACTCCGCAATTACCACGCATTAAGTTATTACACCTTCTACTTATACCTACCACACACTTGATTAACTGCAAGTCTAATTGACAGTTTATAATAAAATGTCTTAGCACAAAATTTAAATTATTTGTTACCGGAATAATCGATCGATAGTTAACAAAAATGTATTAAACGTCAAACATTACAATAACTTTATATGAATGTATTATGTTGTTATTACACATGTTATTGAACATAACAAAATTGTAAACAACAATTCGTGGTGGACAATGTGAGTATCGTCTAATTCAACCTGCGCTAAACCGAGTTGTAACAACAACGATTAATATATAAATTAATGAACTATATATTGAATAGGTCTTTAAATCGTTAAGTTTTTATAATACTTTGTGTTATATGAGATATGGTGGATTTTTGTTTTTTTTGCTGTTGAAATTGAACAAAATAAGCATACGTGCCAAAGAAGGTATCGTCATAACCTAAGCAGAATCAAAAGGTACTCACATTTGGGTTCAAACTATCAAATAACGGTAAAAATAACTAAACATAAAAAAACCGGGATCGAGGAAAACAATAATGGGGATGATATCAGATGGTCGAAAAAAGCAAAATGTATCAAAAGTGGCGGTGCGAGTCGCGTTTGTCTTAACATATATCACTGGGGTCGTCGACCGCGTATTTGCATGGACAAAGGACCTGCGGGGGCGCACGCGAGCAGCGCGAGGACACTCAGCGCCGGGGCCAACATGATGCGTGTGTCGCCGACCGCGCCGCGCGCTCTACTGCGGCTTGCTGCCAGCCGCTGTCCACTGGCCAGCCGCACCGGCCGCCGCCTCGAGCCCGCCCTTTTCATAATTATGCCATCGCCTGTAATTACTGTAATTGCCATCTTCTTTTGTCACCTGATTAATAGTTATAAAGCTTTGCGAAAAAGGCTACCGTCGTTTTTATTGTGTCTTCGACAATCCAGTAAATTAGAATAGGATTAAAACCATATGACTAAAATGTATTTCTTAAAGAAGTAATAAAACACTTAAAATATCGTTACCGTAGATCGTTATTATGTCGGATGCTGTTCTTGAAGCTGAAGCACTCGCCCTCCGCAACCATAAGCTGCGGTCCCTTGTTAGAACAGCAACTTACTGCGGCCAGTGGCCATCAACAGACTCAAGTTCATGTCCTGAGCAGAAATTCTGTGGGAATAAAATATAATAATGATTACGTTCAAAGGCATGGTGATTCATATATTTTCAGCTCAAAAAAACTCATACGATTATCTAGCTCTACTACGATTGAAATCCGCGGCATTTATTTTTTCCATAATTGTATCAACAAACTAACTGGATCTGTCCGCTGCTGGCAAAATTAACTTTTTTACAGTGATTCGATCATCTTAGATTCCGAGAAGGAACGGTCGCGGCTCGGCCGGGATAAGGATCAAACTGATAGGCCGCGGTGCAGCGCGTGACCCGGGGTCGATGACCCGGCCGCTCCATCTCTCAGATAACACCAATCGATTACGGTTTAACTTAAAAAAACTTAAGATTTCGTCTATTGTGTTAAGTTACAGTCTGACAGCTTTTGAAGGCTTGCGCGGCGGAGCGGCTTTTGTTCAGTGCTCACAACTTTAATCTTGGACTTCTACTAGGGGATATCCCAATAACTAAATACATTTTTAAAATTTATATATACAATTTCTTGTAGTTAATACAGAAAAAGATCCCGCGAACATTATCATTAAAACGCAATATGTAATTTTCCATCCACCTACGTACATTTAAAGTGTACACCAAGATCATGAAATGCACTGCGTCAGCACCGCCGCGGTCGGTAAAGTAAAAAAAGTTGCGAAGATGCGGATAAAACCGCGCGCTGCGGTCTGTATCACCGCGCCGGTGTCGTATTTCCATGATCATGTTAAAGTTATAAATACATACAAACCTAAGTAACTGTAACTGTAACATTCTTTTAAAATAAAAAGAATCATCACTCGAACCTCGAAGGCAAAACTTGTGTTAATAAAAAATCGAACATAAGATCAATAAATTGAAAAATAGGTGTTAAGAATATGCACTTAAATCAATTGAGTTATTATTGAAGTATTTAACAATGCGCCATACATAAGGCTTGTGCAGGCAAACTCGTTCCGTGTATGCCGGCCGACGGGCCCCCGCCTGGAGGCTGTGGTTTTTGTGGGCGTTACGGACAATCGCACTCCGCACCGCTGCAACAATGTAGCTGAGCTCAGGGCGCAAGTCGTTGCACGCTGGGCGCAGGGTGACACAGGAAGTCGCCATGCGGCCGCGGGATAATTAAATATGTGTAGGTAATTAGCCCGATTCCCGGGAAGCGACGTGAGTGCAGTTGGTAGGGGCGCGCACGGATTCTGAGGTCGCCGCTTCACAATTCTTTCCTAATTTATCGTTTAGGTTTTTAATATATTACTTCCTTCTTTCCTGATTAAGTCATTGGCGTCCTCTGGGAAATGGCATTGGTACTTATTTCTTCATACATATGTTTCAACTTTCGCGAGATTCACTGAAGACGACAAGCAGGATCAGTGGTGTAAGTGTACATACATACAAAGTGATCAAGATTCATTTAGAGAGAAAGGGGCAAAACAAAATGTAACTACCACATTTTATTGAATATCTATATTATCTGGCATGGCACCATGAAACTCTATAAATAATAAATAGACCATAGTCAGTTTACTTACATGATTTCAAGTAAATAGCTGAAAAGAGTAAGGGAATTTTTCAAAGCGAGTAGGTACCTCTAGCCGCTAACATAATGCACTTAATAATACATTGCTAGATAAAATATTAGAAACATTTGCAGTTGCAGGGCGAAAGTTGTCATTAAAAGTATTGTTATCAGTGCATGCGGGCGGCGCTGCTGCCTGGAGACGGCAAATTGCGTCAGCGCGCCGCCAGGGGCGCTGCTTCATTGTATAGGACGTCAACTAACACATACCGATTCTGATGCACCATTTCTTATGAGAAAAGGAAGATGAGATTCAGAGCCACAATCTTCCTTTTTTCCCCTTACCTCAAACACTCTCCTCCACAACATATCCAACCAGTTTGATTACCCAATGTACGATTAATGTTGAGATTGCTTCGCTGAACATTTTGCAAATGACAAAAATAAGACACCTTTCATTGCCGACGAAACATGTCAACAATGTCTTGCGCACAATTTACGTACCTACAAGTAAATAACTTATGTACTTAATGTTTACTACATCAAATAGATGACCACCACAACACGGAAAAAGTCATTCAATTAAACAATTTAACAAATAACATAGTCGCGTCTTGATCATTTAGCGACCACATTTCTTATAAATTTTAATTATACAAGCCGTGAGCGGTATCGCGGGAGTTCACAACATTGTACCGGCGAGAGGACTGCGACAAATCTCGCTAATGACCGTTTACCTCCCCGGCATAGCCCTGCGCGTCCCCACGAGCCGCGCGGGCCTCAATTACAGGGAGGTTTTTGCGTTAATTAGCTGGCGTGAGATGCAGCGCCGCGCCCCCGCGAGCTCCCCCGCGACCGCGAGCCCTCCACTAACATCCGCCCGCCACATTCATTATAAAATTAAACCGCAAAAAGCAATCTGTTAACATTTTATAGTGTAGTCAACAAGCAATTAAAAGAGGCATGAATGCGGCTCATCTCCCACGGGATGGCTCCCCGCAAACATGGATCTTGCCCTGCCCTGTATGCCACGACGCATATCTGTATACTGCAACTGGAAATAATTATGTGCTTGAAGATATCATATGAACTGGTCCTTATATAAATATATTGTAAATTTACATAATATCAGTATTATTGGCCAGCATTATGATGTTAAAATACAAACGCTTGCAGCCAATGCGCCTTTCAAATAAAAATAGCAACAAGCAAAACTACAATATTAGCAGCCGACAAAGCAGCTGCACGGGTCGTACGTACATTCACAACACTAATTTTGTTAAAAAAAAACTACTAAGTGTAAACCCGGGGCAATGTTTAAGCAAAAGAAACATCCAAGTAAAAATAGCAATTTGCATTCAATAAGTTGTAACTTGCCTATCAAAAACCTGGACCGAGGGCGGCTGACAGCACCTTTTATATTAAAAAAATAGGTTTCTGCTCTAAATTAAAACGTCTGTTATTTGAAACCAGGAGATGTGTCAAAAACAATCAAACGTAAAACATTCCTATAAAGTTATGTGACAATTTTTAATAACATTTAGTAAACTGTCCTAGATCTTTTTAACAGACTTCATACTTTTAAATGAAACGTAATGATTCCGCACACAGCTCGCGTACCGCCGGCGCCGCGACTGTCCGCCTGGCCGCCTGTGTGTGTGCTCGTGTGCGGCGTACTGATGTTAATTTTATGTTAACGTTAACATGAGAAGAAAGTTTTGAATGGGAAGAATCACTACATAGGAGGAAAATAACCACTGCGAGCATTTAACGTCACAAAATCATAGTTAACAACTTCAACAACTTAATTAATGTTTGTATACAGTTTAGTTTATATAGTGTTTCGCTTCATAATCTTTAGATCATAGTCGACCAATATTCTCTGAGGATAATGTTCCATTGATGACGACTTCTAAAAGGTTTTGTAGAAGATCTATTCATTAGTTAGTTAGTTCTCAACAACTATCAACCTTTACGCTGACTGTACCAGCTCTTATGTCGAGCAATATAGTAATCAATGACTCGATAATTAAAACAGTATAATTAAATGTGCGTATCAAGTGATTTTGTCATGAGTCCTATAAACACTTTCCCCTCCTCCCGGCAGCAACTCATAAGCCACCATTGTCGATTCCAGTGGCGCGACTCGCGACGCTACGTGTTGCAATCGCAACTTGCACCCTTCGCCTGCGTTGCGCCGCACGAGGAGTCGGATGTCATGTTCGATATGCTTTAATGGATAGCCTCATTGTTTTTGTGACAAAGTTTCAGTTGATAATAATTACAATGACATACTAAGTCGTTTGGCAGCTTTGTGTGGCAACGATTGACCCATTTGTCGATTTGTTATTTCAGTCAGTCTTAGTGGTCTTAAAGAGTTCGTGAGCAGTGCATCATAATGTAGCATTTATGTGCAATCACACACAGACCACAGCAGCGCGGATGCAAGAGCGCGCCGCCAGTGGAGGTGCCGGACCTTACGCAGCGCAGGTGTGATCCTCTTGTAGTACGTGCAACTAAACATAGGAATTAGTTAAGTTTTAGTACCTAGACAATGACGATGATGACTGCATTGGTATCTCGGTACTAAGTTTTAACCCTGATAAAAAATAATTGATTCAATTGTGAAACTGAGCTCCCTTTGTGGAGGCAACTTAAGGAAGGGTCATCCATAAAGGCAGTGGTGAAGGTTGGTAATGAAATAATGCTTATACTGTCCGCCATCGCAACGACTCGTGTCCATCTGTCTGTCGATGTGTGTCACGATTTGGCATCATTGGTTATGTCATCATTTGAATATTGTAATGCGTTTCTACATAGTTGTTGAGTACCAATTAAGTTAACCGCAGCGGTGTAGCAATGTTCGCGACCTGAGTTAGCATCTTCCTACATATCAGATGGCAGTCGAAAGAAGTTTTATAACCACTGTACTAAACAGTGTAATCCACAAAGGCAAATATTAAGCAAATGAGACGAGTATAACGACGTCTATTAAAGTGTGAGCAACAATAACATAGCATTGCATAAGGTGCATAAAGCGCAGCTCCAGTCGCCGAGGTGCAGACGCTCTCCGCGGCCGCTCTCGTGGAGCATTTACTTTTGTAAAGACAAGTTGTGCAACAAATGAGACTGTTTCCTCTAATTACAGCCCATTTCTAAGACTGACTGTTGAAAATATAACTTTAAAGATGCACTTTTTCGTAATCAGAAGTTATTATAGTTAAGCAGATTAGAAAATGTTACTTGTTTTCGAAATCAAAGTTATAAAGGATGCTTCGCAACTATACAACTGTAAACCTAAATAATGCAGACAATTCGTTAAACATCAAAGTAGAAACGAAAAAAGGTACAAGAGCCTCCTGGAAGAAAAAAAATATTCTTAGAAAGCACAAAATGTTAATAAAACTGTAATTAGCAAAATTATCCATAGTTTTAGAAAAGCAATCGTAGAAAGGAATGAAGACGTTTTTAAAAATGTTTCTAAGGTCATCAAATAGTCACCATTTTACCAGCGAGTGTTGACCCCCGAGACCGCAGGGTGTGGAGCCGCGAGGCCGCGGGGTGCGGGGTCCCGTAGCAATCAACATCGCAACACACACACGGTCAAACTTGTTTTTTTTTCATGTCTATTAATTAACATACGTTTGTGACTTGTGTATTTGGTCAGATTTTTGTGCCAACTTTGGTAAGTTTCAAGGCGATATCGTCCATCAATATTCATCGAGCCTACATCAAGATATTCGAGTCACTGACCGCATTTCTCGTATAAACATTTTGTCTGCATTTTTTCAATTAATTCGAATGTCTAACCAGTCTATCCTGATTTTTTTATTTGGTTTTGTTTTTTGTAGTCGGACATTTTAATATCAAATTAAAAATCCAAAATACATTTAAAGAAAATGAAAAGACATGTTTTGGACAAAGCTCGTCACTTTATTACTAACAATAATTTTTTATTTACAAACATACAAAAGAGATGGTATTTTATCACAATCACTGTCTTGTACTTGCGTCACCAATAAATTAAATATTAGTCAACATGTGGGACCCCGCACCGCCCCGCACCGCCCCGCCTCCTCTGGACACTGGCACCTTCTAAACCATTCTAGAATATCGTTGAGATTATAATAAACTTCTTGATAGACCGGTGCTTTGCTTTTTCTTTCCTAGCGCTGGATGGACGGACATTTGACAAACAGGTATTTTGCCTTGTATCGGTTACATTGTCAATATGATGCCAGCGGCACAGGTTTCCAAGTTCATTTGCGAACATTGTTGTATTCATATTCAAAGTGTACCGGTGTCCAGTTTATGTTAAAGTTGCTATAGCGATCTAGTGGCGGCCGACTTGGTCCACCTGGCTCTGCAGGTTGTTGATGACCTCCTCGGGCACCTGGTCGCCCAGGATCAGCCGCAGGTCGATCTTCTGGTTGCCGGGGATCGACTCGTACGCCGCCAACTCGATACCTTCCTGCACCTGTTGGTCATTTTACAATTATAATAAAACTTTTAAAAAATCATTTCTTGTCTTTCTGTCACATGTTACAATTTGTTCGTTCTTGTTTTAAATTAAAGTAATCTCACAGAAAGTAAAGTATTGTAGGGTCTCATCACTTTATGAACACAACTACTAAGTATTCGAACTTATGAAGTAGTTAAGTTACGTTACCTTCTGGATTTCAGCATCTTTGGGTATGAGGAAGGTGTTCTGCGCCTGCTTGATAGCCTCCTTGGTGAAGGCGGCGCCCTCCCGCTGCGGCGCGCCCTGCGCCATCGACACCAGCGCCACCAACACAACCAGCGACAACACGACGAACCTCATCTTCACTTTGTTACAAATACACGCAACTGAAATATCAATTTATTACTTTTACTTATAGCTAAAGCAACAATACAATTGAGAACGCTACGCAGTTGCTACGCCGCGCCGTCCAAATTTCTTACGGGAATCGATCAATGTAATAAATGTTAAATCACATAATCGTATTAGTTCTAGAAAGAAGCTCGACTTCACTAATTCAATAAACAAGTTACATAAACCCGGCGCCGGCGGCGGGCAGCTCACGGACGCGCGCGAAAGTCGACCCTCGGCCCCTGAGGTCCGTTACCACTTTTACTATTGACACAGAATTTTTCACTTTGAACGATTAAATTAGAGCCTCCTTCCTAACGTGAGCACGAATTGACACTTTCTTATTGAATATTGATGGTACAACAACAAGGCTGGTGTGGAGTTTAGCGTAGGCTGTGTGGGAGCTCACCTGCAGGCTGCGGAGTGCGGCGCGCGCGGCGCCCGCCCGCTCATATAGCCGCCCCACGCCGCCCCGCACCCCGCACACCGCACCCCGCGCCACTTTCACCGCGCCTTCGCATGCGTCTGCGCAACCGTCCTCACCATCGGCCGGGGCTACGAAAGCTGCTCATCTTATCCGCGAATGTGGTACCTGAAATCTATACTTTTTGCATTATTGACCTTCGCAATTAGTTTCTTGGTTCGCTTTACTTGCTACTCTGTGCTGTCCTGTGCCAAAAACTTGACTCATAACTAATAAATTTTAATCGCGACGAAGAGTCCTGAAATGAAGCTCTTACAATGTAACACAGAATTAAGCAGAGACATTAAATACTGAAATTTGCATTTGAAAATTTCAATTAGGGTAAATTGACCATCGCGTTTAGTGGCCCAACATTGAAAAGGACTAAACGAATGCAGTACACAAAGGTAAGTCGTGCCAAAATCACATTGCATTTCTACATCTGTGCACGCTGTGACCAAACTGCATCATACATTTACCAGCTTTCCATCATTTACAACTAAATGTGACGAAATTTGTTATTGCTCGAACATTGAGTATGTGTATACTATTCAATACTGAGTAAAATAAACATACAAATTGTCATCGTGACCTTGCGGATATGCAATCTGCGAGGGGAGGCGCTAAGTGGCCAAGTGACAGGTTGGATATCTGAAAGCAATCTGCGTCGTTATGAGTAGAGAATAGTGGTCACATCTGTGTGTGGTGGAGTGTGACAGGTTGTTGGGGCAGCGGCACTGACGTGAGGCAGGGTGAGGCACATCAGCCTTCTCCAGGGGCACCCGAGATTGAGCCGATACATATTTTTGAGCTCCAACAAATTTGTTTATAATTGAATAAATAACCTAACTCACACTCTTGAAGTATGAGTTTATCTAAAAAAACAACTTTGTTTAGTTGTTAATGTAAAATGATGAGATGTCTATATATGTTAATATGACCGGTCTCTGTTTGTGAGTTTGTACGTCTGAGCCAGTGCAAATATTTGTTCTGGGACCAATTTTTGCCGGCTTATACAAATTTGAATAAATATTAATAGATAATGTGAAAAAAACATCTATACTATTTAGAATTTGCAAAACTAACAGAAATTTTAAAAAACAATTAGCATGCCTAATGTACGACATGAGTCCTAGAAAAGTTATGTGAATACACATAATATCAATTGGTATTTTAAATATTGTTTGTTTGAATTAGTGCCCATGAAAACTTTTGGTATAAAGCGCCAAACTTCTTCCCTATAGATTCTGATTTATCAAGTGTAGACCCAATTACAACGTCTATGAATGCACTATTCTAGTGATGCTGTTTGCTGCCACTTCTGGGCATCTGGCGTGACAAGTGACGCAACTTGTCCAGAAATATAACTGTAGCAATGAAAGTAATGCGAGCCCATCTGACCGCGCGCCGCGCCGCCTCATTCACATTAATATGTAGATACACTGCGCTGCAGTGCGGCACGGCCGCTGGCAGGCCGTAACGTAGAAACGAAAGTGAATTTTGAGCATCGTTGTATAGACGTTAGGGCTGTTACACAAAACTCGGTAGTATCGCCATTACCTTACATCATCGCCGCATTACGAAATTGCTACGAGGTTCAAAGTTCCTACACAAGGAAACAAAGCAGCTGGAATTATTCCTTGGCTATTTAGTAAAAAGTAAAAAAATAAAGACTCATCAAAATGCATACCTGCAATGACACGTCTAAAACATGCCTTTTACTTATATGTAACATAGGAATTAAGTTAAAAGAACGATACGTTCTGCGAAACTGTAATTTAATAATATGGATGTCCAGCCAGATCATATGAGTATAGTGTTCGGTACATCACTACCTGTCTCATACAAGTCAGATTCTGCGCAGGTGTACGCGGAAATGTCTTGCACGTAGCAAGTGGGCTCCGCTGCGGTATACACGCGGTAGAAAGGCGCCTGAACTTTGCCTAAATGACGACATCTTAATTAGAAAGGCGCACTTCGGCTATAAGAGATATTTATTAGAGATATGAATTGTTACATCTCTCGACAGTAACGTGTCTCGTAAGCCGCGAACTGTCCACGACAGTCGAACAAAGCCGAGTTGATAAACGAGAATATAATCACGTAAAATATATTGTATTACCTAATTAATTCGTCGTCAAAATAAATATTATTTTTGCATATTTAAATATAAATTTAAGATGAAACTCCGGGCATCATAAAAGACAGAATACCGACTTGCGGCTGAAATCTGTAATTTTTCTAAAACCTATTATACTTCATTTGCATTTGAATGATGCTTGCAAGATTTTTTTGTGTTTAAAATTCGCACTAAAACCATAATAAATAAAAATGTTGAACAAACTAGACGAATTATAGATGCGAAAAGGTCTAGAGGGTTATAATGTGCTGTCTGCACATCGTGCGGTCACAGCAATGTGAAAATGCGGTCAGCATTAGACCAATTCACCGATTAAATTAGAAGGGTGCACGCGGAATCCTCTCAGACCTACATATGTACGTACATAGAACAAACTTACATATCCCGTTAAGATAGATTTAAACTTTACCAGTTTATTTATTGGATGAATTTAATTATCAATAATAAGAGAATTACATAATATGAAATAATCGCTCGAATCCAAGTTTATTTAAATAGCGTTCAGAAGGAGTTCAAAAAGCATATCATAATATCGTTACGTAAAGTAACGCGCAGTCGCGGCGCAGGCAAAAG
Source organism: Papilio protenor (assembly GCA_029286645.1). NCBI lineage: Eukaryota > Metazoa > Arthropoda > Insecta > Lepidoptera > Papilionidae > Papilio > Papilio protenor. The sequence continues at coordinate 167,207 of JAGSMZ010000022.1, forward strand.
TCAAGTTTCGATGTCGATGCGCGGATTTGAACCAGTTTCCTTATAAGATAAGTAAGCGGCGACTGCGTGCCTATAGCGTCCACGGCTCTACATATTGTATAAGATTTGTGCAGCTTCCATCGGGCGAAAAGTATAACGATAATAGCATTTGATTATGTGCTATACACATTTGTAAATAGTACTGGAAATAGCACAACAAGGTCATCCTAAGGTCCACTTTCCAGATGCTTAAATAGTTAAAAAAACGCTATGAAAGGTCCAGAGATGCCTCCCTGCCCCTAGTCTTAGAACTTTTATCGTAAGATAAGGATCTATAACTGATGTTAGACATGTAGTAATATATCAATAGTTTCATATTTCTTTCGCTTAAAGTAATTGAATGTGAATAATGCACGAGGTTGCGGCAGTTTCAACACATGTCACTCGGATTGAACTGCGATGTTGCTGAGCTCGCGGAGCGCCGGCTGCCGACCACTAATGTCACACAATTACATGTCTCGTTCTTCATATCCTCCGCCTTTGTGTAGCTCAGATTACCTATTGATGTATAGTGAAGTCTATTGGTCATTGCTGTGAAGAGGCATGACATTTAAGATGTCAGACAAAACTGCATTCTGTCGCCCAATCAGTAAGTATCACATCCGTTGTAAGCGGCCTCCATATGCGATGTAATTTATTAGTTAATTAGATTAATTATAAATACTAATCACCAAGGCTCTGGGCTATAAGCAATTATATTTATTTCTTTTACATTAATGTGGAAAATCATGTATGCATATACCCTAACTTTAAGATTTTTATTTTTGTTATAATTAACGGCAGCTAAACGAGTCACTGAGAGGCGATATGACTAGTGTTAATGTCCAGTAAGAGTAAATGAGGCGTCGTAACACATATAACGAGAGGGTTGGCTAAGACAGATTATTGAAGGAAACATTACAGCCGTAGGTACTGCATTAAAACTCGTACTAAATTGTTAATAAAATAAAACGACTAATTCAGTCTAATGTCTTTTATTTGTAAAAAAACAATAAGTATTAAATAATACAATGAGCAGATGCGCTTATTGCCCGGGAAAAGAATCAAACGGTCTTCCGGAGCAAGAAGGAGCACTTTGAGGAATCTCACTTGGAGCGTAACGCGACACAGCCGCCGCAGCGCAGGCTGCTGCAGCTGCTGTTGCTGCTGGCCGACATCAATACATCAATACAAATGGAGTTTAGCGTAGGCTGTGTGGGAGCTCACCTGCAGGCTGCGGAGTGCGGCGCGCGCGGCGCCCGCCCGCTCATATAGCCGCCCCACGCCGCCCCGCACCCCGCACACCGCACCCCGCGCCACTTTCACCGCGCCTTCGCATGCGTCTGCGCAACCGTCCTCACCATCGGCCGGGGCTACGAAAGCTGCTCATCTTATCCGCGAATGTGGTACCTGAAATCTATACTTTTTGCATTATTGACCTTCGCAATTAGTTTCTTGGTTCGCTTTACTTGCTACTCTGTGCTGTCCTGTGCCAAAAACTTGACTCATAACTAATAAAATTTAATCGCGACGAAGAATCCTGAAATGAAGCTCTTACAATGTAACACAGAATTAAGCAGAGACATTAAATACTGAAATTTGCATTTGAAAATTTCAATTAGGGTAAGTTGACCAGCGCGTTTAGTGGCCCAACATTGAAAAGGACTAAACGAATGCAGTACACAAAGGTAAGTCGTGCCAAAATCACATTGCATTTCTACATCTGTGCACGCTGTGACCAAACTGCATCATACATTTACCAGCTTTCCATCATTTACAACTAAATGTGACGAAATTTGTTATTGCTCGAACATTAGGTATGTGTATACTATTCAATACTGAGTAAAATAAACATACAAATTGTCATCGTGACCTTGCGGATATGCAATCTGCGAGGGGAGGCGCTAAGTGGCCAAGTGACAGGTTGGATATCTGAAAGCAATCTGCGTCGTTATGAGTAGAGAATAGTGGTCACATCTGTGTGTGGTGGAGTGTGACAGGTTGTTGGGGCAGCGGCACTGACGTGAGGCAGGGTGAGGCACATCAGCCTTCTCCAGGGGCACCCGAGATTGAGCCGATACATATTTTTGAGCTCCAACAAATTTGTTTATAATTGAATAAATAACTTAAATCACACTCTTGAAGTATGAGTTTATCTAAATAAAAAAACAACTTTGTTTAGTTGTTAATGTAAAATGATGAGATGTCTATATATGTTAATATGACCGGTCTCTGTTTGTGAGTTTGTACGTCTGAGCCAGTGCAAATGTTTGTTCTGGGACCAATTTTTGCCGGCTTATACAAATTTGAATAAATATTAATAGATAATGTGAAAAAAACATCTATACTATTTAGAATTTGCAAAACTAACAGAAATTTTAAAAAACAATTAGCATGCTTAATGTACGACATGAGTCCTAGAAAAGTTATGTGAATACACATAATATCAATTGGTATTTTAAATATTGTTTGTTTGAATTAGTGCCCATGAAAACTTTTGGTATAAAGCGCCAAACTTCTTCCCTATAAATTCTGATTTATCAAGTGTAGACCCAATTACAACGTCTATGAATGCACTATTCTAGTGATGCTGTTTGCTGCCACTTCTGGGCATCTGGCGTGACAAGTGACGCAACTTGTCCAGAAATATAACTGTAGCAATGAAAGTAATGCGAGCCCATCTGACCGCGCGCCGCGCCGCCTCATTCGCATTAATATGTAGATACACTGCGCTGTAGTGCGGCGCGGCCGCTGGCGGGCCGTAACGTAGAAACGAAAGTGAATTTTGAGCATCGTTGTATAGACGTTAGGGCTGTTACACAAAACTCGGTAGTATCGCCATTACCTTACATCATCGCCGCATTACGAAATTGCTACGAGGTTCAAAGTTCCTACACAAGGAAACAAAGCAGCTGGAATTATTCCTTGGCTATTTAGTAAAAAGTAAAAAAATAAAGACTCATCAAAATGCATACCTGCAATGACACGTCTAAAACATGCCTTTTACTTATATGTAACATAGGAATTAAGTTAAAAGAACGATACGTTCTGCGAAACTGTAATTTAATAATATGGATGTCCAGCCAGATCATACGAGTATAGTGTTCGGTACATCACTACCTGTCTCATACAAGTCAGATTCTGCGCAGGTGTACGCGGAAATGTCTTGCACGTAGCAAGTGGGCTCCGCTGCGGTATACACGCGGTAGAAAGGCGCCTGAACTTTGCCTAAATGACGACATCTTAATTAGAAAGGCGCACTTCGGCTATAAGAGATATTTATTAGAGATATGAATTGTTACATCTCTCGACAGTAACGTGTCTCGTAAGCCGCGAACTGTCCACGACAGTCGAACAAAGCCGAGTTGATAAACGAGAATATAATCACGTAAAATATATTGTATTACCTAATTAATTCGTCGTCAAAATAAATATTATTTTTGCATATTTAAATATAAATTTAAGATGAAACTCCGGGCATCATAAAAGACAGAATACCGACTTGCGGCTGAAATCTGTAATTTTTCTAAAACCTATTATACTTCATTTGCATTTGAATGATGCTTGCAAGATTTTTTTGTGTTTAAAATTCGCACTAAAACCATAATAAATAAAAATGTTGAACAAACTAGACGAATTATAGATGCGAAAAGGTCTAGAGGGTTATAATGTGCTGTCTGCACATCGTGCGGTCACAGCAATGTGAAAATGCGGTCAGCATTAGACCAATTCACCGATTAAATTAGAAGGGTGCACGCGGAATCCTCTCAGACCTACATATAAGTACATAGAACAAACTTACATATCCCGTTAAGATAGATTTAAACTTTACCAGTTTATTTATTGGATGAATTTAATTATCAATAATAAGAGAATTACATAATATGAAATAATCGCTCGAATCCAAGTTTATTTAAATAGCGTTCAGAAGGAGTTCAAAAAGCATATCATAATATCGTTACGTAAAGTAACGCGCAGTCGCGGCGCAGGCAAAAGTCAAGTTTCGATGTCGATGCGCGGATTTGAACCAGTTTCCTTATAAGATAAGTAAGCGGCGACTGCGTGCCTATAGCGTCCACGGCTCTATACATATTGTATAAGATTTGTGCAGCTTCCATCGGGCGAAAAGTATAACGATAATAGCATTTGATTATGTGCTATACATATTTGTAAATAGTACTGGAAACAGCACAACAAGGTCATCCTAAGGTCCATTTTCCAGATGCTTAAATAGTTAAAAAAACGCTATAAAAGGTCCAGAGATGCCTCCCTGCCCCTAGTCTTAGAACTTTTATCGTAAGATAAGGATCTATAACTGATGTTAGACATGTAGTAATATATCAATAGTTTCATATTTCTTTCGCTTAAAGTAATTGAATGTGAATAATGCACGAGGTTGCGGCAGTTTCAACACATGTCACTCGGATTGAACTGCGATGTTGCTGAGCTCGCGGAGCGCCGGCTGCCGACCACTAAGGTCACACAATTACATGTCTCGTTCTTCATATCCTCCGCCTTTGTGTAGCTCAGATTACCTATTGATGTATAGTGAAGTCTATTGGTCATTGCTGTGAAGAGGCATGACATTTAAGATGTCAGACAAAACTGCACTCTGTCGCCCAATCAGTAAGTATCACATCCGTTGTAAGCGGCCTCCATATGCGATGTAATTTATTAGTTAATTAGATTAATTATAAATACTAATCACCAAGGCTCTGGGCTATAAGCAATTATATTTATTTCTTTTACATTAATGTGGAAAATCAAGTATGCATATACCCTAACTTTAAGATTTTTATTTTTGTTATAATTAAGGTCAGCTAAACGAGTCACTGAGAGGCGATATGACTAGTGTTAATGTCCAGTAAGAGTAAATGAGGCGTCGTAACACATATAACGAGAGGGTTGGCTAAGACAGATTATTGAAGGAAACATTACAGCCGTAGGTACTGCATTAAAACTCGTACTAAATTGTTAATAAAATAAAACGACTAATTCAGTCTAATGTCTTTTATTTGTAAAAAAACAATAAGTATTAAATAATACAATGAGCAGATGCGCTTATTGCCCGGGAAAAGAATCAAACGGTCTTCCGGAGCAAGAAGGAGCACTTTGAGGAATCTCACTTGGAGCGTAACGCGACACAGCCGCCGCAGCGCAGGCTGCTGCAGCTGCTGCTGCTGCTGCTGCTGCTGCTGGCCGACATCAATACAAACTAATAAAAAAGTCGAAACCGCATCGGTCTCTAAACGAGGACACGTACAAACGAATGATCTAAAACGATGTGCGCCCGAGCCACGCACCCACCTACCGCTACATGTAGCCACTTTGTGCAATAACGTAGACTATGTGCGATAACATTCATATAATTCTAAACCATCTACATCTATATTCATAAGGTTCATAATTGATTATATCAAATTCGTTTTGTACCAAATTTTGTTGCATTTGTGAAAGAATGAGCACGAGTTATGATTTCGCGGAATGCTGCAGGAGCTGCACTGCGCGGTGCGACTGCGCGGTGCGACGGCGCGGAAGGGGCGGCGCGCGCCGGCTCTCTGTGACTAGCTTGCTTGCTTACTAATCGTTTTACTCACGTTTCTCACTAAAATAAATAACTTATCTAACGATAAAACTTGCGCCCCGGTGCCACACGACACACACGACGACGTCCAAACGCCGGGGGCTCGGGTCTCTCGTATTACATCTAGATAACTATAAATAATTTGTCCAGCTAGTACATCGGACCGGTATAACCTGGCCTCCGAAATCGAAAATATACATCCAGCCGAGAGATCTTTCAGAGCTAGAAGTCGAATTGAGTCGACGTTTAAATACGACAAGGTAATTTATACTCTTTAAATCTAATAGTCTCTACATTAACTTACAGTTTCATGAACGAAACTTATTCACTATGAAATGCTAATTTTCTGAGCTGTGGTTCCATCGACAGTCCCGCGGCGTCCTCACTGCGCGGGGCCGAACGCGTCCGTCGTCTGCACCGGCCCGTCCGCGCCCGCAGTGCTGTCGGCAGCGCTCGGCGTGCTGTCGGCCGCGCTCGGCGTGCTGTCGGCAGCGCTCGGCGTGCTGTCGGCCGCGCTCGGCGTGCTGTCGGCACCGCTCGGCGTAGTGGCCTCCGTCGCAGCAGCCTCCGACATTGGCGCAACTGTTGTGTCAGAATTGACATTGGCATCGCTGGCGGCATCTGATGAGTCGCCCCCGCCGTCAGTGGTCACCTCGCCAGCTCCCGGCCGCTCGGCGACTGGTCGCTCGTTGCTCTTCTTCATGATCACCTTCGTAGGTCGCCTATTTATCGTCGGCACGTAGGACTGCGTTATGATCTCTATATCTTTCTTCTCCGTTTTGTTTTCAGGTTTTTCATCGGATACGTTGTCTATGATGGGCCGCCGCGTGGTGGGTTCCACTTTATCGTTGGGCGCCGGAGAGTCTGTTATCGTATCGGTGTCGTCCTCATCTTCAATCTCGACGACCTTCGGCTTGCTACCTCCTTTAGATTTGAACGGCACCTCGGTTATGGAATTGAGGTTCCAATTTTTATTTTTACTTTTGTAACCGGCATTGACGGGTATCAATTCTTCGGAGTCGGAAATGGTCGTCGGACTTGCAGTTTGATGTTCGAGGTCGGATGAGTCGGTGTGGTCTCCGATGGCGGCCACGTCGCCGACTATCTTGATCAGATCAGTCAACACATTGTTATTCCTGCCAGTCGGTTGCTCGATGAGAGCGGAGCTTTTTTCGGAGTTGGAAAAAGATTGAATCGAATCCACGCCTGCGGTAGCAGTTTCTTGCGAACCTAGAGCTAAGGAACCGATCTCCGTCGTTTCAAAGCTTTCAAAAGATTGATTTTCCACGAATGACGGTACTGTTTTAGGTTTGGCATCGCTATCGTCCAACATCAACGGATCAACCGTGGACATCGATGCTCTATCTTTAGTTATGTTTTCAGATGAGTCGTGGGGATTTTGGTCGCTAGTTTCGATTGGCAAGGAGCTCAGTTCCGTCAGCGACGTAACCTCCGTGCCTATGTTTGACTTTGAGATGGAACTAGTGGTTTGTTCTTGAGGAACATGACCTCCACTCGCCTGTGCCGAGGATTCCGTGGTGTTGCCGCCGGCTTCAAGTTCTAGGGAATCGGGATCGTCTGTGCTCGTAGGGATGCCATCGACGGGATTTAAGTTAATTGCTTCACTGACCTCCTCAGCGCTTTGACTGGTCACCGGCGACTCTGTGCTCGGGGCCGCGGTGCCGTCGCTCATCTCTACTGACAGCCCCGTATGAGATGGCACATTTAATATCTCCGTAGGTAAAACGGAACGCAAATTGAGCATAGAACTCTCCCTAGATTTTGATGTAACTATAGTGACGCTTTCATCTGATTCAGTGATGCTCCCGTCCGAAGAAATTTCCCGAGGGTTTGGCCACGCGGCCGAGGTCGCTTCGGATGTATAGCTCGATGCAGCCGCGGTGGTGGCTTCCTTCGCGGCAACTGTTTCCGCAGCGACCGCGGTGCTCGCGACATTCACCACTTCATGAATCACGGACACGTGCTCAGTATCCATATTTTGTTCCGTGAATACTTCTTCTTCGTGATTTCCTGCCACAGACAAGTCGTCAGGTATCGGGGGGAAAGCAGGATTGTGATCGAATAAGGAAGTGTCTTCTTCGTCCATCATAGAAGATTTGCTGGGAGGCACCGAGGCTACATTAGTTGACATCGACGGCGAGCCCGCAGTGGCGACGGCAATGGGCAGACTGGCTGTGTAGATGTTGTTATTTATCGAGTCCTGTGTCGAGAGACTGATCTTAGAGGGAGCGGCGTCGTTGGTTGCTTGCGGGGCGGTGTCCCTATCATCACCAGATTTGGATGCTTCCGTGGGCGCGGAAGTATTAGAAGATAACGACATTTCATCATTGCTTGTTTCCTGTGTTTCAATTTTACTTTCAAAGTTATCAATTTCAGATTTCTCGGAGGTGGCCTCGCGCGGTATGAGCGGAGACTTGGACGAAGCATATTCATCGACACCGAGCGAGGGCGGGATCTCCTTTATTTTCACTTCAGTGATAACTGGTATCTCGGAGACGGGAGTGATTTCTTTGATTGTTATTTCATTTTTGGGCGGGTTTAGTGGTTCCTTGATAGCCGTTGGCTCGCCGCTGGCTGCCGAGTCTTCCAGCGCGGGCACACTGGGCGCCGCCGGTGTAATCCCAGAAATCGTTGTAACACCTGAAATGCCAAAATATACATTAAATCATTAAATTAAGGAAACTATACTTCATAGTTAATTTTGATATAACTACTATTGAGCCGAAGAAAGAGAATCAGCGGTATAACAATTCAAAATTGCCCTTTTTAAATTGATATAATAGTAACATTATCGTACTCCAGAATTTTTAATTTTTTAGCTATGTTAATACATTTGTATTGTAATATAAAGAAACAAGATTTTAATACAAGTTACAGGTACGACAACATACCGTTTTATTCCATTTTGTCGGCCGTGAACATCAAATAGATTTTGACGTGAATGGGTGCGATATTTCTGAATATTAAAGAAGAAGACGCATGTCTTCAGGAAGACGTATCTTAATAAACATACTTCATAGTAAGAAGAAGTATTTCTTAGTATTCAGAACATTCAATAAAGAAACAGTAGTTGTAGTGTTTGGTGCGAGCTGACCTCTGAGCGGGCAGTTGTCGTACTCGGGGCAGCAGCGGCCGGGCACGCGGCGCGGCGAGCAGTCGTCACGCACGAAGCACGCGATGCGCCGGCAGACCACCTCGCCACCCTGGCAGTAGCACACGCGGCACGGGTCCTGCGGGTCCACCAGCTTCTCGCCGTTGCCGTACACCCGCCCCTCCTGTTCGCACTCTGACACACAAACAAAGAGATGAGTTTTTGAAGAAAGAGCACCAGTAAGCAATATCCAAATTTTGTCGTTTTAGTTCGTACTGTCAATTTGTATTGGTCTCGTACTTGGTCCTAATCGTATTAAAGGTAAGAGTATTGAAGGTGTTGGGTAGAAGGAGCTTACCACACTGGTATGTGGGGCAGCAGTGGTCGGGGCGGTGCAGCGCCTTGCAGCCAGGCCGCGGCTGGCACTGCTCGCGCTCGCACAGCACGCCGCCGTGTGCGCACCGGCACCGCTCGCACGCGGTCGCCCCGCCGAACTCGTCGCCAGGCATATACACCACGTCGCCCACCGCGCACCCACCTGCAACACACGTACCTGCCCTTCAGCAATTGACTTCCTAATTTAAACTTGAAGTCACTACGAAATTAATTTAGACCTGTACTGATGGCACTACTACATCGTAACTTCCTTACCTTCCTTGAGGCCGAGGTCTAGGCTGGTTACATTCGGAAGAGGGCCCACAGGTCCTGAAATGAAATTAAAATTAATTAACAACACATTTAAATAAATATTTGTACAAGGTCTTGTGTACTGTATACCAAAAAAGTTTTTATTGAGACGGTCGCTGACAAAAATTCTTAATAAATAATTCCTTTCAAGTAAAATGAAGCCATTGCTTTTTATCTCAGTCAAAAAACTCAGTCTTTAGTACTGGAGTGGCCTCAAAGAAAACCCTATCCGCCGGCTAATTTGACGAGTCTTTGAGCGGCCGAAAGCTTCGGCGAACAAAGAAACCTCTCTGTACAATCCGGCGGCTAATTGCCCTCCCTCCCTTGCCCTCCTACCGTGCCCTCCGAGCTCTCGTCAGAAAAAGCGATCTGCGAAGAAAACGCGACCCTCTCAACTCCCGCTAACTTACTCTCACTCGTTGCAGAGTGGCGCAGTATTTCGCAATAATGTATTGTTGAGTTGAATGTATTCCTCGTGTTTTTATCACATAAGTATAAAAGCTTTTTCTTTATTGTTGCATGTTTTAGCCGACCATAGTACATATTATAGTCAACATTTCTCCATTGGTTTTAATTTTAATTTCGTAAATGTCATTGTTACGAAAAAGTAAAAATGACTACGATATTGAAGATCAATTGCGCCGCACTCGACTTATTCAAGATGTCAAATTAAAGTTAAAAACCTGTTATTTGTGCACAGAAGACTTTTAAATAAAAAAAATATATTTACTACGGATAAATTGAAAATCATACACAACAACGCTACAGCCGTTTTCATTTTCACCGAAATAATTTGAATGATGATCCTCCGCCTCAACCCTCTTACGGGATGACACGCGAATAAATAACGAGGGCTGTGGAGGTCGCCCCTCTCCTCCCACCGCACTCATATTGCTTTGATTTATGTACTTTGTGTCCCGTAGAGTTTCGACAACGTTATACATTTACTATCGGTACTATAAATCAAATACAAAACCATATATGTTTCTGTTCTTGTGCTCCATCGTGCAAAAGAAGTAGACAATCCATTATTATTTCTGTTGCCTTTGAGTTTCTACATTTGTATATTTTGTCATTTGTTTCTTATTCAGTTCAAGAGAAATTTATAACTTAAATCACAGTTTTTACAATTTGTTTATTGTTTGATTTGGGAAAGAAATAATCAATGATTTTAAACCGGTTTTACAGCTACATTTATTCGACGCGTGGTTTGTCAATCTGTGGCCGGGGTCCCGCAGCGCTCATGAAAAGTGTTTATTGCCCATAAAGCCTCCCGGACATTTTCCTAATGGAAAAATAACAAGGACGTAGCACACGGGAGTCGTTACTCGTTATATCACGTTTTTCGCATACGACGCGTTAAATGATTAATTTATCATATTGGTGCGTCGTAGAAATCTACAGGTCCGCGCTTCTCATGGTCACATCGGGAGGAATGCGGATATAATTCTAGAATTTATGTAAAAACTGCATAATGTTCATGTCGAGTCTTTGTTGAGGAGTTTTTATTAGTAAATTAACATCAAAAAACTGTTCAAAATTTACATTCTTGCAACGAATTTCGAGAAAAACAAATAGCTATAAACTTAGCGTTTAAGAGGCAGAACGCACGACCCGTAAGCCTATATAATAAATCCGGAGACAAGCAATTTCATTTCTTCTGGATGATGTAATGTAATGTGTAATATTATACTAACATAACTAATTCCATTTATAACAGTATTACCCTGCAACCGTGAAATTGTGCATTGCGAGCTGTGAGCGCCAAGCGGTGTGTCATAACGCACTAGCGTGCGGAGACGCGCGTGCGGCTGCGGCCGGGTGTCGTAGTGCGTGCCGTGACGCAAGTAGCTGTCATCATTACAGAATCATCAATCATTTGTAACACGTTACGATGCACTGTAAATCCGCATAATATATTATATACCGTGTGTCCGTATGTTCGTTTAAAAAGTATAATACTGATAGATCGTCATTTCTGAACTTTAATAAGCGCCTTCTAGCACCCCTAAAAGAAGTACGACAACGACGAAAGGGTTTTCGCAGGTCGATACATCCGCTATATTAAGACGTTTTGAAGCCTAAAACGACTGGTTTGATAAGAGTGAGCTAAGTCTAAATTGGGATTTAATGACCATTCTTGTTATTTTAGAATAAGTGTGGTATAATGAGCACGTGCTGTTAATGCGACGTGTGTCGCTCGTGTCCTGTCGCGGTTGAGTCATCGATTGTTGAAGGCAGTGAACACACTCGAGGCGAGGCGTGGCGAGGCGACCGCAACTGCTTTAGTAACGCCGCTTTGTTTAGACATTACGTACGCTATTGTATTCCAAATAATTGCTTGCGTGTATAAAGGCGCATGTCATTTGTTACACGAGCTTCGTTTAAAGTGTTTATTGTGCAATTATTTGGTTTCAAGCCTATTATGACGAGAAGAGATTTTCTAGGGTGCTTTTTCTATGTGAGTTTTTACTCTCGCTTGATCATATCGAAGGATTATCTGGATTAAACGTTAAGAAACATTAAATCCGACTAATGATGTAAATGTTTGCTGTGCGTTAAGTACTACAATAATTATGTGATGACTTAATTATCGCCAGGGGTAGTCAAGCGCAGCGGAGCTAAACGTTGTGTCGCCGGGAACTCGAGCCCTGCGACCCTGCGACCCCGGCCTCGCAGCACCCCTGGCGGCGTAGTGGCGGACGTAGACCTTCTGATAACGGTCACCTTACATCACACCGGTATTGAGACGGGGAATGTGGATCACTGTCATTGTCGTCGGATCAGTTACATTTTACTTGCGGGTTTTATTATGAAATATTGGATAATAGAAAATTTAGCAGTTACAGCAAAGGTAAACAACTTTATTCTGTAGTAAACTGTATACAATCACGGTATTACTGGACATCACGCAGCGTGACACGGCAGCACGTGGCCGCGGCCGGCGAGCACGCGCCAGCACGCTCGCCTAGCGGACCTATTGTTCCTGTATTAATGGTGAATGACTGAATGGTAACAGTTTACATTATTACGTAACTAACACAACTTTATGCGCGGTTCACTCTAGGCCAGTACAGTTGGATAGTTGCGACGGCCAGTCATAGATTGCATGAGTTGATTGAGTCCAGTTTTTGACCGCTACAATTTAACTGAACTGGCCAAGTGTGAACCGGACATTAAGTCTTGAAATTTGAATCCATTTCGTGACACAACACGATTTTAGCTTTGTCATGACAAGGAAAATCAAAACTGATGTCACACAAAGGCCATAAGTCCACTCATTAAGGTAAAGGTCACATCACTCATCTCGTTTGTATTGCCAAACCTTTCATTTCAACGTAAGTCAAATATTTTGATTTTGTTCGGCATGAGTCAAACAAGTGATTATCATATTTTCCTGTTACTCTTCACACATACAAGAACCTGTCTCTGGATTTTTAATTTTTACACCTAACGAAGATTCAAGAGTCATCCATTGCATCACTAGTCAACACTGGGCGCAACTTCAGCCCGGCAGTAGTTCGCACAAACAGTGAAATGTGTGAAACAGTGAAACTTTACAAAACATATCCAGCAACTCTCTATAAAGATTTAACAGTTCATATGAGAGTGCGGGCAAAAGAGACAACAAGAACAAGACGCTTCGTAAACTCAACATTACAATCAAATTTTCCCTTCTACCATAAACGGAGTTACGGCAAGGAAACTTGTGCGGTTTGGCAATAACCTTGTGCATCGCCGCGGCGACCTTCACCGCATGCCACAGTTCCAGTGCGGAAGCGGCAATGTATTTATTCTTTTGCGATGACGCCAAGCTGTCACGAAACATGAGCTCAAGTAACGGACGCGATCGATTTTCCCCCAACGCAGACAACGCAAATAGCTTTTCTGTTGCAATTTCACCCCGGTTTACCGCCCACCAGGGAAGTTCACATTTAATATATTATATGTATTTCCATTATTTGGTTTCTTTTTAACGTAAAATAATATAAATATTTTGGACACTGAGCTCAAGTCTTTAAATTAAAGCCTGATACTTTATTAAATAATACTCGTACTTTGTAAATGTTTTATAAACACGAGTGGGATTCGATAGTATTAAAACTAAACAAATAACATGTTTGAGAAACTAATATGGAAAGTATCATAATATAATACAATGATGTATTACTATAACTTTACGTCTCAAATCATCCTGTGGTACATAAGAATAGTCTGCGATCTACATTTGCCTACTTGAAAAGTGTGATAACGTAAACTATCAGTTAGACTGCTAATCCTGGATTACGACTCCGCTGTTTAGATGATCTCCAAAAGGTAAGCAGTGAACAGTCACGTAAGATTATAACAGCGTTGTAGCGGCTCGAGATTGGACACGTCTAGCCAACAAGTTGCCGCGGCGCAACCTGTGTCTGCTCACGTCTATATCTTGTAAATATAAACAACCACATGTTTTAGTTCATTTCATGTGTTTGAGTAAAGCATCCGGAAAGACGATAACGTTCTCGAGTTGTGCAGTTAGAATAAACTTGAAAACCCAAGACTTTAGTCAATTTGATACTATGGTGACTCCATCTGCGTTACTGACCTGGCTGCTTGTAGTGGATTTAAAGTAATAAACAAGCAAAGTATGACAGCAACAGATTATATCACACAAACGGCACAATAGCGATGGAACAATGCACAGCAACACAAGCCGACGTCGCTCAAGTTGATGACATAACATTGACGAAGCGTCCATTTTCCTGCGCGCCGTGTCGCATCACCGGCCGGTCGCCGATGCTATCCGTGCAGTCCACGCGCTGGACCTTGCAATCTCGGCGCCATATTGTCCCGTCATGAATGTTCCTCCGTATGTCACATGACGGCAGTTGTGCGCCGCGTGACATGACCCCGCTCGACGGAAAAGCGCTCCTGCTGGCGAGGAAACGTCGCTCCGAGAGATCGCTTGAAAGCTTCCGAGTGCTGACGTAAATAGAACGCCTAGGAAATTGTGCACTATGATTCTTCAGCTTCTAGTCGAATTGTTTTTGACATTAGTAAACATTACGTCAATGCTAACGTCATTGTAGAGCAATATTTTCCATCATATACAATATCGTTAACTTGCTTATTAAAAGCAATGCGTGATTAAAATTTTATAACCGTGCATAAATAATGCTTCAAATTAAATGTGATATTTTTATAGCCACAGCTTTTTACATTAGCGATCTAAGGCTATGATTCGTTACTAGATTGAAGATTTAAATTAAAATAACAGTATTGTGAAATAGTATAATAAATCACATCTGCCAATAAAATTGTAAGGCTTGCCTTTACGAAAGCAAAGCCTCTGTTTGTGCTACAAAGAGTCATGTTTTAAATTTAGCAGCAACTATTAAAAATATACTACAGAATGTTTGCAACGTTTAGGGCTGCTGTGATATGCTAGTGTTGAGGATGATTGCGTCAGTTATCCTGTCGGGTAAATACTTGAGATGTGTGATGAGCCTGCGGAGGCTGTGGCGGTCGCGGGGAGTGCGCGGGGCGCGGCGGGCGGCGGCCGGCCCGGCGGCATTCCGCGCATGACTCACCGCGCCCCGAAAGGTAAGTTACTATCCACAATTACTTCTTACATTGTTGTGGAAACTATAATATTAATTATGATAATCTGTTTTCATTTTTATAAGTTTAAGTACAACGTTCCACTAATGTTACTGAGCAAGCATACCGATCTGAGAAAAAAATTAAACTCAAAAATAATTTTAAAGATATTAATTTACAACCATAATTACTGTGAAGTTAATGATGTACCGATTGAAACAAAATGTTAAGTTTAACAATCAAATTACGTTCAAATATTCTGTAGCAATATGAAAATTATTAGAACGGTAGTTGGTTTCAAATTACACTTTGTAATTAGCGCGTACGCGTAACTGATTACCTAAGCGCAAACAAACTACACATTACATTACGTGAAGATTTATATGTATGCAGGCACTGGAAGATACAAGTTCTTTACCGATGTTTTAATGGACTAATCATTACTGTTTGCAAATTTTCGTCTACTATTAAGATAAAAAACTAATGAGTTCTAGAGTGTTGACTATGAGATTATAAATTATGATATTCGGATGTAAAAGATTTTAAGCATTAAACTAAAGTAAATTACATCAAAAGTAATAACAGACGTGTTAACAATTTAATATTCTAAAACAGCTACATACCACACCGCGTTCGATAATGAGCGCGCATCTCTGTGAGGCACATCACGACACGAGGGTGCGACCTCCGCAGACACTTGTCACGTTGTACTCTGACACAGTACAACTCATCTCTATGCAACTTTTCTCAGACTTACACACTTGATAATAAAGTTGATTAAGCCATGAATATTCAAGAGTGTAGCTGGCTGTAAGCGAAGTTGGCGCCACTGTAACGACGAGCTATACGACGACTTCAGCCGCCTGTCGGCGACATTCCTCGAGACTCTAATTAACTTGTAATGAATACCTTTAGAGATGCAATATAACTTCACCATCATGCAACTTTTTATGCTTTTTTTAGTGATCACGATATTCCATTCAAACGGATCGAAGTAATTTAAGCGATGACTTTTATAACTTGTTTTATGTACAATGGTGTAGTTTATAATGAAGTCACTGTCAGTGCACAGACGACCATTGTGTGTGCTCGAGTCCGCCGCAAACTATTCATTTATTCGAGCTCATTGCAGACAAGAAACAACCTAACCACAAATAAGTAATTAGTTTATAAGTGTTCCAGAAAAGTCTTACAAAAACGTATAATTTACTTGCACAATAAATGTCGCTACTCTTGCTATATACATTTCATACATTAATCTCTCACATTTACCGTTCATATCACTTATCTTTTATTCCTCCTTCCGACTCAAGTATCAAGCATAATTTGGAATATGAGAGATGCCACTCGTGCAATCCGAGCGAGGCGGTACAAATAAAAGTTGAAGAGATTCTCGTCCGAAATGCGAACCAGTGGACCTTGACCTCGCCTAAATACAACTCGCCGCTTCCGCGAAGAAGTCACTTGAATCGTTCGGCCACAGAGTACGTAAAGAAGTCACATTCGAAAAATATTTCATAAGTAAAGTTTTTTGTCATTATCTATTAGTTACTTATTTAACATTGAGGAAACACCAACGAAAAAGAAGTAATTAATTACAATCATTGCAAACCTATGCTACAGCAGAAAATAAATAAGGTATCTTTTCTTTCATGTGTTTTGGTAACAACAAAGTTTATATCTATACAGTTAAATAAACATTCATAAAATCTGGTTCTACTGTGTTCACCTACTCTGTGTCCTAACAAGTGTTATGTCAGTCGAATGTCTCAAATAAACAAGGTCTCGTCTCGTAAATGCGTCATCATGTTGTTATTCCAAATATTTCCAAACATGTCACATGACCAAAGAGCATAGACCACAGACCGAGCAGCAGCACAGGTGGGGGTCAGTCGACATTCCTATACACCTCGTCTCAACGCCACCGACACACTCAAGTTATTACATTAGATTCCAAATAGGTCGAAAGCTTTTCACAAATGTAATACAAATCCCGTTTGAAATATACTCGTAAGTTAATATTTTGACTATTTTCTATGTCGCTTTTAATAGTATCAAGGTGGCAGTCTCCAGACAGTGACACAGACACAATCTAACAGAGCTTATAAAGTTCATGGGCGAGCTTAAAGTTTAGTAAATTCGTGTCTCAGTCAGCGTGAGACAGCGCACGAGCTGAGTCACGGCGCTCAGTGGTTTGTGCTTAGTAAACATAAATGACGACGTACCTATTACATAACTATGCTAAGTTCAAACGACTTAATTATGTTGAAATATTGCTTAATATTTGTTGAAGCAATAATAAATTAACCGTCAATATAACAAAGTTTTGTAAAATATCTACAAATATGATAAATTACATTTTAAGTTGTTTCAAAAGTATTGGTTTTTATAAATATTTTGTTACTTGAAAGCTTGCGCGATATTGAATGGACTTTCGTTGTGATTCATCTGACATCATTTATTACCATTTATCAATCTAGAAATCAGAATGATGTGAAGGTGAAGTGTATGGAGAAGTGTATTGTGTGAAGTGGTGATAGTCACTCACCCGCGCTGCAGAGGGAGGCGAGGCAGAGCGCGGCGACCAGCGCGCGCAGACCCCTCGCCACCGCCATAGAGCCCTCACACCTGCAACAACCAACACTATATTTAATACACATATATATTCTTAAATAATTGGGTAATCTTATTTAATACAATTTGTATCTTTGAATTTATTTACATCTCATTGAAGCGCTGATGAAGGAATAGGGTAAAATGTAAAGTTTACTGAGGTGACATCGAACAAGGAAAAGCGATGTAAACCATTGCAATGGAAGGACATGCCAGTCAATATAACCGCACACAACCGACACCAACAAATTAAATCAATTGAACCGAGCCTCGACATCCTTTTTATTATATTTGTCATCCTTGTGAAATTGTATTCGCAACTTTAATAAAAAAAATTCTTCTCGCGTTGCATCACAATTATCATGATTGCAATCAAATAAAATAAAATGAGAGACAAAAAGACGAAGGCAGAGGGTGGCGCAGGCGCAGCGCATAGCTGCAGGTCGTCGACCTGACGGCCTGGAGCCTGGTCACTGGACCTGATGCAACTCGATGTTTTGCGCACGACTTTTTCCTTTTGGAATTGATCTCATCTCGTTATGAGAAGTATCGACCGCAGACAAGCGCCATTCCACTACCGCTGCATACCGACTCTCTTATATACGCAACTATTTATTTATTTACTGAACTGACAAGACACATATAGAACACAATATAACACTCTAGACCTATAAAGTAAAAGCAATAGTCGCAATTATTTATGAAGTTACTAAATTTAATTACGTAGCTCATTAGGTCGTAAGGTAAATGCATCAAAATACATAACGACGCGAGGAAATCCCGGAGCACTTGATAATTGAATGGAAGTGAGCTTAACGCGGCGGCTCGGGGTCAATGACCACCACCCAAACACCGTCTTAACGATGCTTTAGAAAGTACAAATGCTCCAATATCGGATAATTGACAGTTAGGCGCGTAACCTCGTTCCGTGTGTGACCGGCGCGGCGGCAGCAGATGCCCGGCCGATGGCCCATATTCCCACTGAGAGCGGTCACAAAGGGGAGCCGTCAGGTAATTCCGTGGCCGGTGACCGGTAGTCATTTATCAATCTCAGCCTCAATTGGATGATCGACCTCGCAGCTCCCGCCCGCCTCCCGCCGCCTCCCGGCCGTCTGCCGCCCGCCTTCCGTGTGAAAGTACGACACGAAAGGTCCACTAATGTTACTAGAACAACGGACTCCGAAAGTCTCTTACATCTTATTTTTATGTAAGCTTCTACGCAGAAGTTTTGAGTACTTTACAATACTTTAGATACATTGTGAAAAAGATTCATAATAAAATCCAAAATGGATGTTTTCATTTATAAATTTTCAAGAGATCGAATCATATAGTAAATAATAACTGCTATTCCTTTTATGTCGAGGCCTATTAAACTTAAAGCCTTAAAGCTTGCCTTGTGATTAATTAACAGATTATTTAACCACAGAGACCGCACACCGCACGCCGCACACCGCAGACTCCGACAGATACAATCTGCATTTTGTCATATCAGTATTCTCACTGTATATGGAAGACGAACCCGGAAATGTTGAGGTTATTTAATTCACAATTATTAAAATTACTTATGTATACATACATTTTTACACATTTACATACTTTGCCGTGCTTAATAAATTAAAAGAAATCATGAATTATTCATAAATAGTAGCGAAATTAAATGTGTGTGACATGAATTTTATAATATAAAAAATCATGTATGACATCTGACCAGGTCAAAACTTTTGTAACAAATATGTTCAACAAGAATGCAAGCGTGTAGGACAGTCTTGACATGTCTTTGCAAATATTTACCTCATACCAAGATTAATAAAAGCTGCAAGGAGCGGAAAACAACGTAAGCCTTGTTACGGACTCAATAAAAAATACTAACCTAAAAGTGACGCTTACTTTTTTAGATATAGTTAATTTGTCCGTCAGTACGTGCTGACTGCTGACTGACAGAGTGGCAACAGGGCC
The DNA here is from genome assembly GCA_029286645.1 of Papilio protenor. Taxonomy (NCBI): domain Eukaryota; kingdom Metazoa; phylum Arthropoda; class Insecta; order Lepidoptera; family Papilionidae; genus Papilio; species Papilio protenor. Next base: position 186,760 of record JAGSMZ010000022.1, read on the forward strand.
GACTCGTCTGTTCCTACAGCGGCACGTCTCTGAAGGGAAATTATCTTGTAGATTGGATTGAACGATGTCCAATTTCTATCAATTCTCTCGTTACTCGATTTGAATAAAAAATGTAATCTAAAAAACTTTATATTTTTGATAGGACAAAAGATTCTCGTTGAATTCTACTGATATTGTATTCTTTTGTGTCGTGGGAATTTCTAATCACAGTTAAATCAAATCACTCTGTGTACATATCTTGGGTTTTTTTTGTTATAACATTTTAATGCCCCATAGGAAAAAAAGTCACAAGTACCATAAAGTGCATAATTACACAATGCTTAGCTTTCATCTCCATTTCGGACTCAATAAAAAATAGTCTTCTATAATATAAGGTCGAAAGCCTATATGCAGGTATATTAAATGAATTTCGGACTATTGTGAGGGCGTTCGTTGACCCAGTAGGCAGGTGGCGCCAGCTCGCCCGTTTCACAGAGTCTTTTTTTGCAATTTTTCAATTTGGACGCTTTGATTGCTTTGCGGTTTATATTTTTTGCGAATCGTATTTTTTCGAGGATAATTCTTCAGTTTTCTGAACCTATGCCTGCGCGGTCAAATACCTGCATGTTAGTTTGCGTTTGAAAAAATTCTGCCGGACAGAAGAATCAAAACGGTATTTTTAAAAAATAATTTATTCAACCAGAAGAAGGTGTATTCGACAAGTAACATTTAACTTTGCCAGTTAGATACCTTAACTAGGACTCGACGTAACCTTAGCAACAACCTTCGGTTCTCTACCCCGTCTGTTATTTGATAGGAAAACACAGCGTCACAGCAAAGTACAGACATTGTGTACTCAGCACTGACGTAGAGTGCGCAGGTAAATAGTTACGGTGGTATTTCTGCTCGATTTGGCCTCAAATATTGACGGCGGTGTCTAACAAGGTGGCTGCAAACATTGACTTGGCCCTGATTTGTGAACTGTTTGCGCGGCCGATGTGTGCATGTGACGTCACTCGAAACTAACAATACCTGACAGGACAACCTTTAACTAATTATTTGTAGTTAACGACAGTCGCAAAGTTTTGAAGAAATAGCTCTTAGTTTCCTGTTGGCTTCGTAGTAGCGTTGTCAGTGAGACTAATTGCGCGTCACACTCGTTAAGCATTTCGGTTCACTTTCGTCTGCGCCTGCGCATGACACGCGACACCCATGACGTCACGACACGACATCCGACTGATTTACATATCCAAGCTCAATGAGTTTTTACCATAGGCACATTTTCATTCAAGTCGTGAATTTCAAAATCTTTCTGGTAACACTAATCTTACACGTTAAATCGTTGTGCCTGGGTAAAGATAAAATTTGTTGAAAATATCTTCAATTACCGTTATCAGATTATATCAAAAACAAATCATGTCACTTTAAATCTACTTTTCCTCAAAATTTAATTAATTAGCATATTTTGTTTTCAAAAACGTTGTATTTAACATATTTAATGGATATTTACCGTTACATTCCAACTGGAGGATACGTTTCATGTTAGAACCAACAACGATCAATGACTGGAGCCCGAGGTAGTTGACCGCGCAGTCATACACAGGTTAAGGATAACCAATCGATGAAATATTAAACATTCCAAAACAAATCAAAACGCAAAATAATCACAGCAAGTAAAATCTAAATTAGTTCTAAATTATTGTGCTACAGATCGAAAAACAATGCTTGTGATCAACAATTAGTAGTTAATATAACTAACTCGCTAAAAGCACCTATACATATACAGAATACCCTGCAAGTGGCACCGGAAGTTCTAAATGACAATATTTTGTTTTTTACATACATAATATTCGAGGTCTGTACTGTAATCGAGGTCTTTAAGTTTATAGTCGTAGGACACGAAAGCAAACTCCACTACACATTAGCACAATGTGTCAAGACACACATTTTTCTTGGGCACATGTGTATTTGTATCTTGTCTTATTAAAATAAAAAGCTAATATCATCTTCGATCATATAAAAAGAAGAATAACAAAATAAAATTCGTCAAGTAAAACAGATAACAATAGAGCATAGTTTGGTGATAATGAATCTATCAATATCTATGAACGACAACAGTTCGTTACGTAGTTATCATCCGAATGTCGATTAACGATAAGTTGAAATGCCTCGCTGTCGATGTCAGTCTGACCGTGTGTTACTCCTGTCCGGCAGGAATGTGCAGAGGTCTTAGATCACTGGCTAATCTTAATGATCAAATACCAAGGATATATCTTGCTTATCGCTCTGTAATTCACAAGGAATGTACTTACTGCATATCAATTTATATTTGTGTAATATTATACTAAAATGATAAATAACAAACTGATAGATTAGATAGAACAACGTTTTTTTTAATCAACGGAGATGAGCTACAAAAAGCCAATAACATGAGAATAGGCTCAGATGAGATCGCGGTCGGGGCGATGCGATGGCTAATATCTCCGAGCTATGTGCAAATGCCTCGTCGGTCGCAGCAAAAACGTGAGCAAAAAGGCTTCGGCGTCCGCTGCGGACGAGGCTCGACCGGCGACGTGACTCAGCCTTTATTTGGTTTATCTACGCAGCGACGCCAGCCTGGCCGCTGGTATTTTTAGACTCGTCTGATGAGCCATCTCTAATGACGCTATCAACTTTTGCATATGCAATATATTTGCACTTGAATGGTGCATAATGATTTCTTGCATATGCAGTTTGCACTGCTACCAATATCACATCATCTGATGTGTCATTTTTATATTTAAAAGAGTAAATTCTAAAACATATCGCAAAATTATAATGAAGAGATCTTTCAGCGACGCGACAGCGAGGCGAAACAGTTGAGCAAACAGAGCGCGCCGATACTCGCGTAGTAAATACGTTGAAGTAATTACAAAGGGGCATTGTTGAGGCCTGGCCATTGTGCGCTGTTTGCAGAAAGCGGTGTCACTCGCCTGCAGCGGCTGTTTCCGCCATCACCCGTCTTTGAGTATTTTGTTGCAACGATCCAATGCAAGCAGAATTGGCACTATGGCTTTTGTGTTATTTTTCCGAAGAGTTGAATTAATACGCAATTAAAAATGATTTTTTCGTGATTTTATATAAAATCAACCGAATCAGTTTTTCGTCTATAATCAAAGATGTATCTAAATATCTTCGATATCATTTGACTTCATAAATATTGTTTTTTGTCAAAGGTCAAAGCTATCGATGTGTGTCCTATTCTGTTGATATCACGAGTGTTCTCGGAAACATTGCCGAGGTGTGGCCGCGGCTCTACAAGTAACTTATGTCACATTACGTGTTTAAATTCCTAAACTTTGCAATTCATTTACATAAAAATGTCAGCAAGAAACTAACAATCAAGAAATAAAACTATAAAAGTTATGTGTGCGAATTGCATATTGCGAAATTCAAATCTTTCATCTGTTTGTCTAACAGTATATTAAATTTTAAAACAATGTCGACCGTTTTATTGTTGTTCGCAGCGGGTAGCGAGTAGCGAGTGGTGCTGCGCTGTCAAGTTGTCAATGACCCAGTTAGGTAGGTGTTTCGGCAGACGAACTACGATGCGGGCTCTGACATTGCAATTAAATCACGCAGTTCATACAAATGTTTAACCAATAGGAAAGTTCCTGACTTTGCTAAAGAATTACAAGGTTCAATTAAATAGTTGAGCACAAACTGACAGCTTAATAATATTGTTGGGGCACGTAATTGCTAAGAAACTAAGATCACGTCCATTAAATAAATCTTTTATTCCACAAGGAAATTGGTTCCGTAATTGTTAAAAATGTGCATTATTTACTGGAGCATCATACAAATCGTAAGGTTCTCGCACAAGTTTTTGTCTAATTATCTGCGTGAATTATTCATGACACAGCGGCGGCACCGACAAGTCTGTGACCTCACATCGTGACGTCATCTCGTAGAACATTAATCGATTACCTATAAGCAAATAATTACCGCGCTACTTACAATGAAATAATCTTGATAGACACAATTCCATCTATATTTTGTAATACTTCAATTTGCATAACATCGGCAAAATATGACTGAGACAGCCTGGGACGGGGGAGAAAGGTTTGATCCGGGATCTCCGGCTCATTGCCGACAGACAGGCCGCTTCAACGGTGAGTCACGAGTTAACATTTACCTTCGATAAGCCAAGGATTAAAGTAGAAAAAACACAATAGTCGCTATTACAATGTACATCTATATTACGTGATATTCTCTTTTAAGCTTGGGATACGACCTGTTCATCACGAGACATATAGGTACTACACAACATTGAGAAATTCCCTCAATAAATATTCCCACGTTAGCCAGCGCGTCCCGTTACGTCCACACCTGGCCTGTTGATTTAACCCGGCCACTGTCCACTTGTGCGACTGTCCACTGTACTGGCCACTGGCCACAGTGGACGATACGAGTCCCAGCAGCCGGTTTAATTCCGAGCTTATTTTAGCTCTGTGTCGCTTTATAATTTAAATAACAGCAAGTCAGAAGTTTGTTAAATTATCAGTATATCTTAAAATTATCCCGCGTAATCCGATCTCTATAAAAACCTGTTCGATCTTACCACGTTCAATATTTTCTTAAATCTCACTAACGATTCTTATCAAAACCACTGGAATGATGATAAACGCGTCCTACAACGAAATCATCGTAAAAGTGCATCTTGTTTTATTTTATTGAAAAGTAGATTTATTTAAAAAAAAATTATTAACTATAGGTATAGAACTACGCATCACTGAAATAAAACAATTCAATTTAAAAAAGTTTTATAAATAATATTTTTCATTTAATGCAAGTTTGTAATCGATTTGAATTATCTTAGAATAAATCAATCAAATTATCAATAAAATATAATGTAAAAAAAAACTATGAAGGCAAAACTTACATGGAATCGCAGTAGGAGAATAAAATAACACAAAATCTGAAGTTCCTTGTTAAAGTTCGCACATAAACACAAATTAGCACAAAATGTACGACGACGCCGAGCAACGGTACCGCAACTACTTCTATTCAATATTCGCTGCGCTGTATGGTTGTGCGACACGACGCGCTCTGACGTCACACGACCACTCGCCTGCGCCGCGCACTCAACACTGGTTGAACTTGCGCCAATACTGATACAAATTTTCGTCGTAGCAAACACAGCTGAGGTGTCCGAGTGGTTAAGGAGTTGGACTTGAAATCCAATGGGTTCTACCCGCGCAGGTTCGAATCCTGTCCTCAGCGATCACTTTTTGTTGTTTTTTTTTTCATTTTTTTACATTCTTAATGTTGATTTACTAAACTTTGAATGTTTTCAATCATACAAAAAATTTTCCGTTTTCAAATAAATGAAACATTACATTTTTTTCTATTTACCACTTTTGTGTAATATAGTGTTAATTGTTTAGTTTCTAAATCTTTAGGGATTAAAATTTTTAGATTACATTTTGTAATAGTCCCATTAAAAGATGCATTTGCATAAATTGGAGGGGGCTAGATGGAACCGGGCACGTGGGGACACAGGGAGCACGGGGGGGACGCAGACAGTGAGTCGGAACGTAAACACTGCACAGCTTGTTGTCAGTTAGCTAGCCCGTAACCCGGCCGCGATATAAGCAGCTCGCAAACATCATGGCCGCCGCGGAATAGTCATTACATACATCGTACCAGTACAACGCATCAACAAATATTGAAGGGACAAAATAGAATAATCATTATGCGATCAGAAAATTTATATTACAATTACTTTTTAAGACACAGATTTAAAAAATAATCTCTAGCTAGCCTTTTTTTTTCGATTTCGATTGATAAGAAAAAAATTTGGAAATGGAATAATAATGTAAATCACCATTAACCATTCCCGTGGTTCGTTTATTTTAATTAATCGAATTATAAGACAGAAATGGTTGATAATGTTATTATTTAATAATATGATTATTATTGTAATAAATCCTAATATAATTATAGCATATCGATTACGAACTATGTATTGTATTGTTACAGTTTATGGTAATTACCGGTAATTCCTAAGAACTATTATTATTATTTTTTACAGCGCATTAAATGGTGAAACGGTATTGTTTCTTGGAAAATACATAAATATAAATAAGCTGTCACTATTGATTTATTCAAATATATTGTTATTTTTAATTATATCTATTTTTTTAACTTAACTTAAAAATACGTTTTAAATTATCAAGATTTTAGTGTAATTCACTTATGTATATGATATTGTTATCATTTACAACCTTGCAATAAAGTAATGCGGTAATAAACCCAGTTCTTAAAACAATTTCCTTATTAAAAAAATCTTCACAGCGGAAAAACGTATGTCTCAAGAAAAACGGAACGGATTGTGATCATGTTTAGTGTGATACTCAACGAATTTAAATTAGCAAAACAAATTGTATGCAAATCAATTATTAAACTAAGGATTTTAGTTATTAGAATCAATCGAGCTACAAGTAGGCTACGCAATAAGGTACAAGTACTAACCAAAGATCGCAGCCGAATAACATCGGCCTTCGCGCTACGAATTAGGAATTTAAATTCGTCCTAAAATACACGCGCGGTTTTCCCGACAGGCGTTGCACAAGACAACGCCACTATGGACGCAGCTGCCGGACACATATGGCACGACTGTTAAACCAACACATTACACATTTAAAAATACTATTTTAATCTTAAACTACGGTATACGAATAAAAAATAAATCTGAATAAACATATTTCCGCATTTATTGCATTTGTTTAGTCGATGACACACGAAGGCTGGGTCATACATTTTTATCTTAACTAAATGAATAATGACTTTAAATATTACGTGAACCGCTAGGATCTCCTGGGGGTCGTCAATATGTAATACTTAAGTTAATGCACTTGAAAATAGTTACCATGACAAGTTGTATTAAATTACTGTTTAGCGGGTCTATACGCAGATACAGTTCAATGCAATAGCATTGATGCGGCGCTAGGAGGAGGGGGGAGGGCAGAGGTCGCGGGAGGTCTTGCCCTCACAACATTCACAAGCCTCTGTTAATTATTATATAAACGTGTTATGCACATCATTTGTACTCGTACTATTCGTATGCTTATGTAAGACCCATTTGTATATGTTAGGTCTAATTCACACCCGGTCTGAATGAGGCTCGACATTGAAAACCTTTTTGATATTTTATGTATGATATGCAGAGTGAAGTAAGAAAAAATTATCATTCTACTAACGAAGAATAAACCACAAAGGAAATATTTAATGTACATATAAAACCGACAATATATTCTCTTGTAATGTTATATCAAAATAACAAACTTCACGGCCTAAATACTAATGTATCAGGTTAATAATAATCGAGAGGAAAACCCTGTGTGAGTCATCCGCGCAGCTACCTGCTGCTGCTCGTGACACCATCGCGACAGTCTCCTAAACACAACTAATGAGCCCCGGACAGCCTAGCGTTGTGGCTTTTATTATATCAACCTGTTTTATAACACACAAGAGTCAGGAACCATCAATCTCACATCATACTGCGTTGAATACAAATTGTATTTTTAAATATTTTAATTTTTAAGTAACGTTACTGAAAAACCCAACTACCTACGCCCACTACTACGACTATTAAAGTAGATTTACCAAGTTATTTTCCTTTGTCCTCTACAACCATTATCTGTAGGATCAAAATTTGGTTATAAGCAAGTACCTATTCTGAAACTAAGCAGCGTTTGATTTATTATGCTCATTTGAAACCTAACTCGTCAATGTTGTTCGTCTTTACGGATAAATGTTATTTGTACAATCAAGTAAGGTATGACCATAAAGCATTTCAATATATTCTGTGCCGTTACTGCGTTATGAGAGTTAGGCATCGATCTAGGCCGTCTGTGTTTTGGGAAAGCGTCGTCAAGGACCTGGGTGTTATTACGAATATTGCTTGACAGTTGCGCGAACGAATTCGTAACGTCATCGATAAGATTTGTATGAGATTTGATGGTATACTTTATCGCCGTCGAAGACGTTACGAAAACGTTCTCACGAATATTCGTGATAAGCCCTCAGATTACACTGGACGTACATTGTCACGCGGCCAAGCGTTTAATGAACAAGTAATACTAAAATGAGACTTAGAATATGTTGATCTATAAAATTAGTTATATAGTCTAGAACTATTTAGAAAGCCGTCCTTGTCAATAAAAAATATTTTGGGATATGATTTGCCTATTTGTCTATATTTCGATGGCATTTTTTAACGTAGTATCGTGTCAAAGCATATTTAAAAAAAAACAATTAAATGCATTTTTTTGAAAGCGAGTCATATCTCCCCATTATCAAGGTATCTCACGAAGATCGATTCGTTTGGATTTTTCCAAACACATTGCGATCGTCTGCACGACATTCACGTCACGATACCTGCTTGTCTTCTCTTTTAAAATCATCAAATCTTTATATTAATATAAAACTCATTTAAACTCAGCAGCATGAATTCGAACCCTTCACAGAACTCTTGTTTCCGCAGTTTAATTAAGATGTGTATTTTTAATTATATTATAACTTTGACCTTAATTAAAAATGAAAACTAACAATGTGTGTTAATATAAAATATGAAAACCAGAGTGTAGTGTCAGTTAATGTATTGAAATAGTGGGCGACGCATCTCGTTACTCCCAGTTTAATTACACCGGCGACGTGACACGGCGTGACACACATTCACAATGTGCACTCGGGCTCGGGGTGGGTTGTACAGCCCCTGATGAATACCATCAACCACACTAACATTATTACCGCGACCTCTCTTCTCATCTCTTGTTCTCTAGTGTTACACATCACACCCGCACATAAATACAAATCTACCGCTAACATTCATCAATGACAAATGTATCATTTAATTTAATTATGTGGATATGTGCGAATACAAATCGTACTAATATTAAAATTGCGAAAGTTTCGATGGAAGTTTGTTAGAGTTTGTAGACTAAACTGCTGGAGATAGTCTAGGCAACATAGGCTACTTACATTTTTTAATATCACGTCGCGAGTCGTGGACAAAAGCTAGTGTATAATATTAATTAATTAATCATTTATCTGTTGGTGATAACTTAGCGAATTTCATTCCGAGTTTGAATTCACAGTCACGATATTATCTCGTTGTTCTGTGACACCAATGGTCAAATAATTTCGAAATAACAATTCAAACTAGCTCTGCTAATCTCATAACAATAGCTCGGCTAGTTCGAATCCTCGGTGTGGTACAAGGTCACGGTTGTCACGGCAACGGCCGGCTACAGCGAGAGGGACACGAAAGTAACGACTTTCACCAGCGGACAGCGGACAGCGACGGCGGACGGTAACGGTGCCGTCCGATTGCCATCATTACCACTTTATCCTAATTAACGTCTAGCGCGTAACGGTCCGAGGCGGCAAGGTGGCGCGCAGACGCCGCCGTCGGCCACTGTTCAGACAAAGCACTGTTACAATATAAAGTCGCCAACACACTAACTTTTGAAATATAAAATAGTCTTACAATGATGATCCTGTGTGTAACCGATTAATTTCTTTTAAAGCATATTCCCATTGCTGCCTTTGGTTCTAATATTGTTATTTAGTTTTACAATAAGTCATATTTATTATTATTATATGTAGATTGTGTATATTAACATGATACTATGATCTCGGGCACCGTCGCGCCGGCAAACCATGGCACATTGTTTGTCCACCGAACAATAAGGTCAATAAGTTTGCCATCTACAAGACTTACAATGAAATTGTACTGATTTAAATTTTAAATTATATCTAACCTTTACCCAATTGAAGTAAAAAAGTTATACGAATATATAAAAACTTTACATTATCATTTTTCTATTTTCTTGAATGTACGAATTTGAAACTGCTGTTAGCAATGCCGCAAGTGTGTTTTAATTTAATGATAAAATAACCGTTAAAAAGCAGAAGGATAAGAAAAAAGCTAACTATATTTAATTTAGGCTTTTGTATAATTAAGTGAACTGATAAGCGATATAAACAAGACGACTCACCGCACTGGAAATAGCTAAAATATATACACGTTATCTTATAAATATGACATGTGCTGATGAACTAGGCATTGACCGCGATTCTGTCTGCGAGATTTAAAAAAATGGTTATGTAGCCCATGTTTTTTCCTGGCATCTATGCTAAATTTCATCCACATCCATTGTCTCATTTAGGAGATACCTTCTAACAAACATCCATTCAACATACATAAAATACAAAATGATGAGAGAGTCCCATAACAGTTATCCTAGAACTGTCTTTGTCTCTACTTCCTCTAAAACACAATATTGTCATTGATCAAACAATAGTATTTTATCGACTTATATCTTGTCGACAAACATAAATACGTATAATTGTCACTTCCATAACATTGTTGGCACTGACGTCGCATTGTGAATTGCCAAGCGTGCTCCTTACCACACACTACGATCATAGATACTAGACACCCGTTTTAATACCTAATACGTAATGAACTTTTTTATGCTAGATTTGTATCTTATTCTCTAACAAAGTATTTCTATTTAAATAATAGAAAACATAATACGTAAAGTCTCACGTGTTGTAACCTTATCGGCGTAAGCAGACATAACAATTGCTATCAGGTTGTACATTTAGCTAAAGTATTACGTCCCGTATAAAACGTGAAAGAGGCGTGTTGGTCGTATCATCACGATGATCAGTTCAGAAAATAGAGTCTAGACAAAAATACTGAAGCTACGAATTATTAAGTAAAAACTTCTGTTAAATATTGCTAATTTCATTGCAATAACAACACATGTGTGTATGTTTACACAGGCGTGTCGAATAACAATGTAAAGGATGGTAAGTGTGTCGCGGGGTCACAGGTGCGCCTGCCCGCCCTCTGCAACCGGAGTAACACCAACAGGTACCGTTGGAAAACAAATTGTTAATAATTATTTGCAAGTGATCAAGAGTCGATACTGAACCTAACAAAAGCCTTTTGAAATTAATGCATATAGTGCTGGTAACGTAAATAACAAAGAAGCGCAATGACATAAATTGCAACAAAGTAGTCAAGAGCTCCCATCCATCGGAGTGCAGATCCTGGCCGTGTCGCGGTTGCGTCACCGCCGCGCCGCGCCGCTGCTGCCAGTCGCCGGTTGCAATTTCACGTCCATTCACAAGTTTCGTTCCACACCCACACATCTCCGCATCTAACAAACAAACTAAATTGAACGATTCAAATGTTTCCGGTCCAACAAAAACAGCGGCGAAAGTTAACAGGTTTTATAAAAACACGATAGCTTCGTGAGATATTGTCCGATGACAAATTACTGACAGAGGGTAGCAGTGGCAGCGGAGACAGGCGTGGGGCGACGCGGCGAGTGGAGGCTTGTTTTGGTATACGACGTTTAACTTATGTCATCGACAGCCACTTACATCTGTCACCCGAGCACTCACAAACGTAACGTAACATTTGAAGAGCTCGTTCTCTGTTTTATTATCAAACGAGCTGTTCTCTATCGTATATAATGGTAATAGGATTCCTAATTCAGTAGTGTTATAATTCTGTTCTTCCATTAAAGTGACAAAAATAATGACACGTCTACAAGAAGTAACACAAAATGCTACGCTTCACCGCGCCTGCAGTCTTCGCCTTGAGACTGACATTAGCGGTCTCGTTAATGCTGTTCTCCGATGTAATTGCTGACAATTGTTGCTGAAAACGCTTGCCGTGATTATTATCGTCTGCAAAATAAGAGTATCATGGCGAAACATAAATGAAAACGTCTCTTCACAATTACATTATCTCGGTTATTATGTAGGCTTCGAATTCGAACCGATACGTGCATAAAAGACTTCGGTCCATGCAACTTGTGGACATAGACACAAAGAGGGACAAAGTAGGCGACTGTTACAATGCGTCATAGCGACGTGACTCACCATAACGGAGTCCAGTTCACTTTCCTCAACAAACACAATGGCCGCCAACAACCATACACCATCACCTTCCACAACAACTTTATAAACTCAACAAGTATTACAGCAAAATTGGTTTTTACACTTCAGTCGCAATCTGTTTAATGTTGGGAAATGTCGAGTGGCGGTGTGCAGTGTGCCGATCGGCGCGAGTCCTGCCCTGCCTGCCTTGAAGCGGCACAGCGTGAATCAGTGGGCAAGTTCAATGCCGTGCAGCCGTCGCGCCCTCAGCCGGCCGCCGCCTCGCGGTCTACAAAGTGCCTCAATGCCGTATGCTAATGTGCTCCATATACTATCAACACAGATAAACTAACAAAAACAAACAAACTTCAATATAAGTTGCAAACGTTTTTATAAAGTCAATGTTGTTCCATTTATATAAATAAATACTTTTTTAAAATCAAACTCTATAAATTTGATAGTACAGGCTGTGTAGATCGCTATCGCACAACGACTCTAACTATATAAATTTTATCTGATGCTGAGCCGAGTGTTGTTAAGTCAACGTATCAGGTATGATCTAAGGCTTCGTGAGCACGTAGCCTGTACGCATAACTCGCTATCTGTGCTCTGAGCTGAGGGCTGGGGCCGTCAATGTAGAATAATAGCTTCCTTATACCAGATAATAGACTCTATCAGATAAACGATTGTGAAAAGAGACGGACAAATCTAAGCTCTATCAGTATACCTATTACAAACAACATACGTTTCTGCATGAGTTTCATTCCTATGTAAAATGTATGCTGTGTATGAATGGGAGATTTAACTAAACTATAAATAGTGTCTTAAATACTAATGTACAAAACAACATCGATAGTGTATAATATTTATGTTAATTGTGACCACAACTGACAAAAGCGAGCGCCTAAGTACCTTACCTCCTTTACAATGGAAGCGGGTGTGTGCAATATGTGAGCACGTGCGTGCATGCGCAGAGTGCGTGCATATGCGTGTGTGTGCATGTGCGTCCGTTTTGATAATCACATAACTGAAAGCACTTTCCATGACCCAACAGTTGTTATTTGCAGTTCTAACAGAGGCAAAAAAATTAGATTTAAGAAAATTTACCATATCTATACATAATATTTTTTTCTATTTTTAAACATGTTTCTTTTGCTAGCGCTACGCAGGTAAGATATTTTTGTTATTAACTGTCGAAGAAAATTATAATTTTAGTGTTATGTAATGTGCACAAGCACAAAGCAGTGTTGAGTCAGCGCAGTGCGATAGTTGCACTTCTCGCGCCTCGTGCCTGTAGCCGACGGCGCAGCGGAGCAACGGCGCTTGCGCAATTTTACAATACTGTTTCCCAAAGCTCGCGCTTGCAACTACTATCTTGTGACAAGGGGAGCTTTTGATTTGCAACCTTCATTTTCGTTGACTATTTCCGTTGATTATTACTAGTGATTTTTTAAAATGTATTAACCTTATAAATAGTATTTAAGTAATAACTTTGGATAGATTGGATTACGAGTAAATAAAATTAATAATAAGGTGACTCCTAGTAAGGTCCGTATACTTTGACGCGCCGTCCACAGCCGTTTGATATTCTGCCCGAGCTCCCAACCCCGAGAATACCATCATATACGGACGTGAAACTAACAATCCGTCGGCAAAGCCATACTGAGAGTGTGTCAAAGTGATTTGATGCATCTTTACTTAGTTGGGTGCATTAAATAGTTGACTAAATTATTGTATGTATACAATACAAATACAACAAGGCAAACTTTTTCACCTCCACCTTGATGAATAAATCGTAATTAGTTTCGGTGAGGGAGCGCGGCGCGCCGGATGACGTGGTTCTTGATTTGTGTAAACAATTTAACAAAACCTTATTTAAACAGCAACTCTACAGCGGTTACTTTGGCCCGGAAACCTGCTTTATTAAGTCCATAAAGACACAAACATGACCGTACACAAGATGTACGTACTTAACGACATGTAACATCCATTCAAACCGCTCGCTTCCGCTTCGTATGAGCAGCACAGCTCAGCGCCATGTCCTCACGTCTACGTAATGCAATTTTGTTGCTTATTGCTTTGTTGTTGGGTTTGCAGTCGCGTGCGCAGGTAGCTCAGGTGTGTTGTGAGCGTATTGGACTCTGTACGTCATATGTATACACAACGATGCAGCTAGGCCCGGACGCCGCGCCCACAACTCGGGGCCCACATTTAATATTGTACGTCAATCTCTTTTCCTAATATAATATCCTAGAAAAAATCCTAGAAAAACAAAATCTTCTCAAAAAAACAGTACACTAAAAAGTAACGAAATAATTTCTTGAAAATAGTAAACCTCCCTTATTGTAGCTGTTATGTCTATATTGTACAATTATTATCACTTTGATGTCGGTGTCAGCCGAGGTATATGCAGTGATATTTCTACGTAAGGTTTTCTACATTTTTACCATAACAATTGACAATTGAAAGTATAGTAACGTTTTTAGTAATGACTGACACCGACTTCAAAGTAATAATAATTGTACAATATAGACATAACAGCTACAATAAGGGAGGTTTACTATTTTCAAGAAATTATTTCGTTACTTTTTAGTGTACTGTTTTTTTGAGAAGATTTTGTTTTTAGTGTATTTTGTTTGGAAGTCGGTTTTGTTTTTTATTAAAAAGTTTATTTATTTCTCGATTTTTAGTGAATCTAGACGTCGTAGTATGATAATCACTAGCTTTCAAACAAATAATGAGTTATCTAAATCGATTATCTAAGAAATTAAGTAAAGAACTAATACATCGTTGCGATCATTCACTCATAATTCGGTGCGGCCGCGCGCCGTTGTTGCCCGTGAGTTTTAATATTTTGATAACTTCTAGAATCTTGCACAGAATTACATACTGTAAAAGGCAATTACGATCTACATATAATACTCTATCGTGAAAACATATTTATTTGGATAAGGATTCATACCAAATAAGAATAAAAGCGTTTTAAATAAAGTCGATTGCACTTATTTGACGGTTTTCTCGAAACAAACGGTTATTGTGCGACAACCTTAAGAGATAGATATATGCTATCGCAGACTTTAATTCAGCTAATTGAATGACCTACAATTCTTTCATACATCATTTTTATGTAGGTCTTATAGTTTAGGCTACGTAAGCCAAGAAAGCAAACTTTGTTACAAGTTGGTATTTTTTTCTGCGACTCGTAATTTGCTATTTACGATATCTCCTAAACTATTGATCGGAATTACACAGTTCCAAGGGCATTTATAATCTACATTAAATTCTCTTGATGATGGACACATTTATTTTGATAAGGATTCATACCGAACACGAGTAATAGCGTTGAAAGTGGGGTATAGATTTTGATCGAAATTTTAATGAAAAAAGTGGTTATTGTGCGACAACCTTAATAGATAGATATATGCTATCGCAGACTTTAATTCAGCTAATTGAATGACCTACAATTCTTTCATACATCATTTTTATGTAGGTCTTATAGTTTAGGCTACGTAAGCCAAGAAAGCAAACTTTGTTACAAGTTGGTATTTTTTTCTGCGACTCGTAATTTGCTATTTACGATATCTCCTAAACTATTGATCGGAATTACACAGTTCCAAGGGCATTTATAATCTACATTAAATTCTCTTGATGATGGACACATTTATTTTGATAAGGATTCATACCAAATAAGAATAAAAGCGTTGAAAGTGGGGTATAGATTTTGATCGAAATTTTAATGAAAAAAGTGGTTATTGTGCGACAACCTTAATAGATAGATATATGCTATCGCAGACTTTAATTCAGCTAATTGAATGACCTACAATTCTTTCATACATCATTTTTATGTAGGTCTTATAGTTTAGGCTACGTAAGCCAAGAAAGCAAACTTTGTTACAAGTTGGTATTTTTTTCTGCGACTCGTAATTTGCTATTTACGATATCTCCTAAACTATTGATCGGAATTACACAGTTCCAAGGGCATTTATAATCTACATTAAATTCTCTTGATGATGGACACATTTATTTTGATAAGGATTCATACCGAACACGAGTAATAGCGTTGAAAGTGGGGTATAGATTTTGATCGAAATTTTAATGAAAAAAGTGGTTATTGTGCGACAACCTTAATAGATAGATATATGCTATCGCAGACTTTAATTCAGCTAATTGAATGACCTACAATTCTTTCATACATCATTTTTATGTAGGTCTTATAGTTTAGGCTACGTAAGCCAAGAAAGCAAACTTTGTTACAAGTTGGTATTTTTTTCTGCGACTCGTAATTTGCTATTTACGATATCTCCTAAACTATTGATCGGAATTACACAGTTCCAAGGGCATTTATAATCTACATTAAATTCTCTTGATGATGGACACATTTATTTTGATAAGGATTCATACCGAACACGAGTAATAGCGTTGAAAGTGGGGTATAGATTTTGATCGAAATTTTAATGAAAAAAGTGGTTATTGTGCGACAACCTTAATAGATAGATATATGCTATCGCAGACTTTAATTCAGCTAATTGAATGACCTACAATTCTTTCATACATCATTTTTATGTAGGTCTTATAGTTTAGGCTACGTAAGCCAAGAAAGCAAACTTTGTTACAAGTTGGTATTTTTTTCTGCGACTCGTAATTTGCTATTTACGATATCTCCTAAACTATTGATCGGAATTACACAGTTCCAAGGGCATTTATAATCTACATTAAATTCTCTTGATGATGGACACATTTATTTTGATAAGGATTCATACCGAACACGAGTAATAGCGTTGAAAGTGGGGTATAGATTTTGATCGAAATTTTAATGAAAAAAGTGGTTATTGTGCGACAACCTTAATAGATAGATATATGCTATCGCAGACTTTAATTCAGCTAATTGAATGACCTACAATTCTTTCATACATCATTTTTATGTAGGTCTTATAGTTTAGGCTACGTAAGCCAAGAAAGCAAACTTTGTTACAAGTTGGTATTTTTTTCTGCGACTCGTAATTTGCTATTTACGATATCTCCTAAACTATTGATCGGAATTACACAGTTCCAATATAGTTGTGAGCATTCTGTGTGTGGCGCCGACACCGACGCCGGTGCTAACTTATACCATATGACTTGCATAACCGGCTATGGTAACTGAATGCACCATCACGCGAGCGCGGCGAGGCGTGCGAGCGCACGTGAGGCACGCGTCCCGTTCGCATGCGACTAGCGATGTATAGACTAATATACACGTGCTCTTATCGATCAATTATCGAGCGAGCCTAGTAAATGCTCCGGCAGCCGCCGCGCCGTGCCTTGGCCGTTGCTGCCTCATTTCTAGCCCGACGGTTCCGTCTGTTGTCTCGGACGATTATACAATTTGTCGAAGCCGTTTTTAGTTATTATGCAAAAAGCGAGGCAGAGGTCATTGCGTCAGTGTTTAGTATTCGCGGCGCGGAGCAGCCTTCGCCGGCAGCGGTGGCGGCTGCGACGACGGGTGCGCGGGATCATGACCACAGCCATTAGAACACATCCTAGCCTCCACCTTCTCACAACTCACCAGCACCCACATAGACTGATGCTTTCCAATACAGTAAAATAAAATTGTCTTGAAAATCCCACCATACGGTACTTTAGATATTCGCGCCAAAAAATTGAGAGGTGTAGTTAACATCAATAAAACATTTTTTTAAATAATCCAGACAAACATGAAAATAAAAAAGCACAACCATAAAAAAATATCCTGAAAAATTCAGCAAGATACCGAACTTGAAAACTTTTATGACCGGAAATGAAAATTATGAAAGAAATTTTCTGAAAATAATAACTTTGCTTCTAAAATATTTTTTAGGGTCGTGCTCCATTGATGTGGTAATGATAGAGTAGGAGCGGCACTTACCGGCTCATCCTGTGATTGGGCTTTCGTAGAGGTAAATCTGTGAGCGGAGACGGAGGCGTGTGTTCAGCGCGAGGCCATGCCGTGCGAGCGGCGCGACGTGCGGGACGCGAGTGGTGCGGGTGGCGGTGGCGGCCCCGCTGCCCGCCGCCCGCGCCCCGCCCCGCCCGCCCCGCGCCTGCAGCGACCTGCATTCTGCGGATTTTGCGATCGCTCATCGCTCGCGCTCGTGGCCGCTGGGTCAATGTCCTGTCACTTTTTTTCTAATTCCGTGACTTTTGCTGTAGCATTAACTAGGATAGCTTTACTATTAATTTTAACAACCAACTAAAACCACCGTTTTCGCATACTTTATTCAGGACTTTTAAAGCTTACGCTCGATTCCAACTTGACATGGAGGAAAAGTTTCTTAAGGAATGTCCTCTTTCTGTCCCTCTGTCGAATTGAAGCGTCTAGGAGCAGAGGCCCGAATGCTCATTTGCAACCTTCCGACATAAAAAAGCTTTAAAAACCTAAAAGTCTCCAAAAAGCTAAATAATTATTTGTAAAACCGTAAAAGGCGATTAGGAATTCTTAAAAGATATGCTAATTACTTACAGTTACTACCTACTAATATTTTCCGTTGGCTTTGCTTGTGGAAATGCAAATTCATGTTATTTAATTGGAATACACTGTTGTATGATTGTGGTTTGCGAAGACTAACTATTCGTAAAGACTGACGTGTTGTCAGTGTTTGTTATTAGTCATTGAGAGACATACAAAGGAGTTGAATTACACTAGCAGTCAGGTTGTTACAGGTGATTACTGATTAGTTTCTACAGCTTGCATTTACAAACCTTGTCTGCGAGGTCTGGCTTCACGTCTCCTTCGGATGTTTCATATCTATCTATATCTATACTCTATACTAATACTTACTAATATAATAAAGCGTAAACACACACTTCTTTGTTGCCTAAGATGTCAGCAATTACAGCATATTTTTGAATAACTCCTGTTTTAATAAAAAGCCCTACACTTACCCTACGCTTTAGGCTATATATTTTCACGCCATTAAACTTAGGGGTAAATATTTTGGATAAAAACTCTAATGTGGGAAAGAGACCATAAGTTGCTGCCAACATCAAGGAATCGAGGTTGCCATGGTTTGACATCATGTCATATCATTTTGATATTTGCAATTGATAATTTGACAAATGTGAATAATAAAATGAAGTTTTTATAATTTTATGCAGATGAAGTCGCATGGGAACAGCTATTAGTTATAACGATGCTATCTCTTTAAAATATACATATGGTAATAAAATTGAACACTTGAGTACCTACTCTATTTCTTTCAAAAGCAAATCAATTGAAAACTTTCGCGTCATTAACAAGTTAGAGGAAAAACAGAGGTCACGAAAAACTTTGTTTTATAAGATGTTAACAGCAAGGTGATTTTGTAAATTAAAAAAAATGTAAAAAGCGTACATTTTTCATATTATATTATTTAATTTTCTTCTAGAGAGATAAAAAAAATTTACTTAAATATTGAAGAGGTACTGAAATGTATATCGCCGTTACTTTCCTCTGCCAAAACACAATATCCTCATCCCTTTCATTTTGTTCTATTAAAAAGAGATAGCAAAATGTTTCTCTATGAATGTTTCGGTAGTGGAAATTCTCAGTAAACTTGTAATTTTCGACATCATGTGTACGATAGTTGTTGATATTTAAAAGCAATAAGAATTTGTAGAGGGAATTTATTTTCTTTTTATCGACTGGCCGTGAATACCTGAGCAATAATTTATAGTAATACATGCTCGATATTTAAAATATTTGTAGGTGTTTTGGTCTTATTTGAGTTTAGTGGAAACAGCGCTTTTTATTTTGTGAACTTGACACGAAGTTAAACATAAGGATCTATAAAAAAACCTTTAAAATCTTTGCTTCTTGATGTTTCTCGAAAAATCGACAATTATTATTGAATTAACATGTTGTTTTAATTGCAGATTAATTATCGTATCACGTTACATTAAAATAATCGAATATATTTTAATAATTAGGTGCAGTTATATTGGATTTTCCTTAGTAAGCAATAGGCGTTAGGTGAGTGACCCAGCGAATCAGTGCTGTGTATGGTCCGCAGAAAAATTTAAGTAACACAAAGACGACACGTGTATACTTTTTCTATTTTTATACCTGGTCCACATTGAATAGGTTTTTTTTAGCAAAAGAGGGCCTCAGCAGCATATCGTGTAATTTTTACTCGTTGATTAAAATTATGTTTTTGAAGTTGTCAGTTGTTGCTAAGTTATTTTTTATTTAAGTAACTATGTATTTTACGACAAAACAACAGATACTTCCAGGACTGGTTTTCAAATAGTATAATTCTATGATGATTAGCAACAGACATTTAACATCTTTTTTTTCCTATTCGATTTACTGTCGACTACTTAGTTAAGTTTATTTTTATTCTTGAACGTTTCATAGATACTGCGTCTTCACGCACGACTCGATATTATATTTATTTTAAACATCAGAGGTATGGACACAGGTTAAATGATCCGGCAATATGAGCAGAGTTTATTCGCATGAAGGATCTTAGGGGCTATTTATATAATACATAAGCCTAGCTCGGGTTCGTACGTACTGTTTACGCCGAACGGGTCGCAAAAGCATTGTGCTAACGAAGAGTCTACCTCTCCCCGCATTATTGTGACCTACGCCTATTATAAACACATATTATATTTTAATTTAGCACTTTTATAATCTGTACTGCTTTTTTCCTCTTAAAGAGATACGAAGAGTTAATAAGTCATTACTATTTTTATGTCAAAATGTCATTCGGAGACACAAAGTTAAGTAAAAAGTGAACAAACATACGTAAGGAAAAAGCAGTTTATCGGGCCGTGGCGCTGCGCCGGCGCCGGCGCCTCCTGGTTTATTGCTACTAATATAACTGACAAGTTACAGAGGCGTTGCCTTGTTTTATTTCTCCTTCCATCCTTTTTAACGCGTCTTGCATTCCTCTGTCTCATTATATTAGTATTAACAGGCGTAATACAAACATCGAAAAAAAAAAAAAATACTTCAAAAGTGTAACTTAAGGGAACTTAATCTAAACGTTTATAAAAGCTGTGATACGATAAATTAATTTTAAAAAAGCAGTTTATTTTTATGTTGATTGTACTTAAATGCAACAATTAATACTTAAGTGTTACGTAAGGCAATGTGAACGACATCCACTTTTGACAAACAAGTAATGTGATGAATCGCATTTCCACAGCAACCTATTTGTCATGGCCACTTGTTTATTAGAATAATGGTCAAAATTTTACGAAATAATCAAAATTAAAAGACGTCAACATATA
Source organism: Papilio protenor (assembly GCA_029286645.1). Taxonomy (NCBI): domain Eukaryota; kingdom Metazoa; phylum Arthropoda; class Insecta; order Lepidoptera; family Papilionidae; genus Papilio; species Papilio protenor. Next base: position 207,913 of record JAGSMZ010000022.1, read on the forward strand.
AATTGTCGAGCCGAAGTGTTGCCGTGTCAGCATTGGATCACGCCACTGCCGGCGCCTCGCCGCCCGCCGCCCGCCGCCCGCCGCCCGCCGCCCGCCGCCCGCCGCCGCTGGCGCCCAGCACTTGGACAATCGTGTTATTGCAATATTTTATCCCTATAATCAATTTTGATCTAGTCTTTAACAACCTGTTTTGACACAGGAAAATACGAGTATGGTTTCTTATTTATTTGACTTATGTACATTTATTATTTGTTTTCGGATGCTGTCAAGTCGGATAGATAACTTGTAATTGGCTTTATATTCATTAAAATTAGTTATTAAAGAGGTTTAGTTAAATTGTGTGATTGCATATCAAGTGCTCAAGTTAATTGTTGTAGCATGGGAGCAAACAATGGCAGGTTTAGAACGTGCGACCGCCGCATGTCATCGGGCGCTGAGCCTTCGGTGACTCAACCCCCACGCTAAGCACATCCTTGCATGTTAACCTTTACCGCATCAACAGCAACCATAAACTAAACGATGACGTGTCAGTAAAAACGGATGTCCGCCAGAGCGATGAGTTACGACCATTTCGTCCTGGCGTCGAGCCGGCGACGTGACGCGGCCGACACGGAACAGGCGACGTGAAGACACGGCGTTAACATTTTGTTTTCACACAGATAGATAAATATCTCCGTAAGTTACAAGTAGGTACCGTAGTTAACAGTGGTAAAGACATGTTTTTATTTCTTGTTTTCTTACAGTTCTGGCAATTTGCGTTATCAAGGAACTACATAGTCACATGTACTGTACGAGTTAATACTTTTGTGTCTTTTGATCACATATTCTTTTCCTTAAAGATGTTTTCTTCGGAAAAGCAAAACTAATTCAGGTTTATCTCGTACCTACGTTAAATAAACAAATAGAGATCGTCCTACATTCACGTAAGTAGAAAAAACTTTCAAGTGTTTACTTTCGAAGATTGACTCCAGCGACCTTGAGTCCCTTCGCACCATCCTGTTGGTCCGCGAGCTGCCCGGAGTGCGGGGTGCGGGGTGCACGGTGCAGGGCGCAGGGCGGGCCCTGTATCGATCCCGCAGCCTCCGAGCCCCCGGCCCCCCCCCCCCCAGCCACGCCTCACGACCCGACCTCGTCCGTCACTTGCGGGAAATTAGCAATTATTCAAAGCTTTCTGAAGTCGGCAAACTAATATCGTTACTTACTGTTTTATGAATTACTAGCTGTTGCTCGCGGCTTCATCCGCATGAAATTATAAAAACTTTACTTTATTGTTTACATTTGTCAAATTCTCAATTGCAAATGTCAATATTACCGTTACTATAATAGCCTTGCTTCCTTAATGTTGGCGGCTTGTAGTTTATGGTCCCTTTCCCACGTGTAGGTTTTTTTCCAATTTATATACCCCCTAAGTTTAATAGCGTGAAAATATATAGCCTAAAGCGTATCCTAAGTGTAGGGCTTTTTATTAAACAAAGAATTATTCAAAAATATGCTGTGATTGCTTACATCCTACGCCAGAAAGTATTGTGTGTTTACGCTTTATTATATTAGTATAGATGAAAAAGTCAGTAGAAGTTGTGAAATTATTGACTTCAATAATATAATGAGTGCCTTTTGGTGTTAAAATTTTTGGATTCTATTCGTAAGGAAACATAACATTTAACTATTGCCTGTTACTCGACAATACGAAGGTCATTGCTTTACTTGAGTTCAAAATGTAATGGAGAAAAAAAGTCGAATTGGGTAAGCCCAGTGATTAATATTTATGACATCGATGTCGATTTCTTTTACAATTTTCGAACGTTAGTGTATAACAACCGGATGTTTTACGTTTACAATAATTGCTAAATAAAGAACATGGATTATTTGACAAATTTTTGGCCATTGGTTATTAAATAAAACTACTGGTAAATTGCGTAAATCTATGTCAGAGACAGTGTAAAGCATTGATGAAATAAGTATTCATATTACACCAGCTTGCAAAGCCGTGGTGTTGGTCAAATAGGTCGCATGTGCAGTTGTGCAGCACAGTGTTGCACAAATAGTGCTGCGCTGTGCGAGCTGTGCGGCGCCGCGGGATGTCCCGAGCGAGCGGCGTCAGCTAGTTGCTACAAGTCGTTGACCAGCCCATAGATAACACGTGCCAAATTACACAATATCTTTTAAACTAACTACAAATAATACAATTCAATAAATCCTCCAAAAATTAGAAGAATATAGCGCTCTGACATAAAAACAAAAATAAATATGATAAACGGATGTGCAAGTCAATTTTACTTTGATATGTGGAGATAGTTACAAGCGTACCCAACCACTCGAAATGAAAACTGTTTTTCACGGTGTTTTTTATACAGTGTCGATTGCAAGGATCTCGAGCGCTCCCGACCCGCCCCAGCCTACTTACCCGTGCTCCATTCCCGCCCGAACGAACGACTCACAAAAGTCTTTCATTTCGCGAGGAACTGGCAAGTATAAGTCGTCTAACCTACTTCCCTTAATACCTTCGCCATTTCCTACGACTAAAAACAAACCCTACGCACTTGAAAAAAGATCTAAAAGAAGCTAGCAACAGGATAGCGAACTGGTGGTTCTAAAGAGCTGAGGGAAATTGAAGAATGTTTAAGCGTCCGTTTATTGCTCGGGGTCAACAACTAGGGAGGAGGTCGCCGGCGGCCGGCATGTTTCAGAAATGAAACTACTCGAGTGTAGACTGTAGCATCCTCTGTATGTCGCGAGCGGGGCCGCAGCCGCCGCTTGCATTCAATTCCACTGAGAGCGACACGCTGTTGACCTCGTATAAGTCCAGATGAAATAACACACTTAAACATTTTAGGAACAAGATAAAGAATTGCGAAATTGAGCCAATAGAGAAAATAAAACCTAACAAGAAAGGCCATTGTTATATATCTTTTTCTATAAATCTAGTTATATACTCACAATTATTTTCTTTTACTTATTTTTTCTCCATATCTAGCTATATAACTGTGTTAAATGCAAGGATACATGTTAACTATATTGCTATTTTTATCCACAGGAGTACGGATTTACATTGTTAAGTAAGTATGAGAAGATAACCAAAGGAAAAAGTTTAAAAACGACCGTGATACAGCGAAAATATCATCACGAAAATACGAAGACTGACTACGAGACTGACTGCTGTTGGGGGTATTTAACAAAATACGCAATAGTAGAAACTAGAGAGAGTGTCGATTTAAAGAACTCTTAGTTACATGTTTTCCAAGAAAAGTTGAGATGACCATTTTTACAGAAGGATAAATCTTGAACTCTATACCTCATAACACACGGAGTTCTCAGAATCCGGTGACCAATCATGCGTTAACTAAATATCTCATATGGTTGTGAAGTGTTGAAACGTTTTCCTTAAATTAGGCACACATCAGACAAATTTTCCTTATTTTACCAACTGTTTTGCTGCGTTAAAAAGAGGCTTATTAATTTAGTCATTAGTTATATAATTTTTATGTCACAAGGCTATGTAAAGTCTATTGCAGGTTGCCTGTACCGTCCTACATTTAATACCGCACTATCATGATTATTAAATTTAAGTTACATTTTTTTCAGTTGATAATTTTAAACAATCATACTAATATTATAAATGCGAAATTTTAGATGGATGGATGTTAGAGCTTGTAGCCTACACGGCAGAACGGATTTAGATGAAATTTGGTATAGACATAGAAGATAGTCTGGAAGAACCATAGGCTACTCACTTTTTTTTTCTAATCCACGCCGACGAAGTCGCGGGCGAAAGCTAGTTCTATATAATTTATTTAGTACCGAAGCGTCAAAAATTAATTTAAAATTAATGAACAAAAAGTGATCGCTGAGGACAGGATTCGAACCTGCGCGGGTAGAACCCATTGGATTTCAAGTCCAACTCCTTAACCACTCGGACACCTCAGCTGTGTATGTTTTGCTGAAAATTACTGATAATATTTTAATATACATAGATACTGGAAACTTGAAATACATATCGACCAATTAACGTTTAATAACATAGGTACAGTTAATCTTTGGTGGAACACTTGAAATAATTGTATGCGAGTTTGCTGCGCTTGCGCAGGATACGCTTCCCCGCTTTATAATACCGTCAACGAGTTCATATATGGTAAAAAAACAAATAAGCTTCAATATTTTACTAACAGATATGTGATTTGTACCTTTTATGTAATTATCTCTACCAATACGAAGTAATCAGAGACAGCCTTAGCCATCATTCATACTTATTTGCACAAGTGTGCAGTGTGTACGCATTAATCTCATTCTGCTGTTTATTATGACAAAACAATCATCACAGTTTTACAGTTTGACTATGAATATTTACAAACTTTTTTAATAAATTCACGGTTTAAATTTAGATATATTATACTTTCTTGAAGTCCAGTTATAAAGGCTAACCAAACCTATCCCATCATGAAAACATGTCTGGTTTTTGCAGCAGTCCTTGCAGTTCTTTGCAGAGGGGATGGAGAGCGGGCTAAGTTTGATGATATTAAGAAATCTTCTATCGGTTATCCTCGACCTAAATTAATAAAACGAATAACAAAGGCATTGTCCATGTAGAGTAACGGGAATTATTACAACTTGCCAAAAAAAATTACAGCTATGCTTGGGGCTCCGCTGAGCAGTGGAACAACAGTAACACGGTCCCTCTCTTGCTAATAGTTAATTTCTGTCCTGCCAATTACTGTTACCACTACCATAGTAAGGGTTCTCCCTGTCACACGATTCACGAAATATTTCAGGAAACTATAAAACACTCGCATAACAACCTAAAAAAAAATATAGAACAAAGAATTAATATACAAGAGTAGCGCCTGCCATTTAGAAGTAGCATTTTTATCCAATAGGTACAAAATAAAACAAAACGTTGACCTTTTTTGACCGACTTCCCAAAAGAAGGAGGTACTCAATTCGTCCATATGTTTTTTTTTTTTTTTTTTTTTTTTTTTTTTTTTTTTATGTGTGTTACGGCATAACTCCGCCCCTGGTAGACCGATTTTGAAAATTCTTTTTTTATCCGAGAGGTAGTGCTTGCAGGTGGGTCCCATTTTTTTGTTTGATTTTTGGAGTCAAAGACTACGGCGTAGTTAAATAGTTTAGCTCAAAATTGCGTGACGAAATTTGGTGTCTTTTTTGCTTTCTATGCTTACGTAGCCTAAACTATAAGACTTACACAAAAATTATGTATGGAAGAATTGTAGCCCTTTAAATTTGCTAAATAAAAGTCAGCGATAGCATATATCTATCTATTAAGGTTGTCGCACAATAACCAATTTTTTCATTAAAATTTCGATCAAAATCTATACCCCACTTTCAACGCTATTACTCGTGTTCGGTATGAATCCTTATCAAAATAAATGTGTCCATCATCAAGAGAATTTAATGTAGATTATAAATACCCTTGGAACTGTGTAATTCCGATAAATAGTTTAGGAGATATCATAAATAGCAAATTACGAGTCGCAGAAAAAAATACCAACTTTTAACAAAGTTTGCTTTCTTGGCTTACGTAGCCTAAACTATAAGACCTACATAAAAATGATGTATGAAAGAATTGTAGGTCATTCAATTAGCTGAATTAAAGTCTGCGATAGCATATATCTATCTATTAAGGTTGTCGCACAATAACCGTTTGTTTCGAGAAAACCGTCAAATAAGTGCAATCGACTTTATTTAAAACGCTTTTATTCTTATTTGGTATGAATCCTTATCCAAATAAATATGTTTTCACGATAGAGTATTATATGTAGATCGTAATTGCCTTTTACAGTATGTAATTCTGTGCAAGATTCTAGAAGTTATCAAAATATTAAAACTCACGGGCAACAACGGCGCGCGGCCGCACCGAATTATGAGTGAATGATCGCAACGATGTATTAGTTGTTTACTTAATTTCTTAGATAATCGATTTAGATAACTCATTATTTGTTTGAAAGCTAGTGATTGTCATACTGCGATGTCTAGATTCACTAAAAATCGAGAAATAAATAAACTTTTCGATAAAAAACAAAACCGACTTCCAAACAAAATACACTAAAAACAAAATACACTAAAAACAAAATCTTCTAAAAAAAACAGTACACTAAAAAGTAACGAAATAATTACTTGAAAATAGAAAACCTCCCTTATTGTAGCTGTTATGTCTATATTGTACAATTATTATTACTTTGAAGTCGGTGTCAGTCATTACTAAAAACGTTACTATACTTTCAATTGTCAATTGTTATGGTAAAAATGTAGAAAACCTTACGTAGAAATATCACTGCATATACCTCGGCTGACACCGACATCAAAGTGATAATAATTGTACAATATAGACATAACAGCTACAATAAGGGAGGTTTTCTATTTTCAAGAAATTATTTCGTTACTTTTTAGTGTACTGTTTTTTTTAGAAGATTTTGTTTTTTAGTGTATTTTGTTTGGAAGTCGGTTTTGTTTTTTTAGTTTATTGAATAATGTTTTCCATCGCCTTTGATTATATCATTTTTTTGTTATTTTTTTTTGGTTTGGGTTTTGGCTCTTGAAGTCATAGTACAATTCATGTCCACTCAATACTTTCCAACTCGACGCACTCAGAACTTCCTACCTATTTTAATTTTGAACAGAACTCTCCCTACATTTTTTTTTTATTTATAACTAAAATAGGCATTTGAAAACTATTCTTCTGCAACTGCTTGGTAACTACAGTCCGGTCTGAACGGAACATTGTGTCCTTGATTACATTCTTAGATAAAACCAATTCGAATATTCTTATGGAGATAATAGAAAAATGGCTTAAAGATTAAAACTTGCCACATGTTTATTTGCCCGTATTTTAATAAGCGGGTCTGCAAGGTTTCCGGTTTCGGTTTTAGTATAAATTTCGTCGGAAATTAGATAATTATCTATTATTACAATTGTAAACTTGGGTAATATTAATGATTTTATTATAACTAAAATAGGCATTTGAAAACTATTCTTCTGCAACTGCTTGGTAACTACAGTCCGGTCTGAACGGAACATTGTGTCCTTGATTACATTCTTAGATAAAACCAATTCGAATATTCTTATGGAGATAATAGAAAAATGGCTTAAAGATTAAAACTTGCCACATGTTTATTTGCCCGTATTTTAATAAGCAGGTCTGCAAGGTTTCCGGTTTCGGTTTTAGTATAAATTTCGTCGGAAATTAGATAATTATCTATTATTACAATTGTAAACTTGGGTAATATTAATGATTTTATTATAACATATTGGTTAAAAATATACGATTCCGTGCATCGAATGTAGGTTTTCCTTTGTAATCAAGAAGATTATTTATGTTTTTTTTTTCAAGTTTTATGTTTATAGTTAAGATACAAACAAAATTGACTTACCTATAAACTTTTTTTTTGTTTAACTAGATTTGCAACTGTTCTTCTTATTAATTAATACAAAGTAATTTATCGTATAAATATTTTCATAAGAAACTGTCAAAACGGAACGTTGTTTTCCATGATGGCAGTTGTGTGATGTTTTGGTTTTTTTTTCATTAAAATTCATTTAAATCAAAACTGTAACAGTGCGACGATGTCATGTATTTATGATAAATTAAAATAAATTGGTGAAGTGCTATTAATGTTTAGTATGTCAGATGGTAAAGGAAGGACGTGGGTGTTCTAAAATGCCGTGCGAGAGTTGCGCCGTTCAATTCAGTGTATTTAAGCGAAAACGGGTTTGTTCTGAGTGCGAGCGATATTATTGTGGAGGATGTCTTCGTCGCGGCGGTGGCATCATGTGCGCACCATGCCGAGTGCTATCAACGCGGCCACTCTCCCGGCATGCCATCACCCACCTGAAAGTTCGAGACTTGCAGTGTTTCTTACAACATCAGAATATCTCAACTCGAGGCTGTGTCGGTGCGTTTATATTGTTTGTGATTGCATGTACATTCTAGATTGATTCTCAAGGCCTAAGTGTTTTGTAACAAGTCTGCATTTAGATATTAAGCTCCCTCAAAATATATTAATGTGTTTATAGGAATAGGTAATTGACTGATGATTAAGACATATTAATTTTTTTTTTATATAAATATATTAGTAGATTTTTGTTAATTTACTAATATTATCAAACTTTCTCCATCTTCTTCCATCTCTCAATTAGTTATGATATATAAATACTAGAGAGACCTGCCAGTGCATGAACCAGTGATCATTTAAAACAATATTTATTCTACTAAAGTTGTTCTATGTCAAACAAACTTGATTATCAGGTCTGTATGCTACATAGAAAGGAATAAATGACAATTAATACTTATAAATTGGTGAAGCAATTTAAACTGGCAATAATGCAAAAGAATTGACAACATCTTACACAAACATATCCACTCAAAATGTGGTAACAGCCCAGTACATACATTTCGGGATAAACTGGCAAGTCTAGAGTATACTATTAAATATATTGCCACATGTTAGTTTACAAGACTTCTGTGACTTTTACATTATATGATGCATGTGTTGAGGTACTTCCCTGAGGAAATCTGTGTGTTATAAATTAATGATAAATATTGCCAATAATAATAGCAATTTTACAAATCCAATACAAATTGATAATGGCATTGAATAATACTCTTATCACTTGTCAATTGTTTTAGGCTGACTTCTTAAGTTATTGCCCCCTCCCCCTCCCCCTCCCGCTCCCCCTCCACCCAGTCAGATAAGATAATAAGGACAAATACTTTGTAACTAAGGATATCAGAAGTACTATATCTGTACAATCAATAAACAGTAATTACTACTTTTACAAATGTGTTTATCTATGTTAAATTAATAATTTACATTGATTATTATGTTCTGTTTATCCCATTTTTGATTTGTTTCATGATTATATGATGATTTGTAGTGATGTTTTTATTATAAGGTGGCAAATGAGCAAGCGGCCACCTGAATCCGCTAAAATTGCCTACCCTTAATCGACAGAGGAGGAAACGCCCATAAAGAGGATATTTCCCCTTCCCATGCATCTCCTCCATTGTCAAATCCACTTTTCCTTCCCATCCATTCCTCTCAAGAAAAGGGGTGAAAAGCGAAAGGGACTAAAATTAGGCCTCTGGCACCACACTCTACAGACGAAATGCGGAATTGGTTCCACTTCATGCATGTCTGTGTGATTGTGGTATTACACTGGGCAAACACTGGGCGAGCCAGCCCATTTATGCAAAGATGTTAAAGCTGGCTCTGCCACTGTAAAAATTTAAATATGTTACATTAATATAAATATTAAAGTATATATATTTTGTACTGGATTTGATATCAATAATGTTAAAAATTCAAGATAAGTATCCGCTCACTGTGCAGTGTACTATTCCATGGGCCACAGGGCACGTTCATACTCATCTTCCTATTCTAAACAAATCGAAAGACTACAGTTAAATAGTTTATGGTATATATCTATTCTAATAAGGTGATTGAAAAAAAAGTGAATAGAAAACATAAAATTTTACGGAATAAACGCGGCTTGTAGACAGACTGACAAAAAATGTTTAAATGTATTTAAATTTTCGTTATCATCAACGCAAATACATCATCTTTGTGAAATCTGGAAATTATCTTTAGATATTGCATACTGACACTGTTATTTTATTTACTGTATATAGATAATGTCATGTACTGAAAAGTTAGTAAACCATGGGGTTGGCTTGTTTCAGAAAAAGATGAGTTAGTGGGTCTGTGCGTGTCGCATGTGAACAGCACGGCGTACCGGCGGCGAGGTTCGCGCGGAGGCGCCTTCAGCGGCCTCAAGGGTCTCACCAACAACATCAATGACTTCCTCAACTCCGCCTTCGAAATGCGCGCCCCCCCGCGCGACCCCCAGCGAGATCCCCCGCGAGACCCGCCGCCCGCTCGCAGTGAGATACTGCTCCTCTTCAGTTTGTTTGTTACATCTTAGCTTCTATACAAATACAGTGTTTATGCCTCTTATTATTATGGACATAATGAAACGCCGGTACTTAGCTTCATGGTTGTTTAATTACTATGTTACATTTTGGTTGTAATAAGAATCACTTGATTAGCGCGAGATACGACGCATGACCGCGCAGATTGACAGACGAAGAGCAAGAGAGTGAATGAATGTGCAATAGGGATGTCCGTGCGGCGCTGTTGCTAGTGATGTTCGTTATCGATCATTAGGGATCCATATGAAGGTGACACAGGCGCCAACATGCTCCCCCCGTTGAATGGCGTAGGAATTCAACAAATCATTGAGTGATGTAGGCAGCAGCAGAGTTGTAAGATGGTGCGGCGAATAGATCCTCTCGTAGTCCTCTTGTCAGGTACTTGGGATGCGATGACTTCTTAAAGACCAATGAGAAAGGTTCCTCAAAAAGTCCTCTCAGGTAGTCTTCTTGTTTCCTCCTCTCAGGAGAGGTTGCAAGTGTAAAACTGCACACGCCAAACAAAGATGAGCTGCATATTTTGTTGAATATGACTGAAGTCGTTGTTGTTAGCTGGATCGTTCTTGTATTTGCATTCGATGGCTGTAGATCTACGTTGGATATTTTATATATATTTTCTGACAATAAGATAATAAATGGATGATGTACTGAAGTGGATTCTGTATTCAAGGTGCTGATGATAATGATAGTATTCAAATGGTGTATATGTCTTGTAAGTTGTCTCCTCTTCGGTCTAGTTCATGCTATGTCTCTTAGTAGATGGGTTGGTTCAAAGCGATGGTTATGATGCAGTTGCAGGCTGGCCAATGAGAGATGTGTTCAGGAGAAAGGATTGAATGAAAGGACGCAAGGATAGCTAAAAATAATTGATTGTACATTTGCAAATAAATAGCTAAATAAAATTATATAGAAAAATGCCTTCACTCCTGCCTCCCAGGGTCCGCTAAATCAAAAAGAATATAAGTAGTCAAAAAATAAACAAATGAATTTTGTTTAACTACTCATAACATGCATAATCGAATGGAAATGATTTATAAACTTATTCAATAAATTGCCATTACTCAACTTGTAAGAAGATTTATTTATACTAATGCAATAATACTTTCGCGGGCTTGCTCCGGTAAGATTTACATGTTGACAAGAAAATGAAGTTTGTTGAAAGAAGTTATGCATGTATGAGAATGTTGTGATGAATGTTTTAGGGCCAAACCGATAATGTTTAAGTGACCATTACATTACTTATGAAAATGGAGACAACAATGCAAATTTGAAATTTGTTGTAAGTGATTTGTTTGCATTGTTGTATTTTACATGAATGAACTTCGAGTCAGCTTTGAATAATTATTTAAATAATGAACATAGTACCTAAAATAATAAATGATTGAAGATTTAGTTGATTGAATGATTCTTTGAATGACAAAGGTTTGATGAGATGTATGAAAATGAATGCATACTTGGAAGTATGAATAAACTTCAAATGATGAATGTATTTAGTTTCCAATTAGAATGCTGATTGTTGTTGCTTATGTAAGACAAATTAGAAAACGTATGTATGGTTTACTTGATAATTATGAAGTTAGTTAACGATGCTTATGATGAATGTATATAAAAATAAATATTTTGTCTACAAAAATGTAATTGTTTGTGACCACTAAGTATGTATATGAGTGTTTTACCATCATGCAAATAACAATGTAAATGTATTTTGAATGGTTGCAAACGAGATTGTTTAAAACTGTCAGTAGAATGCTGCATATGGCTGCGCATCTAATGTGATGCAGTTTTACACAAATGGGTAATCGATTTCTGGGTAAAGGAATTGACTGATGGATAAAAAACGAGATTGTTTAAAACTGTCAGTAGTATGCTGCATATGGCTGCGCATCTGATGTGATTGCAGTTTTACACAATGGGTAATCGTTTTCTGGGTAAAGGAATTGACTGATGGATAAAAAACGAGATTGTTTAAAACTGTCAGTAGTATGCTGCATATGGCTTGCGCATCTGATGTGATGCGTTTTACACAAATGGTAATCGTTTTCTGGGTAAAGGAATTGACTGATGGATAAAAAACGAGATTGTTTAAAACTGTCATAGTATGCTGCATATGGCTGCGCATCTGATGTGATGCAGTTTTAACACAAATGGGTAATCGTTTTCTGGGTAAAGGAATTGACTGATGGATAAAAAACGAGATTGTTTAAAACTGTCAGTAGTATGCTGCATATGGCTGCGCATCTGATGTGATGCAGTTTTACACAAATGGTAATCGTTTTCTGGGTAAAGGAATTGACTGATGGATAAAAAACGAGATTGTTAAAACTGTCAGTAGTATGCTGCATATGGCTGCGCATCTGATGTGATGCAGTTTTAACACAAATGGGTAATCGTTTTCTGGTAAAGGAATTGACTGATGGATAAAAACGAGATTGTTTAAAACTGTCAGTAGTATGCTGCATATGGCTGCGCATCTGATGTGATGCAGTTTTAACACAAATGGGTAATCGTTTTCTGGGTAAAGGAATTGACTGATGGATAAAAAACGAGATTGTTTAAAACTGTCAGTAGTATGCTGCATATGGCTGCGCATCTGATGTGATGCAGTTTTACACAATGGGTAATCGTTTTCTGGGTAAAGGAATTGACTGATGATAAAAAACGAGATTGTTTAAAACTGTCAGTAGTATGCTGGCATATGGCTGCGCATCTGATGTGATGCAGTTTTAACACAAATGGGTAATCGTTTTCTGGGTAAAGGATTGACTGATGGATAAAAAACGAGATTGTTTAAAACTGTCAGTAGTATGCTGCATATGGCTGCGCATCTGATTGATGCAGTTTTAACACAAATGGTATCGTTTTCTGGGTAAAGGAATTGACTGATGGATAAAAAACGAGATTGTTTAAAACTGTCAGTAGTTGCTGCATATGGCTGCGCATCTGATGTGATGCAAGTTTTACACAATGGGTATCGTTTTCTGGGTAAAGGAATTGACTGATGGATAAAAAACGAGATTGTTTAAAACTGTCAGTAGTATGCTGGCATATGGCTGCGCATCTGATTGTGATGCAGTTTTACACAAAATGGGTAATCGTTTTCTGGGTAAAGGAATGACTGATGGATAAAAAACGAGATTGTTTAAAATGTCAGTAGTATGCTGCATATGGCTGCGCATCTGATGTGATGGCAGTTTTACACAAATGGGTAATCGTTTTCTGGGTAAAGGAATGACTGATGGATAAAAAACGAGATTGTTTAAAACTGTCAGTAGTAGTATGCTGCATATGGCTGCGCATTCTGATGTGATGCAGTTTTACCAAATGGGTAATCGGTTTCTGGGTAAAGGAATTGACTGATGGATAAAAAACGAGATTGTTTAAAAACTGTCAGTAGTATGCTGGCATATGGCTGCGCATCTGAATGTGATGCAGTTTTAACACAAATGGTAATCGTTTTCTGGGTAAAGGAATTGACTGACGGATAAAAAACGAGATTGTTTTAAAACTGTCAGTAGTATGCTGCATATGGCTGCGCATCTGAATGTGATGCAGTTTTACACAAATGGTAATCGTTTTTCTGGTAAAGGAATTGCTGATGGATAAAAAACGAGATTTTTTAAAACTGTCATAGTATGCTGCAATATGGCTGCGCATCTGATTGATGCAGTTTTACACAATGGGTAATCGTTTTCTGGGTAAAGGATTGACTGATGGATAAAAAACGAGATTGTTTAAAACTGTCAGTAGTATGCTGGCATATGGCTGCGCATCTGATGTGATCAGTTTTACACAATGGGTATCGTTTTCTGGGTAAAGGAATTGACTGATGATAAAAAACGAGATTGTTTAAAACTGTCAGTAGTATGCTGCAATATGGCTGCGCAATCTGATGTGATGCAGTTTTACACAACTGGGTAATCGTTTTCTGGGGTAAAGGAATTGACTGATGGATAAAAAACAGATTGTTTAAAACTGTCCAGTAGTATGCTGCAATATGGCTGCGCATCTGATGTGATGCCGTTTTACACAAATGGGTAATCGTTTTCTGGGTAAAGAATTGACTGATGGATAAAAAACAGATTGTTTAAAACTGTCAGTAGTATGCTGCATATGCTGCGCATCTGATGTGATGGCAGTTTTACACAAATGGTAATCGTTTTCCTGGGTAAAGGAATTGACTGACGGATAAAAAACGAGATTGTTTAAAACTGTCATAGTATGCTGCATATGGCTGCGCAATCTGATGTGATGCAGTTTTACCACAAATGGGTATCGTTTTCTGGGTAAAGGAATTGACTGAATGGATAAAAAACGAGATTGTTTAAAACTGTCATAGTATGCTGCATATGGCTGCGCATCTGATGTGAATGCAGTTTTACACAAATGGGTAATCGTTTTCCTGGGTAAAGGAATTGACTGATGGATAAAAAACGAGATTGTTTAAAACTGTCAGTAGTATGCTGCAATATGGCTGCGCATCTGATGTGATGGCAGTTTTACACAAATGGGTATCGTTTTCTGGGTAAGGAATTGACTGATGGATAAAAAACGAGATTGTTTAAAACTGTCGTAGTATGCTGCATATGCTGCGCATCTGATTGTGATGCAGTTTTAACACAAATGGGTAATCGTTTTTCTGGTAAAGGAATTGCTGATGGATAAAAAACGAGATTGTTTAAAACTGTCAGTATATGCTGCATATGGCTGCGGCATCTGATGTGAATGCAGTTTTAACACAAATGGGTAATCGTTTTCTGGGTAAGGAATTGACTGATGGATAAAAAACGAGATTGTTTAAAAAAACTGTCAGTAGTATGCTGCATATGGCTGCGCATCTGATGTGATGCAGTTTTAACACAAATGGGTAATCGTTTTCTGGGTAAAGGAATTGACTGATGATAAAAAACGAGATGTTTAAAACTGTCAGTAGTATGGCTGCATATGGCTGCGCATCTGATGTGAATGCAGTTTTACACAATGGGTAATCGTTTTCTGGGTAAAGAATTGACTGATGATAAAAAACGAGATTGTTTAAAACTGTCAGTAGTATGCTGCATATGGCTGCGCATCGATGTGATGCAGTTTTACAACAAATGGGTAATCGTTTTCTGGGTAAAGGAATTGACTGATGGATAAAAAACGAGATTGTTTAAAACTGTCAGTAGTATGCTGCATATGGCTGCGCATCTGATTGATGCAGTTTTACACAAATGGGTAATCGTTTTTCTGGTAAAGGAATTGACTGATGGATAAAAAACGAGATTGTTTAAAACTGTCAGTAGTATGCTGCATATGGCTGCGCATCTGATTGATGCAGTTTTACACAAATGGGTATCGTTTTCTGGGTAAGGAATTGACTGATGATAAAAAACGAGGATTGTTTAAAACTGTCAGTAGTATGCTGCATAAGGCTGCGCATCTGATGTGATGCATTTTACACAAATGGGTAATCGTTTTCTGGGTAAGGAATTGACTGATGGATAAAAAACGGATTGTTTAAAACTGTCAGTAGTATGCTGCATAAGGCTGCGCATCTGATGTGATCAGTTTTACACAAATGGGTAATCGTTTTCTGGGTAAAGAATTGACTGATGGATAAAAAACGAGATTGTTTAAAACTGTCAGTAGTATGCTGCATAAGGCTGCGCATCTGATGTGATGCAGTTTTACACAAATGGGTAATCGTTTTTGGATAAACTTCGTTAGAAATGAATTGACTAATGGATAAAAACGAGATTGTTTAAAACTGTCAGTAGAATGCTGCATATGGCTGCCGCATCTGATGTGATGCAGTTTTACACAAATGGGTAATCGTTTTCTGGGTAAAGGAATGACTGATGGATAAAAAACGAGATTGTTTAAAAATGTCAGTAGTATGCTGCATAAGGCTGCGCATCTGATGTGATGCAGTTTTACACAAATGGGTAATCGTTTTTGGATAAACTTCGTTAGAAATGAATTGACTAATGGATAAAACGAGATTGCTTCAAACTGTCAGTAGTATGCTGCATAT
This sequence comes from Papilio protenor, assembly GCA_029286645.1. NCBI lineage: Eukaryota > Metazoa > Arthropoda > Insecta > Lepidoptera > Papilionidae > Papilio > Papilio protenor. The sequence continues at coordinate 223,866 of JAGSMZ010000022.1, forward strand.
GGCTGCGCATCTGATGTGATGCAGTTTTACACAAATGGGTAATCGTTTTTGGATGAATAACAGAAAATAACTGTAAGATGTATACTGGATTGGAAACACAAAACATGATTGTGCGACATTGCACCCAAACAAAATAGTTAAATAGTTTGAATCACGAATGAATTAAATGAAATATTTTGAATTGTGTCGAAAATGTAACTTGAATGTAACATAAAAGATGAATTGATGTATTTGAAATGTTTAATTAAAATTGAAAGATGTGACCTTTGACCTTTGTAATTTGTGTTGGTTGAACATTGTAATGATTGTAATATGTATGCACGATTAATTTAAATTCGATATAATTGTTGTAATGTCTGTGCAATGTATTGTTAGCGTGTATGAATGATGAAAATGTATGACGGAACTCAAGCCAGCGGAAGCAACTGGCCTCAAACTTGATTGGTTGATTTGTATTTGCGGAAGCTCGAAGGCAGCCCGCGATGGTGCGCTGCACTATACGCAGCAGATGAGAAGCGGTTGTGACTCGAATCTTTGCGGTGATTCTGTTGAATAATGGTTTGAATTGGTAATACTGTATATGAATGAATTTAAATTACTTGTATTTAACATGTCTATTCGATTTTGCATTTTGTCACATGTATTACATAAAGATTCGAATCTGTTTGTTTGATAATGTATGAAAATAATTCTTAAATGTTGTAACTTGACCTTTCATGAATCTAAGTTCGGTGAATAATTCTCGTAATGCACGAATGCTCTTTGCAATGAATTCGCCCTTATCTGTATTTTTAATCATTGTATAAACTTATAATAATATTACTGTATGAACAAATTAAATATCAAAATAAAGAAGTAGGTAACGTATCAAATTTGAATATAAAAAGAGAAGTTAATTATGCTATGGATTTTGTATAAAGCGCGAATTAAACGATGATTAAATGACGAAAGATGTATGAAAATAATGAATGTATTGTATGGGCTCACGTAGCTCCTTGACATCCCTGGCAGGCAGTCGTATTGCGGGCCGCGTATATGAACCCGTCGACGCTCCGGCATGGGCGCTCGAAACGCTGAAATAGTCGGCATATATGTTTAAATAACTTATAAAAACTTGTTTACATTTGGTTTCATAACCAGTGATTTGAATGAATTGAAACGAACAAAGAAGTTGTATGCTAATGACTGGTTTGCTAAGTACCCTCGTTTGAAATATAAAATTATTTACGTAAAATCGTCTGAATTATTAATTAGAATGTTTTGCAATGTATAATCAAATATTATAGCACAAATGTATGACTGGATAAATGTTTAATGGATGATTGGATGGATAAAAGAGGAAAAAATGGATAACACTTAGCTGATTGGCTGCGATGCGAAGTTGCAGTTTTATCACATCACGTCATCACGTCGGGGTCACCAATGTTTATGCCTCTTATTATATGGACATAATGAAACGCCGGTACTTAGCTTCATGGTTGTTTAATTACTATGTTACATTTTGGTTGTAATAAGAATCACTTGATTAGCGCGAGATACGATGCATGACCGCGCAGATTGACAGACGAAGTGCAAGAGAGTGAATGAATGTGCAATAGGGATGTCCGTGCGGCGCTGTTGCTAGTGATGTTCGTTATCGATCATTAGGGATCCATATGAAGGTGACACAGGCGCCAACATACAGCATGTAGCATTCCTTTACAACTTTCTATTATACAAAGTGGCTGAAAAGGAAGAAAGAAAGCAAGTGGATGATTATATGTTATGTTACCACTGATGTTGTAAAAATCGTAATTGTAACACACCTGTACAGAAAAGAAAGTTAAATTTGACTTGTTTCTATGTGAAAAAAACATATATAATATATAATTTACCTCAAGTGTTGTATTGCAGCTTATCAAAACAGTAATTTGAAACCCACTTTTGCTAACATAAGTTATTTTACCTACCTAGTGGTACCAAGCAGGTGTGCTCTAACATTGTCCAGTTGTGATGTTGGATTTCATTCATTGTTCAATGTCACTTAAACTTCTGGATATGATGTCAATATAATACTGTTTGAGTGAATGGTGGTAGTTTATGTTAGATGTAGTACTATTTTATGACAAAACAAACCAATTTAATTCATTATGTTAAAATTAATTGCAAATGTTAGATTCATCATCGGTGAGTCCCGAGGGAGTTTTGGGTCCAAATAATACCTATTGTTTGAACGACACTTTTATTTTACATTTCAGGTTAATCATTGATTTCTTATTTATCGAGAAGCTTGTTACAAAGTACATAGATGCTACAAAACTACGAATGCATGTTTAGTGTCATGTGTGATCAATGCCGGCACTTGCAGGCAGCTGCTTCAACGCGACGCACGTGCACGCGGCGCCGCACGGCCCCGCAGGCCCCGCAGGCCCGCACCCCGCGGACTGCCGCTTCACGCCCACACCCGGTACTTCTTTATTTATAGCTCAAAGTGCTCTAAATCATAGAGTAGGTGTAAGTTGTGTTTGTCGTGCCGCGTGCAGGCGGCGAGCGCGACGTGCGGAACGCGGCGGCCGCGCAGCCGGTGGAGGCCGAGCGCCGCGAGTCGCGGGACTCCGCGCACCTCGACACCGCGGACTGCCTCGAGATAGAGGACCTCGACGACGCCGGCTGGGAGTTCGTCAGCACGCCTGCCGACCCCCTGCCCAACGGTCGCCGCACGACGCATTCCGTATACTATCGTATTTCCTTTATGATAAATATTTCATTTGCTTATTTTAATTTTAGACTCTGAGGTGCTGCTGACGGCCAGCGATATCAGTCAGCGGGCGGCCGCGACGGGCGCCGCGTCGCCGCGCGCCGAGAACTCTCACGGCGCACAGGGTGCGGAGGTCGACGACGGTCCCCGGGGTTCCGCCGGCCTCGCCGCGTCCAGCGGGGGCGCCAAGCGCGGCGCGGGGGCGCCGACGGGGGAGCAGTGGGCGCCGGCGGGGGAGCAGTGGGCGCCGGCGGGGGAGCAGCGGGCGCCGGCGGGGGAGCAGTGGGCGCCGGCGGGGGAGCAGTGGGCGCCGGCGGGGGAGCAGTGGGCGCCGACGGGGGAGCAGTGGGCGCCGGCGGGGGAGCAGTGGGCGCCGACGGGGGAGCAGTGGGCGCCGACGGGGGAGCAGTGGGCGCCGGCGGGGGAGCAGTGGGCGCCGGCGGGGGAGCAGTGGGCGCCGACGGGGGAGCAGTGGGCGCCGGCGGGGGAGCAGTGGGCGCCGGCGGGGGAGCAGTGGGCGCCGGCGGGGGAGCAGTGGGCGCCGGCGGGGGAGCAGTGGGCGCCGGCGGGGGAGCAGTGGGCGCCGGCGGGGGAGCAGTGGGCGCCGGCGGGGGAGCAGTGGGCGCCGGCGGGGGAGCAGTGGGCGCCGGCGGGGGAGCAGTGGGCGCCGACGGGGGAGCAGTGGGCGCCGACGGGGGAGCAGTGGGCGCCGGCGGGGGAGCAGTGGGCGCCGGCGGGGGAGCAGTGGGCGCCGGCGGGGGAGCAGTGGGCGCCGGCGGGGGAGCAGTGGGCGCCGGCGGGGGAGCAGTGGGCGCCGGCGGGGGAGCAGTGGGCGCCGACGGGGGAGCAGTGGGCGCCGACGGGGGAGCAGTGGGCGCCGGCGGGGGAGCAGTGGGCGCCGGCGGGGGAGCAGTGGGCGCCGGCGGGGGAGCAGTGGGCGCCGGCGGGGGAGCAGTGGGCGCCGGCGGGGGAGCAGTGGGCGCCGGCGGGGGAGCAGTGGGCGCCGGCGGGGGAGCAGTGGGCGCCGGCGGGGGAGCAGTGGGCGCCGGCGGGGGAGCAGTGGGCGCCGGCGGGGGAGCAGTGGGCGCCGGCGGGGGAGCAGTGGGCGCCGACGGGGGAGCAGTGGGCGCCGACGGGGGAGCAGTGGGCGCCGACGGGGGAGCAGTGGGCGCCGACGGGGGAGCAGTGGGCGCCGACGGGGGAGCAGTGGGCGCCGACGGGGGAGCAGTGGGCGCCGGCGGGGGAGCAGTGGGCGCCGACGGGGGAGCAGTGGGCGCCGACGGGGGAGCAGTGGGCGCCGGCGGGGGAGCAGTGGGCGCCGACGGGGGAGCAGTGGGCGCCGACGGGGGAGCAGTGGGCGCCGGCGGGGGAGCAGTGGGCGCCGACGGGGGAGCAGTGGGCGCCGACGGGGGAGCAGTGGGCGCCGACGGGGGAGCAGTGGGCGCCGACGGGGGAGCAGTGGGCGCCGACGGGGGAGCAGTGGGCGCCGACGGGGGAGCAGTGGGCGCCGACGGGGGAGCAGTGGGCGCCGGCGGGGGAGCAGTGGGCGCCGACGGGGGAGCAGTGGGCGCCGACGGGGGAGCAGTGGGCGCCGACGGGGGAGCAGTGGGCGCCGACGGGGGAGCAGTGGGCGCCGGCGGGGGAGCAGTGGGCGCCGGCGGGGGAGCAGTGGGCGCCGGCGGGGGAGCAGTGGGCGCCGACGGGGGAGCAGTGGGCGCCGACGGGGGAGCAGTGGGCGCCGGCGGGGGAGCAGTGGGCGCCGACGGGGGAGCAGTGGGCGCCGACGGGGGAGCAGTGGGCGCCGACGGGGGAGCAGTGGGCGCCGACGGGGGAGCAGTGGGCGCCGGCGGGGGAGCAGTGGGCGCCGACGGGGGAGCAGTGGGCGCCGACGGAGGAGTGCTGTAAGATCTGCATGGCGGCGCCGCTGGAGTGCGTGCTGCTGGAGTGCGGGCACATCGCCGCCTGCACGCGCTGCGCCAAGCAGCTCGCGGAGTGCCCCATCTGCAGGCAGTACGTCGTGCGCGCCGTGCGCTTCTTCCGCTCCTAGCGCCCCCCCCCCCCCCACGGCAGCAGACAACAGACAAAACATAAACAGAAAACTAATGAGAAACGAAACTTCATTACGTTTCATGAACATGTTTGTGATGAACAAAATAATTACGTCCTGAAGTTTTAATTAGTTTTCTCTTCGTCCATTAAACATTTTCACTTTTATGCTGATGTCATCTTAACTAAATTCGTTTTTCAAATATTGTCGCTTAACTTGGTTCTTTTTTCATTCTACTTAAAAAATCAGGAATTTTAGGCATGTAGTTGACGTTGTAATTTAAAAAAAAAACAAAATATTGAATGCAAGTTACATTCATACTCGAAATTATTTTTATGACGTATGTATATTAAGGTTGAAGTTATTTGTTCTGTAACTTGATATGAAGTACACAGTTGCTGGTGTTTCTCACAATTTCTATGAACGTTAACATAGAGCTATGTATGAAGGGAGTGAGTCGACAGGACAATGCGCAGAATGTGGTGCGCTGTCTGTGTCCGTGTGCAGCGGCACAGTGTATATGTATGTATGTATGTATGGATGTAGCGCCTGAGAGGTGATCACTAAACTCAATTTTGTAAATGTTACAATTTAAGTGTTAGTTCAAAATACAATAAATGCATTGAAAAAAAAATTGTATATATTTTTTTAAATATCGTTTATCATATTGCTAAAAAATTACTACGTACTACGTGATATTTTTTTTGCCGTTTTTATTGGAGCATTATTTATGTTTAAAGTAGAATCTTATGAATTGTCTTATATTTTTTGATGAATTTTCATTTTATGAGACATGTTAAATTTGTGTTGAAGATAAATATATAGTGGTATAAGGAATGGTCTGATAACTGATGTATTCCCGGTGGCTGTGCGCGAGACAAACTTCAAACAAGTACATTTATATCGTTTGTCATTCAAATCAATATTATTTGCTTTCATCTTACAATTATATTGTTATTGAATTAATTATAATTTAATATATGTTAGTAGATAAGTCAATAATTCGGTGTCGATATATTCCCACTGACAACAAATTTTGTATGAATTGTAAATAACTCGGTGATATTTTTGTATGTAAAATGAAGTGTCTGTAGCGACCCCCCCCCCCCCCAGTATCTCATTGTGCGACACGTGGTGTTTAGTGCGCATTCCCACCGCCGAGCACACACACTTGTCGTCCAATCGATATCTCTATGTGTGTCAACATTTGTAAATACATCATTGTTATATTTTTAATATAAAGTCATTCTGTTTTTGTTGTATTATTTATGCAGGTCTCATCGTGTCGTTAAAACTTATCCTCCATTATCTTGTATTTCTGTCTGACATAACGCAAGTGCCGCGGCGACAGAGGGCGCTGCCGCGGTACCTGCCCAATGTAATAACAATTTTTATATTCAAACTCTATACGTGTAGGTTTCATAATTCATACATCTCGTGTCAAAGCAGATTATTTGGTAATATAGAGCGATACACGATCAAATACGTATTTTTATTTCCTGCCCCCCCCCCCTCTTCACCCCACTAAGCTACGTATACGTTTACGCCACTTCCGAGCGGCGCAAGCTCATTCGAATTGTTAGAGCATCGCAAGTTGTGAAAATCAAACTATGCAATATAATCAACATCTTATATTTATAAAGTTTTAACAAAAACGTTTTGGTGTTACGAGCGAGTGAAGGAGGTCAGTCGCGGCCGAAGGAGTGCGTGTCCTGAGGCGCGTCGACGCGCACGATGGTGTCTGCGGGCGTGAAGTAGCCCTCGTAGTGCACGGAGTCGGGCGTCGTGTCGTAGTGGTAGTGGCCGCCGTCGCCGTGCGCGCTGAACCCGTGGAAGTGCTGCACGCGCAGGTCCAGCCCCAGGTCGGCGGTGACGAGCGTGCCCACGTGCACGATGGGCGCGCGCATCTCGAAGTAGTGCAGCCAGCGCTCGACGTCCTCGTCGCTGCAGAGCGCCGCGGACGAGAAGTCCGGCATCACGTGGTGCTTGACGCGGCCCTCGCGCACCACGAACGCGCCGCCCAGCCCCACGCCGCGCTCGCCGTACCGCGCCCGCAGCGCGTGCCGGATGGCCGTGATGAAGTTGTCGGCGCCCACGCGCCGCTTCGCCACCACGCGCAGCACCTTGCCGGGCGCGCCGTCGCTCAGCAGGTAGTTGCCGAGCAGCGCCGTGCGCGTCTCCGCGTCCGGCAGGCGCCGCTGCAGGTAGCCGCTGCTGCCCTTGGCCGCGCCCACCGGCTGCACGGTCACCACGCGCGTGCCCTGCCGCACCGCGCCGTCCTGCATGCGGAGGTTGATGATGCCCTGCATTGAAAAATCACATTAGTTAACGTTCTCAAGCACTCAAAACCATAAGCTTCGAAGCGGAGGGGGCGGTTACCTCGCAGTTGACGCCGATGTAGGGCCAGGGCCCCGCGCCGGCGCCGGCCAGCAGCGCGGGGTCGCGGCGCAGGTGCCGCAGCAGCGCCGCCAGGTCGTACACCTTGTCGCGCTGCACCAGCGGCACCAGGTAGGGCGGCCCGCCGATCTCCACCAGCGTCGCGTTGCCCGATATGCCTGCACACCACCATCATACTACGTGACAAACAACTACAAAATTAATAGAAACATCCTGGGATAGATTTAGGTATAGATCCCCTTTCACTAAGCCACTTTGGGTGAGCATGACCACTACGTGTATGAGAGTCGCTCCAGTGAATTATCACTGGCTTGTATCAACGCGCTAGTGTTTTAAAGGAACTTTCGCGAACAGACAAACATGAAAGACAGTGTCAGTGAAGTGAAGTAATTTAATAAAAACATTGATTACGTGTTATGGGCGACGACTATAGTTTCTATATTTACTGTAAACATATTTTCCTTATCGGAATGATTGCTTGGGTTTTGACCGATGGGATCAAGTCATTGAATTCAAATTTAACCAAAAAAAAATTTCATTGAAAAAAACATCGGCCACGCCAATGTAAAAAACATAAATTATAAAATTATAACAAAAATATTCCTACTTCCCCGATCTTATTTCTATTTCTATTAATTCATTATTCAATAGGCAAACACTGCAATCAATAGCAAATAGTGCCCGCTTCTATTATATTGTCTGTACAAACAAACAGTTACTTAGGCAGCGTGTTTACTTACATAACAAACAGATAAGCTGCAATCAGCTGCTGCGATGTACCTAATCATAAAGACAACACGAGCTCGCTACTGGTGTTGAAGCTGGAAGCATTGCCCACACGCATCAACTGATGTGAACATTTCTCTATATCGATTTGTATTTACAAATTTTAAAATTTAATTTAATTGGGATTTTAACATACCGTACCTGATACTTATTGTAAGCTGCACTAACCTGGCGCCTGCAGGTCGAAGGGCGGCTGCGTGAGGTCGGGGCAGTCTACCACAGACACCTCCACTGTCTCGAACGTGGACAGCAGCTCACGACACAACACTGCAACACACGTACTAATAAAAGTTCACTTGACAGGCAGACATTTTCCAGATTTAACAAGGAAGATGTGAAGATACAGAGCTAGTGGACGCCTCGCTAGATTGACTGCAAATTTTCTATGAATCGCCTTAGTTGCTTTTCTAAAAGCAATTCTGATAGTCTTCTTTATGAATGTAGTAAATATTTTCAAGAGAATAGACTGACCGTCTGCCATCTCCTCCAGCGGCGGCACGTGCAGCGCCTTCGTCTGGATGGGAACCTTCGCGTAGTCTACTGTTGTCATGCTGCAACACGCAAACTAAATTATAAAACAATTTCACTGCGAACTAGTATACTTAGTTTTTATTTTTTTATATTAGCCACTTACTATAATTACTTAGATAGTAGGTATTTATTGCAAATTGAACTCAAACCGCAAGTAGGTGCTCCAGACACTACTTACCTTGATAAATTTGTATCGATTACCGCCGCTTCCACAACTATTACTACAATAAAGATTAAATAAACAGCGAGACTGGAACGTCCGACGAGAATCATTATCAAAAAGTTATTTAACAAGTGTTACATGATTTTGATAAGTTTGTGTTGAGGTCAAAAGGCGATGACCTTAGGTGAATACTTACGTAGAAGCGGAGAGCGGGGCCGGCGGCGGCGGAGCGGGCGCGCAGGCGACGGCCGGCTGCGGAGTGAGGCGCGACCTTGTCCGATGCTAAGTAAACAGCTTCTTGAGCTCTCATTATTTTTTTACGTTTAAAGATAAGTAAACTATTTACCTAAAGCCATTAAAATAAAATACTAGAGTATCATTTTTCTGCGGGATGTGTCTTTAATTTTTTACAAAACATTTAGGTCTCAATTTTAAAAGATGTCAAAAGTCAAACATTTCCATTAGTTTCTGTAAACAAAGCGGCAACGAAGCAATGGATTAGATAGTCTAATGTTAGCCAAAACAGTTAGCACCATGGACTTTTGGCTAACCACCCTGTACCATATACCATACTAGGATGTCCCAGTATCGTCATACTCTGGCTAATTTAACAACAGGAAATGTAAGTTTTCGGCGATAAACGCCGTTAGCTGGTGTCATCCGACAAAAGTTTATTAATAGGAGACATGCATATGGTATATAAATAAAAACAACATAACTTATATGAAACATTATTTATTGCTGCAAAGTCACATACAGTTTCTATGAATAGCAACTGCAAAACACCTGTCATTTATAGAGATGATCTCCCAAACCTTTCGACCACACACAGAATTACATACCTATTTAAACTTAACTCGTCATTTGTAAGTATCGAAGTTAAGTGAGACACTTTGGCAATAACAATATGAACAGAAAAATATTGATAAAAAAATCAAGACATAACTTGACCAAATGTTTAGTTAATTATTACAGTTACAAATCAATGTCATTCTGCATATTACAAAATTAACTATATATTTCATGTGTAAAAAGTTAACTTTATTTAAAATATTACTTCAAGTACTTTTAAATATTTTCATTGACAAAGTAAGTAAGTTTAAAATAAATAAAAATAATAGACAACGTACGTCTAACAAAAGTTAACAGTATATAAGACAGAACCGTCGCTGCGGTACAGCCGCGCACCAACCAATACCCCACCCCACTCCCATCCTATGCGGTACAGCACATAAATACTATATCAACACTCCAACCCGTACTACTTGTTATAAGTATAGAAAAGCCTTTTACAAAGGTCTTTGTCCATGTTTATACGGCTTTGATAATTCAAAGCGTCATGTGTAATACCAAATGATCAACACATTGTCATACAACAACTGAGCAAATCAATTTTGTTTGAATCTGTACGTTAGTGAATCTAAATACGTTGAACAATTTCTTTAAAATCTAATCGTCACACGGAATGCTACAGACTCTGTTTTATGTATTCTGATTTTGAAACTTTATTTATATAAGTGAACTATACATGTTTATTGTAATTAATTCTACCGATAATCCTCTAAATGTTCAAGAAATAAATAAACAAAACACTAATATCAGTCGAATGGAGACGGGAGGCCACAGCAGTGTTGCTCTGCAACTCGTAACTCCTGTCCTACACTTTGTGCTCAATTTTTAACAATAACTATGACTATGCTACATATATATACACTAAATTATAAATGTAAGATGTGTTTGTATACAGTAGATAGTACACAAACAATATGCGATATCAATGACTTCTTCATGTCAAATGGAATGTAAAACTAAATAAATAAACTAAGGATGTCTTCATAAAGAATTAATTTTTCATTGTAATTAACAAAATTTCGACAACTTCGGCGCGCGCGCAGCTAGCGGCTAGCGGCTAGCGGCTGGCGGCTAGCGGCTAGCGGCTAGCGGCTGGCGGCTAGAGTAATGCTACGCCTTCTTGTGCTCATCATTTTTTTATTCCCTAAACCGAACATTACGGTGTATTATAACATGTTTATATTAAAAAAAATCAATAAACATCTATAATAAATTAGTTTTTACGTATAGAAAGTGAAAATATTATAATAAATAATAAGTTATAAACATTTGTGCTAAAGGACTAACGATATTTTTGGTGTAGTCAGTACTGGTGTAAAGCAATGACTCAGTGCTCCGCCTTAGAGTCGAATTACTTTTAGTTTTACTTAAGTATAAATTAAATAATGTATTTGACACAAAACTAAATTATCTGAGTTATCAATTCTGGTGTCTAAAAAATATTTATTGAATTTTATTGGATAACGAATATTGTTAACAGGATGCGAGGCTCATTTCTTCGTAGGAATTGTAAAATAATAATGTTTTTGTGTTGCGAACTGGGGTACAAAAGCATGCCAGTTTATCGATGCGTAGCAGCGCTCAGAGGTCTGCGTGCGGCTGCAGCGTGTGCGCCAGGTCGCGGTGCAGCTGGCGAGCGTGCGCCGCGCAGCGCGCCAGCCACGCCGCCAGCTCGCCGCTGTCGCACTGCACGCGCGGCCGCCGCACCGCCTCCGCCCCCGCCCCCGCGCCCCGCACGCACAGCTCCACCAGGTGCGCGCCCTCCGCGCACACCGCCGTGCACGACACCAGGTTGCTGCACCGACACAACGGATATACAATTATACATCGTTTACTTATTAAAGAAACAAATGAAATGCAAACATTTGCTCAATTACGGTAATACCTGAGATGGGTCTCCATAACGATCTGCGGCGTGTCGTGCTTGCAGGTGAAGATCCTGAGGTGCGTGTCGGTGAGCAGGGCGCGGATGTCGTGCGGCGCGCCCCGCACCGGCCGGTACGCCAGGAAGCGCTCGGGGTGCAGCAGTGCGGGCGCGGCGGGCGGCGCCAGCGCGAGCAGCAACTGCGCGCCGCGCGCCGCCGCCGCGCAGTAGCGCGTGAGCGCGGCCGCGTGCGGAGCGGGGCGCGGCTCACGCGTTCGCGCCGGCGCCGCCCGCCCCCGCGCGCGCGCTCGACTCGCGCACCGCCGCCGCCGCCGCCGCCGCCAGGTCCAGCACGCCGATCACGGGCTTCGTGACGGTGCCCACGAGGCCCTTGCCCACGCCGCTCACGAACCCGCCTAGCCCCTCCTGCGTCGCGCCCTCGTAGCTGTGCTTCACCAGGGACGTCATGCCACCTGATACGACAACAGTGTTGTATGCGTGTGGGCGAGTGGGGCGAGTGGGGCGAGTGGGGCGCGGGGGACACGCACCGAGCAGGCCGAGGCCGAGGCCGCGCAGCCCGGCGGCGAGGTGCGCGCCGGCGGCCGCGCTGCGGATGCGCCGCCGCGTCTCCTCGTGCGCCTCGTCGCCCACCACGCGCTCCAGCCCGTCGCCCAAGGATTCTATTTAATATAAGTAAATTTTAAGTGGAAGGATAATATTAATTACCGAGAAAATATAAAAAAATATGCATAGTCTGCTACATAAGTCTACGGTTGAATATCGATATAATAGATATATAAATAAAACAAGACGGCGTATCGACGAATGACCTGTGACTTTGGCGGCGGAGTTGGAGATGCCGTGCGTGACGTTCTTGACGAGCGCGCCCACGTTGCCCTCCAGCAGTAGGCCCGACACGCCCTCAGACACATCCGCCATGAAGCCTAGCGGGTTGCCCAGGAAGTCCACTGAGCCCAGGATCTTGGCCGCCTGCCACTTGAGCTCCTGCACGGAGGAGGGGCGGGTTACGGAGCTTGGCGCGGGGGAGGCGTAGGGGAGGCGCGGGGCATGTGCGGGAGAGGCGTCATACGCACGTCCTTGAAGTGTTGCAGCGCGTGTCGCGCGAGGCAGGCGGCGGTGTCGAACACGTGCGCGCGCACGAAGGGCTCCAGCTCGACGGCGGCGTGCTCGAAACGCACCAGCGTCAGCCCCAGTCGCTGCTTCAGCGCGCCCAGCGCCGGCTCCAGTTTGCTCGCCGTGTACATAGACAGCCGGATCTAACGCATGACGATCAAAACAGAATGATAAGGAGGAATTAATGCCTGTAGCTTAAATGTATGTAAGCTACCTAAATATAGATTTAGATACTACCTAGGGAGGAGAGAGATACCGACCTGTCCGGGAATGAGCTTGATGAGCGCGAAGTAGTACCGCGTGGCGTGCAGCGCCGTCAGCTCGGTGAGCACGCGCCGCGTCTCGTACTCCACTTCGTCCGGCTGCTCGGCCGCCTGCGCCGCGCCGCCCCACTGCTCCGCCCACGCCCACAGCACCAGGATCAACCTCGCAACGCACACCTCGCGGTACACGCGGCGCACACACACCACACTCGGCACGCAGAGCTCACCTCTCCTCGAGGCGCACGGCGACAGGGCGCAGCGCCACCACGAGGTGCCGGAAGTAGTACGCGTTGTAGCGGCGCGCCGGCGCCGGCATCAGCTCGCCCGCCGCGTGCAGCGCCGCGCCCGCCGCGCCGCCGCCGCCCGCATGCACCAGCGGGCTGGCCGCGCCCACCAGCTGCAACGCGTCTCAATGCATTCACCAACTTACATCAATAGAGGTGGCACGGCGGCTCTAGTTCAGCGAGCGTTACCTGGTTGTCCCACTGCAGGGAGTCGACGGAGAGCGCGGCGAGCGCGGCGCGCGGCGTGCGGGCCAGCTCGAGGCGCACGCCCGAGAACAGCGCGTACACGAGCTCGGCGGGCGGCGCGCGCCCACCAGCGACACGCCCAGCCCGCCCAGCGTCACGCGCACGCCCCACTCGCCGCGCCCGCCGCGCCCCCCCGCCGGGTACTCCTCCTCCTCGCCCTCGCCGTCGCCCTCTCCCTCGATACGACTCGAATCCTAATCGGTAAATAGCACATATTGCAACCGTTAGAGGAATAATTTTATATCCGGTCCCAAGAGTACGCACCGGGTTCTCGTGGTCATGTATGCGCACGAGGCGCGTGGGCCCGGCCGCGCACAGCGAGACGTCGAGGCGGCCGCAGCCGGGCCGCAGCGAGTGCCAGCTGACGGCCTGCGAGGCCGGCACGCCGCCGTCCGCGCGCCCGCCCGGCAGGCCCAGCACCACGCGCCCACCTGCGCATCATGTCTCAGTAAGTGATCGCATCACCTGCGCGGGGGGGGGGACGAACTAGTAATGTACCGGGCACGAGCGGCACGAGGCCGGCGTGCGCGGCGTGCGAGAGCGGCTGCACGCAGAGGTTGGCGTGCGCGCAGGCCATGCGGCCCGGCGCCACCAGCCGCCACGACTGCGTGGAGCGCCGGCGCGGGTCCGCGCGCCGCAACACCAGCGCCGCCGCCACGCCCGGCCGCGGCGCCGCCTCCTCTATGTCCAACACCTGGACAGCATAATTAGTTACGACACCAATAACCGTAAGCAATACAAAAAAGATACGTCCATAAAGAAATGAGAACGTGAACGGACCATGGCGTGCGGCGATAGCGCGGAGTCGTCGGGCAGCGCGGCGTCCGTGGGCTGCGGCGGCGAACTGCCCTCGTGCACCAGCTGGCCGGCCGCCGCGCGCCGCCACAGCTGCGACCTGCGCACACCGCGCTCACAGTACGCTGTCGCACACCACACGCCGCCGCCTCGCGCGCGCCCTACCGGTCCCCGTAGCGCTTGCGGCCGAGCACGACGCGCGTGCTGCCCGCCGGCACCTCCAGCACCAGCACGCTGTCGTCGTCGGTCGATATCTGCTTGCCCGCACTCGCCATGCCGTTCTCTCTGGTGCTGGTGGCGGGGAACGCGACGTACAGGAAGTTCTGGTAGAGCAGGCGGTGCGTGTGCGCGGCGGCCTCCAGCGGCAGCACGAGCCGCGGCCCGCCCGGCGCGCGCAGCGCCAGCGCGCTCGCGCCCTCCGGCTCTGGCAGCGCCCAGCAGGCGCGCGCGCCCGCGCCCACCACGCACTCCTCGGCGCACCCCACCTGCCGCACCGCGCACACGCACTCGTTAGCGCCGCGCACTCACAGTCCCACGTGGAGGCAGGGATGACGCACCTGATGGAACATGATGGCGACGGGCGAGTGGTTGTCGATGCGCAGCGGCGGCGGCGCGCACTCCGCGTCCGTCAGCACCACCAGCAGCGTGCCGCCCTGCGACACCACCTCCACGCGCACCAGCACGTACGACCCGCCGCTCTCTCTGGAAAACGTCTCTTTATAATACAAGAAAATAAATAAATCGTTTTATTACATAATTAAAAAACTGTAAAGGTAATCCGGCGACAGTTGTGGCATGTACCTGCAGGCGATGTGCAGGCTGCGCGGCTTGTCGATGCGGAAGCCGCCGGACCAGGCGGTGCGCGCGCGCGCCGAGCCCTCGTGCAGCACGCGCGCGCACAGCAGCTGCTCGCGCTCGCGCCGCGCCCGCGCCCGCGCCCGCGCCCGCGCCCGCGCCCGCGCCCGCGCCCGCGCCCGCGCCCGCGCCCGCGCCCGCGCCCGCGCCCGCGCCCGCGCCCGCCCCCGCCCACTCCGCCGCCGCGCCCGGGTCGCTCTGACGCACCGCACGCGCACACGTTACGCAACCAACTGATACATTCCTCACCTCGCGTCGCCTCCTTCCTAAAAGTGGTCGTATGCTCACCAGCGTGGTGGCGGTGCACTTCTGCGCGAACTGCAGATGGCGCGAGGTGTTGTTGTGCAGCTGGTAGCGCGGCGTCAGCGTCACGATGTTGGTGCGCCGGTAGCGGCCGCGGCCCGCGCGCACCGCCACGCCCACCGCGAACGACCGCTCGCCCGCCGGCCCCGCCCCCGCCCCCGCCCACTCCGCCGCCGCGCGCCTCCAGCCGCTTCACCGTCACGCCCGGGCCCAGCCCGAATGGCGAGCACCACTACACGGCATACATCCACAATTGTAAAATACCATTCAATTTCTAAGTTATAAAAGTATGTGCAGTAGGAGTGGACCTCAGGGTTGGGTGTGATGCTAGTGCCGAGGCGCGCGGCGATGGTGGGCCCGCCGTCCGAGTCCGCGAAAGAGAAGAGCAGCGGCGCCACCATGCGCGCCAGCTCGTGCTCCGCGAACTGCCCCGCCGCCTCGCTGGCGCCGCCCTCCGCGCGGAACACCAGCGGCAGCCCCGTGCGGTTCACCAGCCAGTACGCCGCCGACACCGACACCTGCGCTCCGCAACACCGCACTTCTTACACGTCCATGCACTTTTTTGGTACAATTCTTCTAGAACTCGAAACTTTATAAGGAGCAATACATTGAACCGTCGAGGGTACCTTAATGCCATCCGTCTTCTTGACGCCGACCCGAGCGTTGAGGTACAGCCTGCGGCCGCGCTGGTCGCGCAGCTTCAGCCGCGCGCCGAAGGAGGCGCCGCCGCCCGCCGCGCCCGCGCCCGCGCCGCCCCGCACACGCTCAGCGGCGACGACCACCCGAACCCTTCCAGCTTCACGCTCACCTCGACGCCCTCCTCCACATTCACCTACACATTCATTTAAACTGCATTTAGCAGTCCCGATAAAGCAGAAAACAAAAGTAGCGGCAATGAAATACAACGTGCAGAATAGATCGGCTGCGATCGTAAGCACGAACTGGCGAAGTTTATAAAATGGTTGACAGGAGCGGGACCTCGTGGAAGGGCCTGGTGTCCGCGGGCGGCAGCGTGCCGGTGACGTCGCCGGCGCGGTACTGCAGCTCCAGCGGCAGCAGGTTCTCCAGGCGCAGTGCCGGCACCAGCGTCAGCGTGTGCCCCGCCACCGGCTCGCCGACCGCGCGCCCCGCCGGGAACCGCTCGCGCACTGCCACGCAGCAGAACCTGCGCCACCGCACACAAACTCAATGTTCGCACATCGCACATCGCAGACGAGACACACATGGACCGCGGTGCTACAATAAAGATGTAATGCGACAGTTAACCTGTAGATGTGCGCGGGCGGCGCGCGGCACTCGCGGTGCAGCAGCTCGCGGTCGGCGCGCAGCTCGCGCCAGTCCAGCCGCGCGGCGGCAGCGCGGGCGCGTGTGGCGCGCGCGGCGGCAGCGGCCGCACGCTCAGCGCGGCCGCGCGCGCGCCACGCCGCGCCAGCGCAGCGCCGCGCACGCCTCGCGCAGCCGCCGCGCCGCCCCGCCCGCCGCGCCCGCGCCCGCGCCCGCGCCCGCGCCCGCGCCGCCCCGCTCGCCCCGCCCCACATGCCTGCGGCACGCCGCCTTGCTTACTTCTACACTACTGCAGCTACTCATCGTAATAATACACTGTTTTCAAACCTTGTGTTTTAACACAACCGCAAACTACTTGATACTTCCCTATTGAAACAATGCCACAGAATTTTTGAATATGAAACTTTGAAGTAAATTGCTGAAATGTAAAATATGTTGCAAACAACAATTTATAGTAAATGTTATCCGAGTCATTCGTCACAAAAAGAAGTACGATTTGTACAACTACTTTGCTACTTTCGTATCGCCTAGCTCATACGGATGCATGTACAAATCAAAGATGACGACACTACTTTATACCCAGCCCGTTGTCATCCTACGCTACTTTTTTTCTAATTACATTTTTATCGAGATTACTAAATTTATACAGAAACACTACATATGTTATAAAAATTATAATTCTTGAAAGTGCGAACAAACGGGCGAGGATTACAATAATAAACATTAGGTGTAGTAGTGTCAGCGGGTACCGCAGAGGGCGTGCGGCGCGCCGGCGGCGGGCGCGCGGCAGGCGGGCAGCGCGCGCGCCACGCCGCGCCAGCGCAGCGCCGCGCACGCCTCGCGCAGCCGCCGCGCCGCCCCGCCCCCGGCCACGCCCCCGCCCCCGGCCACGCCCCACACCGCGCACAACAAGGCGCAAGCTACAATACTACTCACCCTGAACTTCTGTATTTTTATTGATTCGCTATGAATATTTATTCGGTTGATGCAAAAATTTAAATGTAACTGAAAATAGTAAACATTTTCTTCCTGGTATAAAAAATCTATTCTATTGATATATAAAGTGGCAATAATAAAGAAACTTCCTTTGTGTTTCAGGGTTTTCAAAGTTGTGATACTGACCGGGCGAGGGCGAGGGCGCGGGCGCGGGGAGGACGAGGGCGCGGCATCGACGCGCACCTCGACGGCGTGCGGCAGCCGGTTGACGAGCAGCAGCGCCGACCGCACCGTCACCAGCTTGCGCGCCGACCCCTCCAACGTCACCTCCAGCACCAGCCGCGCCTCCGCGAAGCTCTTCTGCACAAAATCACAAATAATATTTAATCTCACACCTAGCAAAATCTACAACATACATTTGAAGTATAAAATCTAAAATGTGAATACTTGGTGTGTGATGGTGCGGAAGAATACGCCGACTTGGTCGACCCGCACGGGGTCGGGCGGGCTCCAGGCGGGCAGGCGCAGCGCCAGCCGGTGCAGCGCCGAGCGCGCGCGCCCCCGCCGCAGACCGAATGAGAAGGGCTCCGTCTCGCCCGCGGACACCGACACCCACGAGTCGTCGGGCGCGGACACGCCCCCGCCTCCGGACTCCGCCTCCGACTCCAACAACCTGCCGAGGTTGGTCTCCATTATTAAGAAATTTATTACAACTCAGGGATTGACTAACACCCAATGGTGTACTAAAATAGTTATAACGTAAGGTCAAGTAGTACAGACTGTTCGGCGGTGGTGAGCAGCGTGGTGAACCAGAGGCGATGCCCGGTGTGGTTGCGCAGGGCGTAGGGCACGAAGGGCGCACGCCGCCGGTGCCCTGCAGGGCTGCCTTTTGGGGACGCCTCCGCGCTGCCGCCGCCCTGACACACACATTATACCATAGCAATCATTTTGTGGGGCTAATATAGTAAAGCAATGCTGTGATGGTCACCTGCGCGTTGTTGGCGGGCGCGGGGTGCGCGGAGTGCGCGGCGTGCGCGGGGTGCGCGGGCAGCGCGTAGTAGTCTGCGGTCCAGTTGTCCCGCACGAGGCGCGCCAGGTCCAGCAGCGCGGCCGTCACGTTGACGTCCAGCGTGTCGGCGCTGCTCACCTCCGTCTGCAGTCGGCGCAGCGCCAGCGCCGACGACAGCGTGTATTCCCACTTCGTTTCAAACCTAAATAAGGTCACAAGTAGTATTTATTCTTGAAAATAAAACAATGATTTTTTTAAATATTTTTATTTCACTAATCACGAAATCGTAATTATTGTATTTCGGGATAAATAATGTAAGAATCAAAATTTTGATCGATTGGATTTAATTTTTTTCAAACGCTTTTTCGACTTTAAATGTAAAATACCTCCAAGGTTCCAGTGCGGGCTCCAGGCGGACAGCGTGCGGTTGTAGTAGTCGACGGCAAGCTGCGCCCGCAGCCGCCCCGCCCCCGCGCCCGCGCCGCCCCCGCCCTCCAGCGACGCCGCCACGCCCCCCGCGCCGCCCGCGCCCGCCGGCGTCGACACCAGTACCGGGTCCGGGAACGTCTCCTCCACCTTAAGGAGGTCCTGATGGCGATATCATGTTTTACAGAAAAAAATCTCAAAATTGCTGAAATAACTTTAACATTACGAAATGAGCTACAAACCTGATTGAGAAGCAGGTCCGATAGCGAAATCTCCAGCAGTGGCACGTCCGAGTCCAGGCAGTCGTCGATGACGCACAGCGTGGCGCACTCCGCGCTCACCTGCGTCACGCACTTCGCTTTAGCTCAACCATCGAAAATATTACGCAAAATGTGTGGAACTACGCATAAAATATAATTTAAAATTTAAGAAACATAAATTTCTGGTAAAATTTACCTTGACTGCCGTGAGTGGCCAAACGGCGGAAGGTTCCGGGGGCGGGGGCTCGGGCGTCAGGGGCGGGCCCTGCGCAGCCCGCGCCCAGCGCGCCGCCAACAGCCGCGGGGCCGCGCCCCCCGCCGCGCCCATGTGCTCGCTGTTGGCGGGCGCGTCGCGCTCCTCTGCCGCCGCGCTGTCCGGCTTGCCTACAATTGTTTATATTAATAAAAGACGAGGACAAGAGTCGTCGTTAAATAAGCAAAGTGCAGTGGAGCATGTACCGGAGAGGGCGGCGCGCGCCTGCGCCGGCAGCGACTGCAGCATGGCCGCGAACATGCGCATGTCGTGGTACGACAGCCGCAGGTTCAGCGTGCCCATCGAGACCTGCACGGAGACACGCCCCATCGACAGAATGTATCATTTCGAAAATGTTACAGAATTTATGAAGAACGAATAATTAACATAAATCAAACAAGTTTAACAAGCAAAGATGCAAGAGTTGTATAAAGCGAGGCTTGTGTTACGTGTAGGAGGCGGTCGGAGTCGACGTAGGCGTGCAGGGTGGCGGGCTCGACGATGGCGAGCGCCGTCTCGTCCTCCAGGCCCAGCACGCACGAGAACACCTCCAGCCCGCTCAGCTCGCACGACACCGGCCGCGCCGCGCCGCACGACCACCGCACCACCGTCGTGCTCTGCCGCCACACGCACAAACGCATTCCTTCATCTCCTTCCCATACGTGGCGCGTCTATCGATCGCCTCGTTACAAAATACATGAAAGATGATTTATATTATTGTATTTCTATCTTTGCTCTAAACTGACGCACTTTTAGTATAACTGCATTTGTGTCCCAGATGGAGGCGTCCTCCACCAGCACGAGCTGCGAGTCCGTCACGTTGAGCTTGAGCTCCACCGGCCCCGCCTCCGCCTCCGCCGCGGCGCCAGCCACGCCTCCCGCGCCCGCCGCCCCACCCACGTGCACTCGGCACGCCTCCTCGCTGAAACGTCAACCAAATAAAGATTGACAGAAAGCTAGCCTACAATAGATAGCACAGAAAAGCGCGCTGTCCACTTACAGATGCATGAGGTCGGGGTCGGTGGGCGGCAGCGGAGGCTGCATGATGAACTGGTTGGCCGCCTCCCACCAGTCCAGGATGGCCATCAAACGCATGTTGTTGATGAGAATCGTATAAGCAGAAGAATCTTGACGCTTCCTGTACACGATCAAACGCAGGATGAACCATCGAATGAAGAGTCAATTTAATGATCGGATGATCAGATGAAAGATGACAAATATTTCTGTGCCCACCTGGCGTGCACCTCTGCCTGCACGCTGTGCCGGTGGTCGGGCAGCGGCTGCACGATGTGGCTGAAGACGTTGTCGCGCCGGTTGGCGGGCTCGGCGGCGTAGCGCACGTCGCTCACCAAGATCTCCTGCCAACACCACGCAAGTGGACTTTCACAAGGACGTTCGTATGTCGGCTGTAACGGCGGCAGCGCGGGCGGAGTGGGGCGGGGCGGGGCTGGGCAGGGCCGCACCTGCGACACGAGGTCCACGTCCTGGCCGAGGTCGGAGTACGTCTCGAGCAGCAGACGCGACTTGATGAAGTTGACGCAGGCCAGCGCGCCGCCGCCGCCGCCAGCCGCACGCGCACGTCCTGCAGGTCCAGCTTCAGCGACCACGTCGTCCACACCTTACGTCATACATCGGTAAAAGGTTGGACAACAAATTTTAATAGATTATAAAAGCCAAATATATAAATAAAAAATACACATATTTAATTCCCGCTTTTTACTTACCTGCTGCTGTTGTTGTTGTTGTGTAGCGGGCGGCGCGGCGGGCGGCAGCAGGTCGAGGCAGGGCTCGCCCAGGTTGTGCGCGAGCACGCCCCGCACCAGCCGGTACTGCGCCGCGTCCAGCGCCAGCTCGAGCGTGGTCAGCGTGCCTTGCACGCTCGTATCGGCCACTGTCAAATCGAATTAAAACACTATTTATTGCGATATAAAACTGGAAATACGAATCGATACACCAACACAAGAAATATTTATATTTTGTCGACAGCTGTACTGACTATTTGAAACGAACTTTGCTAACTTTGCTTTGTAAAATATAAAATAAGCAAGTAGAGCACCATTGTGTGTGTCGCTCAGGTTGTGCTCGATGCGCAGCGCGAAGGTGGCGGGCGCGGGCAGCAGCGGCGCGCCGGCCCGCCCCGCGCCCCAGCAGCGCAGCGTCACGCCCTCCAGCCGCACGTCGCGCACGTCCAGCACTTCGCGCTCGCCTGCACACGCCCACAACATCACTATGCTATACTCAATATAGAAACATCGGTTCCTATTCTTAATAAAAAGGCAAATTCCAAATAAGTTATCCAAGGCGTTCGGCTACTTACGTGCGGTGGGGTCGGCCAGCGTGCTGATGGTGCCAGGGTCGCCGGCGAGCCGGAAGCAGTTGTCGAGGTGCAGTAGGTGCAGCTGGGCAGCCAGCGCGGCGCGGCTGCGCCCCGACACCGGCAGCACGATGAGCGGCGCCGCGCACCGCAGTTGCAGCCGCATGCGGTCCGTGCGCGTCGAAGCCACAGCGGATGACACCTAGGTATCGTCAGAATTTTGTTCGTTTCGGTAATATTTCCTATTTCGTGCCAGGTATATTGTTATACAAAGGATGTAAAACGACGTAGTGGCGATGTGGCAACTGACCTTCCTGCGCGCCTGCGCGATGACGCGGCGCAGCAGGCTGAAGTCGCGCGCGAACGCCTGCAGCTCCAGCAGGAAGCGCTTCGTGTGCACGTACGTCAGCGGGCCCATGCGCACGCTCAGGCTCGTCTCGTGCCCCGCCGCCGCCGCCTCCGCCGCGCTCAGCCTGCGCACGCGCAACACTCTCTTTCACTCGGACATCTCTACCTTTATATCATTATTATTTCGAGGCTCGAGCCTCGACTCGAGTCCTAATTTCGAGGCTCGAGTCGCGACTCGAGCTCTGTCTTAAAGGCTCACTACACAACATTATTCTCCAAAATAAATCTAATAAATATGTTATTAAAATAATGCATTTTTATTAACTTCAATGCTTAATAACATACTTTTATTACATTTTTTTACCTCGTCCTATAGAAGAAACTAAACGTGCAACTAGACCCACATTACTTAATTTTATTGTAATAACTAGCTGTTGCCCGCGACTTCGTCCACGTAATATTAAGACAAAAAGTAAAAAGTGGTAGAGCCCGCTTTAACATCTTCGCGCGAATGGGTCGGATCGCCCGGTGCAATACCACGACCACACAGAAGACAGGCGTGAAGTGGGTGAAATTCCGCGTTTCGTCTGATGAATATGGTGCCGGGGGCCGGACTTTAGTCCATTTTCCTTCCTACCCCCTTTCTTAAAGGATGGGAAGGGAACGTGGATTTGACGTTGGAGGAGAAGCATAGGTAGGGGAAATATCCTCTTTATGTGCGTCTCCTCCTCCGTCAATTAAGGGTAGACATCGCATCTGCAATTGTGGATGTTTATGGGCAGCGGTCGCTTTCCATTTTGGTGGATTCAGGTGGCCGCTTGCTCGTTTGCCACCTTATATTATAAAAAAAAAATGTGCTTATCGTCATGGTCAATAATCGAATAATCATTCATTATATAATAGAGTTTTCTTATTTTCTAACTATTTATGTATTTCATTATATACGTACTTAACACAATTGAATAAAAAAAAAATCATATCAATATTATCAGGTATATAATAAAGCTCGAGCTTCGACTCGAGTCCTATATTTAAGACTCTGGAGCCTTAAAGGCTCGAGTCTTAAAGGCTCAAGCCTTGAAGGCTCGCGAGCCTTAAGAGCTCGAGCTCTGAAGGCTCAGTAGCGTCGACTCGGAGCTCGAGTTTCCGCCTCGGAGCTCATTTCTCACAACACTAGTACCGAGGCGTGGAGTGCGAGAAATATCCATAGCGGCAGAGTTGTTACCTCCTGTAGTCGAGGGTGAGCGCGTGGCGGGCGCGCGTGCGCAGCCTGTAGGCGTAGGGCGCGGCGCGCGGCGCCAGGTCGACGAGCGCGAGCGCGTCCAGCGTGGCGTGCACGCGGCGCGCCCCGCGGCCGCTGCGCGTGCGCACGTGCGCGCGGGACACAAGCGCGCGGCAAGCGTCTCCGCGCGCGCCCACCACCACCACGGACAGCGAGCGCACCAGCACCTCGGTCTCCGTCAGCGCCGCGCTCTCACCGTCGCCGGCTACCAAATATACGATTCATATAATCGGAGTAGTTTCTTTGAAAGAAAGCTATGATTAATAATGTATATTCTTAATTATATTAAGAATTCTTGTTAAGAATTAATAAATTTTACGAGGTCAAGACGATATTTTAAAGACCTGGGCGAGCGGGCTCGGCTGCGGGCTCCGGCGCCGGCTCGTCCCCGGCTACGCCGAAGAAGTCCAGCACGGCCACCCAGCTGTCTATGCTCAGCACCAGCTTCAGGCAGTTAAATTCCACCTTGGTTTGCTTCGATACCTGGTTTATACCATTTAAGTTTAAGAGGACAAATAAGACCATTGAAAAAAATTAAATCCATTCCAGTAGTCTCGAGGCTCGTGCTTGAGATACCTGATCAAATCTGTCATAAAAGTTGGGGTGTTGAGGGTCGCGCGAGTGCACAGACACCCACACCAGGGTGTCGTCGCCGGGGGGGCCCGCCGCCGCCGCCTGCTCCGCCGGCTCGGCCAGCTCGGCCGGCTCGGGCGGGGCCAGCGGCTCGGGCGAGCAGGGCGGGGTCGCGCCGCATACGCTCTCCGATTTGCCCAATTTGTCTCCACCGCGCTGTTACATGAAAAGCAGCACAAAAAGCATGTAAATGTTTATTCTTTAAAGAAATACCAAGTGAAATTTATATAATTACCTGTGTAAGATGCACTATGAGATAGCGTAAAAATAATATATTTTTTTAACCATAATAGAAATAGACAAATGTCACCTTCGTATTCGCGACGTCCGATTTATTGATAGCGGCGGGCAGGGAGGAGGTGAGGGGCTTCATGTAGCGCAGGGGCGCGCCGGGCGGCCCGGGCGGGGAGGGCGGGCTGCGCGCGCGCAGCTCCGGGCACGACTTGGACAGGAAGAGGGACTTGCGCGGCGCGGGCGGCGAGTGCGAGGCCAGCAGCACGCGGTGCCGCGATTCCGGCTCCTTCGTCAGGTCCTCCATCGTCACCGAGTGCAGCGACACCTACCGAGTGCGGACGATAAATGCATCACACGTCGCCCTTCCGCCCTTCGTAGCTCCCAACCTCTGCTACCAATTACGAATGAGAACATAATGTGGACCTGCAGGTCGGTCTCGTGCGCGCGCAGGTGGTGGTAGGTGAGCGCGAACTCGCGGAAGATGAGTGCCACCAGGCTGCGCTCGCCGCCGCCCAGGTCCGCGCGCAGCTCCACCGCCAGCTCCGACACCTCGAACGACACTGCGCACCATCGCGCCACTTTATAACATCGATCATCACTCTCCCGCGACTGCCGTAGTAACGTAGACGTAGACATGTCAGGTACCGGTGAGCGGGGCGTGCGAGTGGGCGCGCGGCGCGTGCGGCTGGCGCGCGCGCTGCGGCGGGGGCACGGCCAGCACGGCGGCGCGCAGCTGCGGGTCCAGCCGCAACGTGGGCACCGCCGGCTCCACCAGCGCCGGCACCGCGCCTTCTGCTAGCGCGTCGCCCTGCACCGACGCAGCGCTCTGCAGCCGCACGGTACATCAAACACACACACACGCATGTATATCCTTTCTATCGAAAACCTTGTTTCCAAAAGTAACTACCTCCATGTCATTGGTCACTATGTGTGTGTCGTCACTCGGGGCGAAGGGGGCGGCGGGGCCTGCGGCAGCGGTGGGCGAATGCGCGGGCGCAGGACTCGACGGGCGCACGTCGGGGTGCGCGGAGTCTGCGAGCCAGCGCATCGTGTCCAGCAGCTGCTCGTACTGCTCGCGGCTGGCGGAGACCTGCAGCGCGCCCACGATGGCGCCGCTGAGGTCGCAGTGCGGCAGGCGGTCGCGGTGGTGCAGGTGCACCGCCAGCCGCAGCGCGGTGTCGTGCAGCACGGGCCGGCCGCGCGACACGTCGTACACCGCGGCCAGGCTGTCCGCCGACAGCGCCGACAGCGGCTGCCGACGCAGGCGCTCGCCCACCTCCAGCTGCACATCACAACATACATTATTGATTAAACACTCAGTATTTGGTAATGTAGATGTCAATGTATTAGAATGAAGAAGGTTTGTGTAGTAGTGTAAGAGCGGGATGCAGACCGAGGCGAGGGAGATGTCGCGCACGCTGACGCTGTAGTGGGTGTCGCGGGGCGCGCCGGGCCGATTGGTGAGGCTCATGCGGCCCAGGTGCGCCACGAACACCTGCATTCAATCCACTTTTCTAATACCGAAACTATTTTTTCATTTAAGAAATATTCTTTTTATTTTACAAAAATAAATATTAGGAAAAAGAGTTTCATTCCAAAAGTAAATTGTAGTTTTCAGAAGTTACCTGCGTGCTGTGCGCCGCGCGGGGCAGCACCACCACCGGCGACTCCAGCTCGATGTTAACACTGCGGACAACACGCAGTCAGCACTATCACACCAACGCGCATCAAAAGTAACATTCAAGATCGCGATATAGAAAACTAGACATAACTTATTGAAGATAATGTTATTTGCAGAGGATTTTATACGCACGTGAGCACTATGTCGGTGCGCGCGTCGGGCTCGTCCAGCGAGGGCGCGGCGGTGGGCGCGGTGGGGGCGGAGGGGGCGTGTGCGGGGGGCGTGGCGCCCGCCGAGGTGGTGCGGCGCCGCCCCCACGCCTCCGCCGACTGCGCCAGCCGCGGATTACCGTACAGTGACTCACCTCTGTCGAATATTTGTTAATGGTTTAAAATAAACAAAAAAATATTAACAAACAAAACAATATAGTAAAAGTAAACGGTTTAAAATATATGAGAGAAAAGCGCACCTCGGGCTAGGGTGCACGAGGCCGATGGCCATGTCCGCGGCGGCCGCGCGGATAGAGCGCGCCAGGTTAGCCAGGTACTGCTTGAACTCGGTGAGGCAGGACTGCAGCTCGCGCAGCAGCGCGCCCGAGTGCGTGTACCACACGCTCGCCACACGCAGCGACACCGACACCTCCACAACTTCAAACAAACTTCATTCGCTCCGTTCTTTGTGCAGAGTCTGCCGTCGACATTAGTTAAAGATGAACCCACCCGTAGCATCAGGCGTATCACCGGGATGAAGGTCGCGCGTGATGGTAAAGAGCAGCGCCTTGTCGTCGGGCGCGTGCGGCGCGTGCGGCGCGGGGGGCTCGTGCGCGTCTCGCGGCGCGTGCGCCCTGCCGGCGGCCAGCACGCGCGTGTGCAGGCCTGCGCCCTCGCACAGCGACACCACCTGCACGCCGCCCAGCGACCCGCCCACCTCCAGCCGGCGCGCCGCTGCACACAGGAGACACACGTGTACACCTGCACGGCGCTCGTTCACGCAGTGCGCGTGCGCGCGAGGGGACGCACCGAGCGTGGCCTGTATGCGCGCCTCACTGACGGTGGCAGTGGCGATCTTCCTGGCGACGAGCGCGCCGTCCCGCACGGCCGCGCGCAGCAGCAGCACGCCCAGCCGGTGGAAGTCGAACGTGATCTCAGTGCGCACCGCACGCTGACAATATATAAAAGTACTTTATTAATAAAACTAAATAGTAATAGTATTAGTATATAGTAACAAAAAATCTCTGTCTGTCCATAAATCTGCGTTTGCTTCGGTTTATTATAGAAAAAAAACTTAATTGATAGTTATGTTTATTTACTTGCGGGGGATCTTCCGCATTCGGTCCATCGAGTTCATCTCGGTCGTGGTCGGTGTGGGTGGCGTGGCTCTCGGCGCGCGGGGCGGGGCCGTCCAGCACGTCGGCGGCGGGCGGCGCGCGCGGTCCCAGCACGCGGTGTGCGAACCCTATCAGCTCCACTATCGTCTCCTGGTTCGCTACACGAAGGACACACATACAACAGCAATCTGTTTCATGTTGCAATAACATAAACGTGTTTGAAGCCTCTTCTCTTTACTCTTTCTTTTAATTATGGACGTTTTGCATTGTTTTTTTTTAAATTCTACTAAATAAAATTCATAAAGCATACTTTAACTCACCAATTACGTCTAAATTGTTAAACAAAATGTTTGCGATTCTCAAATCTTCGGAATCGCCGTCGCCTCTCACGAGGCATATTTCGAGTGCAATGAGGGCCTCCGTGTCGACGAGGCCGGGGGCGCTCCAGCCGGTGCCGCCGCCCCACGCCGCGCCCGCGGGCCACGTGAAGGCGGTCGGCACGTGCTCAGTGTTTGCGGAGCCGCACGCCTCACCGGACATACAATTTGGCGTCGGACTTCTATGTCCAAATTCCTCGGAATCTAAAAGTCAGTTGTAAATACTCAAATGAATCTGCTTTACCGCAAAGTTTATAACAGTGCAAATTATTTTTTACAGATAAAAAAAATAAAAACGTTATTTGTTACCAGGTAGCGAGGCGGGTGGCGGGGGCGCGGCGCGGTGCAGCGAGCGCAGGGCGTGGCGCAGCGCGCGCGGCGTGGGCGGGGCGGGCGCGGCGCGGCTGTCGGGCGACGCGGGCGACGTGGGCGACGTGGGCTCCGAGCCGCGGATGCTACCCGAAGCGGTGTCCATTCTGAATAATTATTTTTTTTGATTTCCTTAAAAAACACGACCTGCATAATGGAGTCTGTATGTTAATGTTCGAGAGGCGCACATGGGTGGCGGAAGGCATAAACTGTGTATCGACAGGGGCTCGCTCACCCGACGTGCTTATGGCTGGCGACGAGCAGCTCGAAGTCGGGTCCGTAGGTCTGCAGCGCGTCCACCAGCAGCAGCGAATGCACCGACAGCGAGAGCGAAAGGTCGCAGGGCCTTGCGCTGAGCGCCGCCTTCACCCCGCACACCTGCACCTCGGCGATGCTGCGCCCTCGCGACTGCACCTGCACAGCGCCCGGCCTACATATAATGCGCCTACGCCCCGCCGCCCGCCGGGTGCGACGAGTACCTCGAGCGACATCTGGTCGATAGCGAACTGCAGCATTAACAGTGTGGCGTTGTTGTGCGCTGACAGCTCCGAACGCTCCGTCTCCGAGCTGACGCTGCTCTCCTCGTCCTCCTCCTCCAGCCCCTCCTGGCTGGGAGACTCCTGCCTACACCGACAAACACGGATATAGTATAAGTGGTGCGTCCATATTCCCCCCCCCCCCAACATGGAGGAGCACTTACGCGAGGTCAGGCAGGCGGCAGCCGGCGGCGACGGCGCGCACGGCGGCCAGCTTGTGCTCGCTGAGGTGCACGACGAGGGCGGGCAGCGAGCCGCACAGCGTGGCCGAGGGGTACTGGGGGTCGCTGGTGTGCACCACGCGCCGCTCCGCCTGCAGACGCACAATACCGTGCAACGGCATGACATTGTACATTCAATAAATCTATCTGTTTCATGGCATTGCTGTGGCCGCAATACAAACCTGCAGCGATATGCTGAACCGGTCGAGTAGATGCAGAGCGGACGTGGTCTTGGTGTGTGCGTACTTCCAGTTGTCCTTGGCGCGCCCCACCAGGATCTGCAGGTCGCTCAGCTCGATGTTGTACCTGCCACACGAGACTCTCTATCACACGAGCGGGGGGACGGGGAGAGGCGGAGGACGTCGCTGTTACCTGTCGTAGAGGCTGATGTGGAGGTTGGCGGCGTCCAGCAGGCGCGCGGGCGGCGGCGGCTCGGGCGGCGAGGCGGGCGACAGCAGGCTGCCCGGCGGCGTCGAGCACGGCGTCATGAACATCTCTGACGACAACACCCTTCTAATTAAACGGCCGACACTGAACCAACGCTTATAACTAATCGGCGATTTCAAATTAACTTCCTATTTCTATTACCATCATCGTTAATACGATTATTGCATTACCTTCGTCGTCGTCCAGGAAGGGGTCTGAAGCGGGGCCGGGTGTGGGGTCGGGTGCGGCGGGCGCGGGGGGTGCGGCGGGCGCGGGGGGTGCGGCGGGCGCGGGGGGTGCGGCGGGCGCGGGGGGTGCGGCGGGCGCGGGGGGTGCGTGGTCGGCGAAATGCGCGTTGGCGAGGCGCAGGCGGCCGAAGTCGACCAGCATCACGGCGGTGGCGGGCGCGCTCAGCTGCTCCACGAACAGGATCTGCGGCGCCGACACGTCCAGCTCCACCTGCCACGACCGCCGCTCGCCCTGCCGGCGTCGGACCGACAACGGTGTCACGGTTTGTCTATTGAGAGTGAAACATGTGAAGGACGACGGCAGGGGGGGTACCGGATGTGCGCGCAGCATGTGCTCCCAGTGCGTAAGGATGCGCGCGCGCGTCTGATCGCGCACGTGCGCGATGGTGCGGCGCGGCCCCCACGGCGCGGCCACGAAGCGCTGCGCCCAGCGCGCCGCCGCCGCGCAGTACACCACCTCCAGCGACATCGACTTCACCCACAGCCTGCGCGCACAAACAAAGTACAGTGCCCTGCGGCCACTACGTCCAGGGCGTTTAAAAAAAGCATCATTTTTACTTGTAGTCACAGTTGAGTCCGAAGGGCCGTTTCTCGTAGGAGAGCTGGAACAGGGGCTCCGCGGGCGCGGGCGCGGGCGGGGCCTGCTGCGCGCGCCACCACGCCGCCGCGCTCGCCGCCGCGTTCATGGCGCTCAGCCCCTCGCGGATCATGCCCTGCCGACAACGATTGTACATTTTATGTACAGAAGCGAGAGACTCAAGAACCTATCGGTGAATCGGTGATTGAACCTTTTAATTCCACGAAATACATGATTTTGAAATAGAGCAAATATTTTTCACATCGAGTTTATCTGATTCGGTTGTTTTATCATGATATAAATATAATAGGAGATGAGCAGGGCGGCGTTACCTGCGGCGCGACGAGCACGGGGAAGAGCGTGCCGGGCGTGATGCGCTCGCGCAGGCACACGGCGCCCAGCGACACGTGCAGCGCGTGCGAGGCGGTGCGCGGCCGCGTCTCCACGCGCACGCACACGCTGGAGAACTGCAGCTCCACGCCCGCGCCCGCCTCCGGCCGTGCTGCGCTCCTAGTACACCACATCCGCGCCTTCATTCACCGTAAGGTCATTTTTACTTAATTTCTTTATAATAAAACGAGCCGTTGCTCGCGACTTCGCCCGCGTGAAATTACAAATATAACCTATTACGTTCGCCCTTTTTTCAACCTATTACCAAAAGTATTAACTTAGTAGTAATCTACGTAATAACAGAAATCTACCGTTGCAAATTTCTAAGCTCGGTAGCTTGAAAGCTGATTTTTCGGTTACCCTTATTGTTTGTGTTCGCGATATCTTCTAAACTATTAGTCCAATTTAAATACTGTAAAGAACAATTTTATTCTACATTAAATTCTCCTGATACAAACGCATTTATTTGGATAAGGATTAATATTGAAACCAATAAAAGAACGCTGCAAATAGCGCAAGGTTTTTAATTCATTTTGTAAGCAAAAAAGTGGTTATTGTAAGAAAACCGTTCAAGATAGATATATGCCATCGCGGACTTTTCTGTAGAACTTTTTGAGGTCTACAATTCTTTCATACATCATTTTTATATACCTCTAACGGTTTAGGCAGCGTAAGCCGAGAAAAGTTAAAGTTTAGTAAATTTTTAACGCCGGCGTCCAGATACACGTTGTTTATTAATAGTTCCTAAATATTAGTAATAATAAAATATAGCCTATGTTACTCACAGATAAATTACCTTTCTGATGGTAAAAGAATTTTTAAAATCGGCCCAGTAGTTTTTGAGTTATTACAATACATACAAAAATACAAAAATACAAAAATACAAAAATACAAAAATACAAAAATACAAAAATACAAAGTTTTCCTCTTTATAATATTAGTATAGATAAGACAGTCCATGTTCCCATTTTTAAAGTGTTTAATTTTGCTCTCAAAGCAGAAGAGACTAACTGCAGTAGTTGTGCATCGTCGGTCTCGGTGGCCAGGTTGAGGGAGCCGCGCTCGAGGGTGAACTCGAACAGACCGAACACGGTGTCGCGTCGCAACAGCGTGTTGTCTTCCAGCGAGTCAGCGATCACGTCCAGAATCTCCTCCTCGAGGCGCGGCGCGGTGGGCGCAGTGGGCGCGGAGGTCGCGGAGGGCGCGCCGGGCTGCGGCTGGTCGGGCCCGCCGAGCGGCGTGTCGGCGGCACCGGGCGGGGCGTACCAGCCCCACCACAGCGGGAACCAGCGCACCAGCACGCTGCGCCCCGAGCTCGCCGGGGCGTCCTCGGGCGTCGACGCCGGGGTGGTTATGGGAACTTTGCGCATCGCCACCTGAGTGTACGAACGAGGAGTTAAAATATCTACTCTATGTTACTGATGGCTTAAAACAAAAGAAATAAAACAATATGACCAGCACCTCTCGCAGCGGCTTTAGAACGGACAGTGGAGTGTTCCACTCGAATTCATCCTTGATGGCCTTCCTGTCCGGCGGCAGCGTGGCGGCCGGGTTGGTCAGTATGCCGAGGCAGATGTCGACGTACTGCCGCGTGCGGCGCGCGCGCTCCGAGCACGTCGCCCACGTCGGCTTCGGATCCATCCCTGCAACGTGCGAGATGCTGTGACAAGGATGTCGGGCGGCGGGGAGCGGCGCGCGGCGGGCGGAGGGCGGAGGGGCACCGACAGCGGTGTTGCGGGGCGTGGCAGCGCAGCGCGTACAGCCACCAGGCGCGCACGTGGCCGCGCACGGGCACGCCGGGCCGCAGCGCGCGGAACTCCCGCAGCCGCGCGATGCGCTCCAGCCCCAGCACGCACCCGACCACCTCGCTATACTGCCTCTGAAAAAGTTTCGTTTCCACGATGCCACACCAATAGTACCCACATTAGTTTTATTGGGGTTTTCCAATTGCTTATTAAAAGAAAAGATAAAAGATGGTGTCCGCACGGATGTGAGGTCGAGCTGCACGCTAGGCAGCGTGAGGTGGCAGGCGAGGCGCGGGCGCGTGCGCGAGCGCAGCGGCTGCTCGCAGCGCTCGCGGCGCACGCGGGCGCGCGCGGACGCCGGCGCCGCCAGGTAGCGGTGCGGGCACAGCCAGGTCGCGCGCATGCGCTCCTTCAAATAAGTAATCGTAGAGTATAAAACATTTTTTCCTAAACAAATAATAAAGTAATAAAGTTAATGACAATATTGTAACTGACGGTCAATTCGACGATCGTGCAGGTGGCCATCATGGCGGCGGGCGGCATGGGGTCCCAGTAGACGGCGAGCTGCTGCAGCTCGAGCAGCTTGAAGGAGCAGTCGGCGTCCGCCAGCAGTGTGAAGCCGCGCACCCAGTTCGCGTCGCACGACTCCGCCGCCAGCGACTGCACCGTCAGCCCGCACGCGAACGTCTGCGGCGCGCACGTCACCGCGTCCTCGTACCGGATGTGCACGTCGGTCAACTTTAGCTAGAATCACATTTATGTAAACACGGGTCGGAGTGACCGAGGACGTCACCGTGCAGAGCGGGCACCTGCAGGTTCTCCACGATGTTGGCGAGCAGGCCCGTGCCGTAGCTGAGCCAGGAGGAGTAGGAGGCGGCGTAGTAGCCGGCATCGCGCGCCTCGTGCTCCGCGCGCCACTGCGCCTCCAGCGCGTCCAGTAGCGCCGTCTTGCGCTCGTGCGCGATGTGCGCCTCCACCGCGCTGTCCCACTGCAACAACCACCGCCAACATCTCTGTGAGCTACGCTGCGCATGGAAACTATGTCTAGATCAAACTATGTATCTTTGATTATTTATCAACTGATATTACATTAGATTGCTAATTCATTAATAATGAGAACTGGATTTTCAGAAACTTTCGGGTTTGAAATTGTCTGAAAATGTAACTCATAATAATAAAGCAAAGTGTTGTAACACTAACAATTCAGCATAAATAACATTGCCTTCTCAATAAAAGTGCAATCTGTTTGCCAACTTCTTAAAAAAGTCTCATTGACATACAAATTTGCATAAAAATAAATACATACAAGTATAAGGACAACTTTATAATCAATCTTTGTTTAGACAATGTTTTATTTAAATTATCAAGATGTCCTATTAATCTTATCAGGGTAAAACAAAGTTCAAGACAAGCAACAAAACATGGATAAGCTATTTGTGTTCCCTATCTTATCCATAAAAAGCCAATATTAAAGCAAATATAATTCAATATAAATTTTTTTGATGTTTCCTGTTCAAAAAAAATTCTGTCATAACTTCTAGCTAAACCATACTTATTTTACATGAATCTATTATAAAGTATAGCATTAATATTTAAACAAATTGGCTCACTACCAATTCTTTGTTACTATTAGCTGCCACAAATTGACACTTTGAGGACATGCTGTGATATATTTAGAAACATGAATAACTCTTGTTTTCTTTTAACATAATTATAAGTACCACATAAGTCCATTTAAAATTAGATAGTGATCATTATGTTGCAAAATGGGATTATCCTAATTCAATCACAAGCAACATGAGCATGTTGTTGGTACATACAAAATATGCACTAGTTGTGAAGTTTCAATATATCAGGCTCCTACAACTATCTTACCTCATCTAGGTTGACTGGAGCAGCAACCAGATAAAGATTCTCAATGGCAATGAGCCAGGGTGCGGAGCGGATCTGGCGAACTGGAACCTGAAGCTGCACCTTGCCAATGAACCCAGCCTTGATCTCCACCGGTAGACCCAGGTGACGCAATGCATCTTTCTTCAAAGGTAGATTCTCTAGTTCCACCTTGCCTAAAAATTTTATATCACTTTTAGCTAAGCTACAAATTTAGCATATTAAAGTAATTATGAGAACTGAGAGGTAATAAGGACATAATCAGTAGTTCTTCATTAATAAAATAATGTTGGGTATCTGAAAAATCTATCACTGAATAATTTTGCATTGGAACAAGCCAAGGCTGTACATAAATATAAGAAACATCGTAAACTTCTGATAAGAAAACCGGTCGATAAAAGTTGATAGTAAGTGAATATTTGTAACTTACCTGACAATAAGGCTACGCTTAGCTGATCCGTATTCAAGTTCTCCACATACTTCCCGAGGTAATTGTTCAATACCCAAGCTACGAGGCCCTCCAACATCGTGCATGGTCAAGTTACAACGTTCGTTTGTTACGGGCCTCTACTTAAAATTACTATATGAAATATTTTACATATATTTATTCTTAATAATTAAATATGATAAATACAATGTTTCTTTGTGTAATACTTCATTAAATTCACTACTTCATACTTCTACACATATATTTTTCGAATGGTAAAATTTGTTTTCCTTTATTGACATGTGTCATAAAAGTCATAAAATATGACATAACAGCATTTGACAGATGGATGCAGATGGAATGGATGGATGAAAACATGGAGCCACTATTCGGATAAGTGATCTTGCAGTTAGAGAAAAAAAGCACTGTGTAAATAAAATAAGTACTGGAAGATTAAGACTAATTTAATTCTTTTCTCTAAATATCCCATTTAGACCTATAGCCTACGCTTGGCATATGTGCAATATTTTTTATTATAAAGTACAAGTTCAACTTTTCTGATTTGAGTGATTTTTGACAAAGCCTTTAAGACATTTGACATTGACATTTCACATATTTGATTTGACAGCAGTGTGAACCGTAAAATCTTTCAATGAAATGTTATAAATGAGTATGATCTCAAAGAAACTGTGAGCTGTTTGTGTTTGATTATTTACACTTAAAGTTCGGCTCATGTTATACAAAATGAAGTCAATACATGCAATGAAAAGGTTTTGTGATACATCAATGTTTTATTTCAACACTTGTTGTCATAAAAGACTATTGAGACTTCAAGTACGTCACAGTGTCACAGTGGGAACTTTAAAGTTTAAAAAAATAGTTCCAGACATAGTTAATATCCGTAATTTGGGCTTGGGACCAACTTCGAAAGATTTCGAGGAACCCACACAAATATCCGGTCCTCTAACAAAAGTTCACGCCACAGAACTTGTCCTACATTTGAACGACGAAGAGAGGAAGGTACTATTTAATGCGTTACAGGAATATGAATCGAATCGTATCAAAGAAGAATTTGAAGGTATTTTACTCTATAATTTTTGACAATGTCTTTTTAGGCAATAAACCTACAAAGTCATTTCTTTTCCTAGATAAATTAGCTGGTCAAAGATGGAGGAGTAAGCTCGGCAGACCTAGTAAAGTACCGACTCTAGGAGATGTGGACCCTACTGGAACTTATTGCCCTGTTCCTGAAGACTGGCTGAAAAAGAAATATGGTAAGTTAGCTTTTATCTCTCTCTAAAATTTGGCGTTGACTGCAAATTGATGTTTTATATAAAATAATAATTGTTTCCAGCTGCCTCAGTGCCAAAACCCACAACTAAGGAACTAATGCACTGTAAGTAATACTAGAAAGATATTTATATTTTGGTCCCCTCTGAAATCATAATATGTTATAGATGTGAGGTTGTTTTATTTTATTTTTAGTTACAATTTTTGTGCATTTGTGTTACAGTGTCTCTGGCAAACTCTATACCTTTTATTGGATTTGGATTTTTGGATAATTTCATCATGATTATTGCTGTAAGTATTTTTTTCATATATTTGTGAATTGAACTGGATATGTAGGATCTCAGTAACACTCTGCTACAGTGATGTCAAAAAATAAACTACAAAGCTGTTTATGGCACTAAGATTGAAAAGTAAACTTATGCCTACAAATATATTTATCTAAGTCTTTATAAATATGATTCGTTTTTAAGCTATGTAGTAAAAGTAATTACATTCTTTGTTATATTTCAAGTCTTTTCATATTTTAATATGTACTCAAAAACTACTGGCCTCATTATTTAGTAATACAACTACTTATGGTTAAGTTCCTTTGATTGACATAGTGTAAGAATTTGGTTTAATGCCATATTCCAATGTCTAGCTAAACTTTTCATGTAGAAAAACTTTATCAATATTGCATTATCTCCCTCTCAACATACAGTAAGGGAGCAGTAAGTTTTATTATATCAGTACACAAATGTAACTATTGTGTGTAGGGCGACAGTATAGAAAGCAGTATGAGTGCGTACATAACGTTGTCGACGATGGCGGCGGCGGCGCTGGGCAACACGTTCAGCGACGTGATCGGCATCGGCTCCTCCTACTACGTGGAGCGCGCCGCCGCTCTGCTCGGCCTCGGCGCGCCCGCGCTCTCCCCCGTGCAGCTCGACATGCCTGTCAGCCGCCGCTTCGCCAACATGGTACCCTCACATCATATTGCAATGACAATCTGCTTCTGTTCATACCCAAACAATAACCTCATTCATCAAATTGTTTATTCATTAAAATTTTAACTTACCAGCTTTTGCCCGCGATTTAATAAGTAGTCTGTGTTCATCCAGACAATGTTCTGTATCTGGGCCAAACATCACTTAGATGTATTGAGCCATTTCTATGCCTTTAAACAAACATCCATTCATCTATCTATCTACACTTTCGCATTTATAATAATGCTGTATATATGTGTGCCAGGGCCGAGTACTGGGCATCACGCTGGGCTGCTTCCTCGGCATGACGCCGCTCCTTTTCAAGGATGACGAGAAGAAGTCAGATGCTAAAGATAAGTAAATGTTTAATTAGTAATGGTGCCTTCTAACTGCCACTCTCAGATACGTTGTTTAGTGATTGCACTAAACTTTCAGGAATTGATTTGCATTTGCATTTGTGTTTTGGGTTAGAAATTTAAAAATCTAAGTAGATTTTTTTAACAATAAGTATAACTTTTGAATAATATTTTAAACATGTTTATAATTGTTCTGTTGTGTTTAAATGCTACAATTTATTCAGCGTTTTATTATATGTATTAAGAACTTTTAAATTATAGCAACACTTCAGATGTTATACTGCAAAATAAGATTATTATTTAATATTACTCTACACATAGAATTAAGTTAAACAACTATTTCCAAATGCACAAAGTAAATAATTTGGTCTTAATTAGGAGCACATGTAAGAATTAGGTCTTGATAAATATAAAGATTCAAATATTGAAGTTGTAATGGACATTTTGTAAATGAATCTATGAACTATTATATTTTTTAACTTATGAAGTTTTGACTGTTTTTAGAGGATTTTTTTCTATACATTATATCCTTTCTAACTGATAGATTTAGGTATAGTTAATAAAAATTGCCTTAAAATATACTGCACGGTATTTTGCATTTGCATAATCTGCACTCTGACAACTATGTCTCAATGTTTATGGTTGTATATGTTGAAAAATAATTTTATTAACTTTAAATTAATGTTGTTGTCGAGTCCATTCTTATGTTTGAAATATAGCCCTAAACATACCATAGAAAAATAATCAACTTTAAATGCATTTTATTCAATTATTAAGCAAAATAATAGTAGTGACAATTCAAGCAGATTTTTTATGAATTGTGTGACTAATAAGCTTATTTATGTACGTAGGATTTAGTTTATTTTAGTTATTGAAATGAGTATAACAGTGAATTATTAATTAATTTTTGATGCAATATTAATTCAATGAAATAGCAACATATTACTGCAAACTTTAATTAGGATGGCGACACTGTAAAGCTAGATTGTTTTTATATTTTTTATTTTAAGGCTTGATAAAGAAATTAAATCGTAAAAGTAATATGCACATTATCTTTTGAATGATTCTGTTACATTATCAAGTAGCTAGTAATTTTAAAATGTATTATTTATAATGCAACTAATTATAATAATTGTAGGGCATTAAGCTATCATCAACTGAAGATAACTAGTCAGTTAAAATCTTTTTTTGTATATAATTATAAAACAAATCTTAATTCTTTTATAATCGACAGTTCCTTTAATTTGTAAATATACGAATTTTAATTTAAAACTTTGTTTTAATTCTAGTACTACCCTTTTATAACCGCAGAAATGTGCAGAAAGCTTCTTTGCAAATATGGATCTCTTAAAAAATAAAATGTCCGTAGAGTGTTTAGTGCAGTACTGTGACCCCTTCTTTGTCGTCTCATGTCTGTCAAGGTAATATAAATAACAAAGGGCTATATAAAAAGATATATTGATATTAAAACACAGTTATGCTTTCAAAGATTTTTAATGCCGATGTATTTTTTCATAATCTGTAAGATCAGAGTGCGCGGGAGCTATAGAAATAGTATGCACTAATTAGTGTGTGTACATTAGTTTAGCTTCAATGTCACAACAAGTAGTTTTTAATTTCCTTCAGACAAATCATTTGAGACATTGAAGATTTACAAAATTAAAAATATACAAAAATCAAATAATCTTTACAAACTTAAACCCTTAATTTTCAGAAGCGTATATTGATATAAACTTGCTTAATTTATAACTTGGTCGATTGGCTCGCTTTCAAATTACAATGAGATCCTTATTTATTTTGTACCTAAGAAATACAAAGTATAAGATGCTATTTAAAAAACCGCGAAAAGGCAAATTTCCATGTACTAGAAATCAAAATTCGAAATAGGTTCATCTGAACCTCTCTATATTGTATTTATGGAAGAATTCGAATTACTCAAGAAGGAATTTACTTAATAGCAACTTATCTGCACTAAATTATGACATTAGGTCACTGGATAATCAATAAGTAGTAATGACAATCACACGCCTACTCTACATTTAGGTAACGGCGGAGTCGGCGTGTGACCCAAATGTTCGCGGGTGACATGATGACCAACATACGACACATTTGACCTTCACCGACTGCCACTTAGAGCGCGTTTGCGCCCAAGTTTACCTCAGACGATAGTTCAGCGATGCGAACTCTCTAAATAACATCTTGTTAAACATGTCGATAGAGTTAGACTTCGTTCGGGGAGAAACTGATCAGCAAAAAGCTAAGAGAAATACATAATAAATACTTTCGAGTTGAAATTTCTTACACCGTATACAGGAAATTGTACATTTCGTCAGATAGATAAGTTCAAAGTTTGATACAAGCAATATTTACGCGCTTAAACTAATGTTAATTGTAAATTGTTTAGCTGCCATAATATTGCGATTTTGTATATCTTATACTTGTGCGATTAACACAATTTTTTTAAAATAATCATGAATTTATCACAAAATAAATATTTCACACCTTAATTTAGAATTAACACAAACATAAAACGTAATATGAACAATATTCGAATAATACAATAACGTTATACGTTGTCACATTAACCGTTCTGTTCCACTGCGCCGTATAGCGCGTGTTGACAATCTCTTGTCTCGCCAGTGGAAACGTACATTTATAATTCGCGGGAATCCGAACACAAAATAGTCAGTCTTAAATAAATTATCATATTGCATAGTGAAATATTTACATTTAACTTAATTACAAACAAATTTACAAACATATCCAGTACAAAAATATAAGATAAATTAATTCGACATAATAAAATGTACACCCAAGTTGTATAAATAGAAAAAAAATATTTTTAACTTTACAATAGCTAAAGAAATGGGCGCTAAGATGTTTTGTTTCTACACACCGGCGTAATAAACAATAACAAATATTATTGCTTACGGCTGGACATTTTTTAATTTATCTACGTAATTTCTATTTTCTTTCTACGCACTTATACGCCTAATAACACAAAGAGAATACTTTTAATTTGAAATACCAACACAGTTGAGATGACCAGAGGTACAATAACAGCAATCCTTAATGTGATTAGCACGCCAAACACTAAGGGATTGCTAAATTACCATTAACTAACTGCGGCAGTTACTCAATACTAAAACGAATCTCAAACACTTTGTTTCTTAAACACCGCTTACAATCGGACAGACGTTAAAATTTATCAGAATTTTGAGTTTAAGTGTGGCCTTATCATTCAGATGTTACATATTCAAATGTCGTTTCAGTAAACCGTAAGTTTATGAAACCTCTTGTCATGACAACCGATCAGTGGAGGACATCTGCAGTTCTGTTCAATTCTGGGACCTTACTGGTCCCCTGCTATTTATAAAGCCTATGTTTTATAACAAGCTGTAATATTTTAGCTGCCATCTTGACCCAAGCTCTCGTGGTAAGCGAACCTCAAGTTCTAACTGTACTGTACACAGTACTCTGCAACTTAGTGAATAACATTATGGAGAAACAAGCAGAGCCACCGCCAGGCGCCGCATACTACAAGTACAGTGTGTTTAGTTAACTCCTGTTTATTTTTTTTAATTAGCATTATATATAAATAATAATTTAAGTAGGTGTAAAATTTGTGTACATGCAACTAAAGATTATACTATTGTATCATGCCATCACAATTTATATTACTTTGTTACTTTGATATAATAAAAATAAAAAAATATATCATCAAGCTAACAAAAGCGTCAGGTTTAACATCCATTGGGACGATGTGTTCGTAAATTAATATATTGATATGGCATAAACATCACTCCGTTTTTGCTAAACGGGCTAAAACATTTTACAAAATTGTATAATCATCCCAAGTTTTGACTAATAAATAATATTAACTAAACAAACGATAACACGAGTCGTGTCTCGTCACTTTGTGCACAAACAAACGATCACTGTCTGCCGACGCGGCAGCTCAGAATGTGCTGCTCCCGCAGCTGCGCACTAATACTGTGTATTACTAATAACTAGGCTTCTCTTTCAACTATTATATCACCTAATTATCTTTAAAAACCGATTCTGTCCCTAGACGATCATTCGAATGCCCGAAGGCAACACCCGGCACCGGGCGCTCGTCTCCGGCAACTCCGCGCAGCACTTGCTAGCTTTTAAGTCAATTGAACATATCTGTAAGCAAGTTTTTGAGATCCTTTCTTTCCATCGTGTTTTGTAAAACAATATCGATACGAAAAGTGGTGCAATGTTGTAGATGAGAGACGCTACGCAAGTTACAGTAAAGCGGCGAAGCTACTTTCAAAGTGCACCGCTCGGGGCGGAGTCGGACACGTCACCTGGCGCTCGGCTCAGGGCCGCGCCGTCTGCAGCTCGGGGCGGTGCTCGGCGCGCTGCTCGGCACGTCGCTCGGTCTGTTCGGTACGCTGCTCGGTGTGCTGTTCGACGTGTTGGTCGGCGCGCTCGTCGTCGGTGGTGTTGCGCTGGAGGTCTGCGAAGGCGGCGCGCGCGGCGGCCTCGGGCTGGCGGCGCCACAGCGGCGCGCGCTCCACGTACCGCGCCTCGTCGAAGCCCCAGCGCAGGCCCAGCACGATGCTCAGCGCAGACGCGTCCTGCGCGTGGCAGCCCGAGTACCGGTACTGCGGCTTCTTGTCGAACCTGCACCCCACCGACTGCGCACCTGCAGACCGCGTGTAGAGTTATGCCTGCTGTACGTCACGCGGCATCGTGAGCTTAGGACTTTTGACTCATGCTAGGTTAGGTGAATACTAATGAGCCCGACACACCAGGCATGCAGCTCCCACGATCGACGGTGATGTAAAGCATTATTCCCTCTATAAAAAAAACCGCAACATGAGCGGAGGTGTTTCTCACCGATGGGCATGATGCAGTCGAGGGTGAGCGCGCACTGTATCCAGGGGCGCATGACGTCGGCGGCGGCGGGCGCCACCAGCAGCCGCTCGACGTCCAGCATCTGCACGAAGAGGAAGTCGTCCGCGCGCGCGCGCGCAGGTAGGTGAACATGCGCGGGTGCGTGAGCGAGGTGACGGCGGCGCGGCGCGGCCACGCCACCAGGCCGGCGTGCGCGGCGCGCGCCCACAGCGCCGCCAGCTGCGCGCGCGAGCCCGCCCACCGCTGCGCGCTCTCGCTGAAGATCACGCCGCCCACGCGGCTCAGCGCGTGCTGGAAACGCGCACGACACTTCCCTTAATACTACACGTAGAGAATCGTTCATCGTATTGAAAGTGCAAATTCATTATTCTCAACATTCCATCGAGCCAAAATAACATTTTAAATGAATTCCGAATTTGTATATTTGCATAAAGCGTCGCGACCATACGTACATCATTTCAGGGTAAAAAGAGCCGCTATTATTGTTCTACACCTCTCCTGGTAGTTGGAGACCTAGACTCTTCCGATATTACGATCAGCGATAGAACGATTCTTCTAAACGGATTTATCAACTTCTATAGAAATGTTGTGAAAGAAACACGCTTTTGTGCAACGGCACTTATCCAATGCTTCTATCGATATCGTATCGACGACCCGTATCGGGCCATCCCTAGAGACGGCCAATTTACCCATATTACTTATATGATCGATATAATTTTTATGTCAATATAAAGTATGAAATAAAAGGCATTTACGTAATTTAATTTTGGTCGTGCCTCGGCCATAAATAACATATGAGATATAAAATTATTAATGGACGAAATAATAAATGAAATTTTAATATAAGAACGTTATACATTACGGCAGTGCAATAGTTAGATTTTAAAAATGTTTACTTTTAAATTAAAACGAACGACGAACGAACATGAATGGAGAGACGTGACAAGCACGTCTCTCCATTCATGTGTTTTATAAAGCATACAAACTCAAAAGTCTGGTCAATATTTTGAGGAAAACATTAAAATCTAAATAAAAGCGGGTGCGTGCGAGACGTAGGCAATCTATTTATATGATGTGTACCCCGTGCGTCTGCGCATGTCATAAATCATGGAACAAAGCGAACGTCAAAGTGCCGGCGCGGCACATCAAACGGTTGCACTCCACTGAGCTCTCATAGTGACAGGGAACAGCTCTAACTGGCACTTAATTTAATACAATTGCAAAGACAAAAACAGCAATTGCATTTTATTACGAATTTCTATTCAATGTAAATAATTTTTATTTAATATCTTCAATAGCTTATTTTATTATACTAGTTTTCGCCTGCGACTCAGTCCGCGTTCCTCCGGACGACCCTCTACATCTATGGCAAATTTCACCGAAACCCGTTGTGAGAGAGTGTTGAGTGGCCTGAAGTGATGAGTTTAAGCTACAAACTCTAACAAACATCCATCCATCTAAACTTTCGCATTTATGATATTAGTAAGAAGTAAGGTATATTTTACAATCAGTGCTCCGATAGACTATAGATAGTAGTAGAGCTAGAAAGTAACAAGTTTATATTGTCTAGTTTCCGAAGTCACATGAACCCAACCAATAGTGTATAATGTAAACGCTGATCGCAACACATTGATAATATAAACAGATCGCGATAAAATTATCATAAAGTCAATAATTACATTTAGATTACATGTAAAGTTAACTTTAGCGTACGCTGTGGCTTACCACTTACCACTCGTGACTTCGCACAGGTCCTAGATAATAGGTAGAAGGTTCTAGAATAGTTAGTGACAACACAAGGAAGAAAAAGGCCACAATTAATTGCGATAACAGATAAAAGTTAACGTCTTTGATTAAATATAAAAGAATCTTTATTTCGATATTTTTTTTACGTTGATCCCATTTTTCCAGTTTCGAATGAATCATAAATATAAATAAACTGCATTTTATATGTGTTACATTAATGCTTGTTTCTTATCGATTAATATTTTATAACTTTCTGTATTGAATGCAATATAAAAGTTTTATAGCTGGTTGTAGATATCGGCGTATATTTCATACGGGTAATAACGTGGCATGGTGTGACAATTAGATGACACCGGTCACGCATTACCTTATGTACTAAGTACAAGAGCCAGATATAACAATGTTATCATGTTATATGTGGAGGGGTACACCGGTAGAGGTAGACGTAGAAAGAGAAGGATGGATTGCGTGAAAGGTGACATGATTAAGAAGGGAGTGACTGAGATGACGAATGATAGAGTTATTTGGAGGACGAAAACCCGGTGCGCCGACACTACGGGAGTAGGAGGTAGGGGAGATGATGTTATTAATAAATTGTACTATTAAACATGATAATTAATTTCATATGCATTTAGTATTTGTCGAATTCAAACTTGCACCTTATGGAAAAAAATCCACAAAACTTAAATTACATAATCGTATCTCATTGTTTTGATATATATAAGAAAAATGGATATGACGAAATCGTGGATGCCTCTTGGTATTTGAATAATATATAATTGTTTAGCCTTATTTGTTAATCTTCAGTGATTTCATGATATTGTAAACATTCCACACTCCACGATTCCGAAACACTCACCTGGCCGATAAGAGCTACGTGGCGACTACAAACTTTGTATACA
This sequence comes from Papilio protenor, assembly GCA_029286645.1. NCBI lineage: Eukaryota > Metazoa > Arthropoda > Insecta > Lepidoptera > Papilionidae > Papilio > Papilio protenor. The sequence continues at coordinate 268,402 of JAGSMZ010000022.1, forward strand.
CAACGCAAATTGTGCAATATATTGTACAGTAGTAGGTATGTGGATATTGTCACTAGCAGCAAGCGGACACAGGGCCTAATATTAGGATGATTAACCCCGTTTGCGTCCAATTACCGAAAGCGAACCTACAAATTGAGCAGACTAATATTTAATATCGCGACATACATTTTTCAGGGTTTTACTTATCTACCAGATAACCATACCTTCAAAATAAATGTCACATTACGTACATTACGATCTTTATATATTTATTTAGTGATAATTTTGTCAATCAGTAGATAAGGTTAAAAATAATACATTGACTTGTTGATTTCTCCAATTAGGCTATAATTCAAAGACGACACACATAATTATTTATCGACAATATTTCGACTGTATAAGGAAATCAATTTCCCGTATTTTAAATGCGAAATTTATTTGCACTTTTATCAAAGTATAAACAGCAAAACACTAACTCGAGCATGTAACCCAGAGGGATAGGCAGAGATTAGTCTTCCATATGTCGCGTTCCTGTCGGTCGTTCTCTTGCTTTCTCCATACACAAATGTATATGTGTGCATTTGCGTACTGACTACTGACCTGTATGATGAGGGGGCGGAAAGCGTAGATGCTCTCGTCGCTGACGTGCGACGGGAACGCGCTCAGGTCGAAGTCCACCACCGCGCACTTTGAAGAGTTGCAGTAGCTTGACACCTGACAAACACAAGTCACACATTGTATAGTAAACCATATTGACACTAATACTACTAATATTATAAACTATACTACTATTATAAAGAGGGAAGATTTGGATTTTTGTATGTATTTGATTCACGCAAAAACTACTGGACCGATTTAAAAAATTCTTTCACCATTAGAGAGGTAATTTATCTGCGAGTAACATAAGCTATATGCAATTATTACTAATGTTTAGGAACTATTTAAAAAACAGCGTATTTCTAGACCCTAGCGTTAAAAAACCACTAGATTTTAACTTTTCTTGGCTTACGCTGCCTAAACCGTCAGAGGCATATAAAAATACTGTATGAAGGAATTGTAGATCTCAAAAAGTTCTACAAAAAAGTCCGCGATGGCATATATCTATCTTTAACGGTTTTTATACAATAACCACTTTTTTGTTTACAAAATGAATTAAAAACCGCATACTATTTGCGGCGTTGTTTTATTGGTTTCAATATTAATCCTTATCCAAATAAATGCATTTGTTGTCAGCAGAATTTAAGGTAGAATAAAATTGTCCTTTAAAGTATTTAAATAAATACTTAGACTAATAGTTTAGAAGATATTGCGAACAGAAACAATAAGGGTAGCCGGAAAATCAGCTCACAAACTACCAGGCTTAGAAATATGGAATCTTGCATAGATATTTTTATTACTGTGTAAAGGTTTGAATAAGGAGGGGCGAACATAAATTTTGTACTTTTTAAATTCCATGCAGACGAAGTCGCGGGCAACAGCTAGTGTTTCATAAAAAAGGTTCAATCAATATCAAATTGTCAATACAAACAACTAATTTTCAATATGTACACATAAGTTTAATTGCATTTTAATTTGAATACTCATTTTATTGTTTAAGAGAAGTGGAAATTTTTGATAGTAAAAATAATGTTATAGTTTAGATACTAACAACAGACAGTGAGTAAGGCTTAAGGCCTATGTTGTAGAGGAGCACGGTGTAGGGCAGGCGCGCAGCATGGCGCACGAAGGCGACGGCGAGGGCGTGCGCGTCGCCCCGAGCGTACGTAACAAGCGCTGGCAGCGTGGTGTTGCGCCAGGGCTCCGCGCGCCCGTCCAGCCCCAGCAGGCGCGCGTACTCCTCGCCCGCCACCAGGTGGCTCGCCTCCACATCGCGGAGCTTCTCCTGTGGGACCCATGCCTGACATATTGTCATATTATGCCATATGTTACACTCAAAAATATCTATTTTTGTCATAAATTGGCCAGGGTTATTGAAAGAACTGGGAACAGCATAGATAAAATATCAAGAAAAAAAATATTTTACAGCCCCAAACTTATTTATATTGATATGTAGCTGAAGAAAATTTATAACAGAAACACAAATTGTAATAAGATATTACACCAAAACATTAAATTCATGTGAAATATGGTGATGGCCCACAAGTGGCAACTTTATATTAACCATATACACTCTTGAAAAATAACTTCAATAAAGATATACAAATAGAAAAGCATCCAATAAGGATTAGACTGATGTAAACTAAGAGTTATGTACCAAGTAAGAAACATTATCCAAAAACTTAATTTCATATAAAAAGATAAAAAACATAATGTGCATGTAACTTTACTTGAATAAAGTTTCTATTTATTTTTCATTAGGTTTTATTCTATATTTTTTTAATAATACCTATTTATTATTCAATGAAACAATAAGATAAGAAATGTTAGCTTGTTAATAATTTCTTCCTAGTGGAACACTGTTATAAACAAAAATTTTAATATTTGACAATATACTATGAATGTATATATACAGTGAAAAGACTCATATTTTAGTTAATATTTACCTGAAAGTCCTTTATATGTTGGTGTGTTTGTGTGACGATATTTTGAATCGATTGCGGCGGCTGGGAGTGGAATACTATCAGAAATAAACTAATTGCAAATACTGATGTTGAGAACAGCAGAAAACTCTTTGTTTTCATTTTAATGAGACATGTCCATTCTCCACTGGCGGTTAACACATAGTGCACATTATTTAACACTTATTGGAGTACCGGCGCCTTAAATATGACTACATTATAGTAAGCAAACTTATAAAATAAAACAAATCAATATCAGTGACAGAAGCCCACACACGCCCAGTAAAAATTATGTAAATATTGCAGCCTTGACATTATGCAACTTAATTTAATAATATTTTTCTTTATTCAATAATTATAGAACCAACATACATTTATATTTAATTACAACAAAAGGAAATTACATCGTAACAGAAAGCTAAACGACAGTCAGCAATATAGCCGCTTCACGCGAAAGTTACGTTTGACAGCTTTTCTTCTGATTTGACAGTGACAGATGTTGAGCAGGTCGAACTCAAACACGTAAAGAAAATGTAGAGTCTGGAATATCGAATCGTAAATCAGATCAACGAATCATCATCATCATCAGCCTATGTCTGCCTACTGTTGGTGCATTCCCTAAAATCTTCCACAGAATCGAATTATTTGAAATTACAATTCTTGCAAATAAGAATGTTGTAGTTTTTTCTATTCATCAAGTGGTTTCCGAGGGAGAGGAGATCTGCAGTTAAATACGATTTGTTTAACACACAGAAGAAAATCAAAGGCATCATCGATGATAAGCAAACGTCAAAGTAAGTATGCCTAGTATGGCTATTGAAGTCATCTAACTCTAACTTCACAGAGCGGAGCGTCGGTGACTCAGTGGTTTAAGCACTTGACTTGTGATCTACAGGTCTTGGGTTTGAATCCTGCCATGTACCAATGTGATTTTCGATTTTTCGAATTTTCATAGGTAGGCTCCGAGCCCCTCGGTGGGGACGTATAGTGAGTTGGTGATGATGAACTTCACAAATCCGTTGATCCGTCCGTTAAGAATCACCTGTATGTTTCGAGCTGTTGTGACTAAAGTTCAAGTTGGTTCAAGTTGCTATGATGATTGCCAACCTTCGTTAGGAGATGGCACCAAAAGAAAGAAGAAGAAGGTAGTATCATTAAAAATATTCTATGCTTATGGGTTTTATATGTTTTTTTTATAATTGTAAATTGTTCTTGTTATGTTTTTTAACGAGATTGAATTTATTGCTTGTAACCTGCTGAAAAATGTGCCCATAGGACAACCCTAGCTTTAGCCCTAATGTCAGATGTCAGCGTCAATCTGCTAATGTCAGTGAGTCAATGACAGATTTTGATTTCCTGTTGCTTTCTGTTTTTTTTGCCGTCTTGTGACGGTGTTTTGCACAACGTTTATTTTTAGATCCAAAAAATCATAATATTTGTGTTGACAGCGTTGATCCACTTCAGGTTAAAAAGAGCAAGAAACAAGCTTAATCATGTCTAATATATCGAAGAGACGAAAGGAAGGCTCAAGGGCCAAGATCAAGGTAAAAAGGAGGTCAAGCCCATCGTGGCCAAAATAACAAAAAAACACATATTTTAGGTATACTATAAAAGTGTTTATTTTCTAAAGCAAATGATGTTGATGTCTGTTGAGAAAACAAATGCTATAGAAGAATAAATGGCTATAATATCACAATACGTGTTCGCGGTCAACCAGGTGGTAATTGCGGTGCCACGGCGGACTTGTTATCACATGCACGCTATGCCTTCTTATCAATTTTAACTCTTTGTAACTGTCGAAACTCAATCATACGCCTATTGTTATTTATTTTATAGAGAGATGACACTAAATATATCATTTATGAAGACATATCATTTCAGTTATATATCTAAAAAGAGTTAGAAGTTTAAAATTATAACTATTAGGATATCAAAATAATAACAGCTACACTCACATACATTTCATCCTTTATAGGTACTGACTGGTCTTGATCCCCTCAATGGCCAGGGGGTATTCTGATATAGGGAAACACTTGTAGGTACTTAGGGACAAGGGCAAGTTGGTGATGATGATGACTTGTTATAAGAAATCAAAAGAAGATTTTTAATTATTTATTGTATTTCATTACAGTTGTATCGAGATAGACACATATTTAAGTTTTAAATTTTACTTAAATATGTTTTTATATTTTTTCCAGACCATCGGGGACCATGATGAGTTTCTTAAAAGAATAACCAAAACGCTATACTATGGTGAACTGCCTGATCTGCCGTGTCTCAGTCTTCCTGTGACTGGTCAGTACAACAATTGGTAAAATCAAACTTTGGCACCATCTGTCAATCACTGACATTATTTTGTCAAAAGGTCTGCAAGTACAGCGACTAATGGAAATCTGTAGCATCTGTCTACATTCCTCTAGTTTGTATACTTAGCTTGGTATATTGTGTGCAGAGATCTCATGCGAGCTGTGGTCAGTGGCACAGCGCGGACGGTCGCTGCGGCGGCTGCGCGCGGATGCAGCAGCAGGCATCGCACGCAGCGCCTGCGTCTCGCCCTGCGCCCTCGTGCTGGCCATACTCTACCTGGAGCGCCTCAAGTCCTGCAACAAGGATTACCTCACCTCCGCAGCACCCGCAGACCTCTTTCTTGTCTCTTTGGTCAGTATTCTACATATTATTTCCTAAGGCCCAAAATTTCTTAGCAAAAACGGAACACTTAACTTAGTGTTTAAACATATTGCAATGATGTAAGTGCCTGTCTTTATTTGATGATTTAAAATTATATTTGTATTAAAAATTTTAAATTACTTGTGCAGATGGTGAGCAACAAATTTCTACAAGATGATGGCGAGGATGACGAGGTGATCTGCTCCGAGTGGGCCGCCTCCGGGGGCCTCGAGTTGAACCACCTCAAAAAACTTGAAGTGGAATTTCTAAATGCTATTGTTAGTAACATTGATTTTTTTATATCTAAAACGAAACTTAATATGAATACAATTATTGTTTTTCTCTCTCTGATAGGATTGGAATGTTTATGTGAACGAGAGGTCATTCGAGGCGGGACTGTTGTGGCTGGAGCGGCAGGTGGCACTCCGCCAGGCCAGCCTGCGCGGCTTCTTCACGTACAGCGACCTGGCGGCGAGCTGCGACTGCGCTCTGCTGAGCGAGGTGGCGGGCGCGCTGCGGGCGGCCTGCGCCGGCTACCTCTCCGGGCTGCTGACGGTGCTGGCCTCCACGCTGGTGCTGTCGCAGGCGTGGCTGCCCGCGCTGCAGTACGCGGCCGCGCGCGGCGCGCTCTCCGCTCTCGACACAAATGTTATGACCCAACAGCCCGACATCGCCCCCTTCAACAACCGCACGCTGGATCCCGCACCGGACTCGCTCTCCGCGGAGCCCACGCTGCCGGATAAACTGAAATGCTGCACCAGGTGGCTGCAATATCAAGACAGGACTGATACAAAATATCACTGGCAAGATAATAGTATCGCATATGACTGGAAATCTTTCGAAACGTGGTGGTCTAAAACTCCGTTGCTGAACTGGCTGTACCACAGTTCCGTCATCGGCCCCATGCAGAGATGGTTGGAAATAGTGGACGAGTATGCGGATTTATTTAAAAAGAAATTATACAGTGATGAAAGCACACAACATGGGGAGCGGTGCGGGGACCACCACTGTGTCCGCCAATGGCTGAACCTCAGCAAGCTCAACATGTTGCTGGCCTCCGCCGCCGACCGCTAGACACCTCACTAGACGTTGTCTACTGGCTGGCTCTAGCACTCTCTATTGGCTAAATAAGCGAAATATTAATGATTTAACTAAAGCTCAGTAAATTATTTTTTTATTTTTAACTTTGTACTGTACTAATGTGATGTACTTACATATTTGATAAGTTTAACTGAAGTAAAGGGTGGCCACTTGTGCGACTGCTGTAAGAACAGTGCCAACTTCATCAGTTTAAGAAGTAATTCTTATATTTTTGTATGTGAATTAACTAAATAAATCTTCCGAATTAGCTTCTCGTTTGTTATTCATATTTCCTAAAATATATATTTGTAGCTGGAGGAGACTGGAATGCCAAGCATACCTGAGGATCCAGATTGGTGACGACCAGACACCTGAAAACGTCTCTAGATGTACATTACATTATGGCAGGACTTCCAGCTAGTGAAGTCATTGCAACGCTTAAAGGTCTGCAAAATAACAAAGCCCCTAGCTTCGTCGTAATCACGAAAGAGGTCCGGATTCAATTGCCAAGAAAAGCTATAACCATGATCTTACAACTTTGTAGAGAGATTTTGTCTACAGAAAAGGCAACTGTCCACAAGTGAGTCTAGGGAATGCTTTGCTGCCAAGACTCTATAAAATACCTTGGAATGCACTCAGATAGACGGCTAACCTGGAACAAGCACATCAAATTCAAACGGACGAACTGAAAATAGGATTTAAGCCGATGTACTGGCTAATGGCGGGAAACTCGAAGTTTTCGACTGATATCAAATTATTGCTATACAATGTAAACCAGTGTGAACTTATGGAATCCAATTATGGGGAAGCGTTTTGAACTCCACAATAGCAATATTGTATCAGATGTATCATGATTCGTTACTAATATGTAAATACACAATGCTCTTAAAGTCGAGACATCAAAGAAGAGATAAAGGAGTCTGCAAGCCAGTATAAAAGCTGACTTACAAGGCATCCCAATGAACTGGCACCTCTGCTACTAAATATGTCTTATCGGAAACGTTTAAAACGCTACGATATCCAGGCACTAGGAAATAGATAATAATAATTTAAGCAATAAATTATTAATTAATGGCAGTGGCGATCTCAATGGTAGAGCCCGCTTTAATATATTCGCACGAATAGGTCAGCTCCCCCGGTGCAATACCACGACCACACAGAAGAAAGACGTGAAGTGGGAGCAATTCCGCGTACAGTCTGATGAGTGAGCGTGCCGGAGGCCAAATTAAAGTGCCTTTCTCTTACCACCCTTTTGAAAGTGGATTTGACGGTGGAGGAGACGCATAGGAAAGGGAAATATCCTTTTTATGTGCGTCTCCTCCTCCGTCGATTAAGGGTAGGCAACGCATCTGTAATTGCGGATGTCTATGGCTAGCGGTCGCTTTGCTATTTCGGCGGATTCAGGTGGCAGCTTGCTCGTTTGCCACCTTATATTATACTAGCTGTTGCTCGCGACTTCGCCCGCGTGAATTACAAATATAACCTATTACGTTCGCCCTACCAACCTATTACCAAAAGTATTAACTTAGTACTAATCTACGTAATAACAGAAATCTACCGATGCAAGATTCCAAATTTGTAAGCTCGGTAGCTTGTAAGCTGATTTTTCGGATACCCTTATTGTTTGTGTTCGCGATATCTTCTAAACTATTAGTCCAATTTAAATACTGTAAATAACAATTTTATTCTACATTAAATTCTCATGATAACAAACGCATTTATTTGGATAAGGATTAATATTGAAACCAATAAAAGAACGCTGCAAATAGCGTAGGGTTTTTAATTCATTTTGTAAACAAAAAAGTGGTTATTGTAAGAAAACCGCTAAAGATATGCTATCGCGGACTTTTCTGTAGAACTTCTTGAGATCTACAATTCTTTCATATATCATTTTTATATACCTCTAACGGTTTAGGCAGCGTAAGCCGAGAAAAGTTAGAGTTTAGTGAATTTTTAACGCCGGCGGCCAGAAACACGCTGTTTATTAATAGTTCCTAAACATTAGTAATAACAAAATATAGCCTATGTTACTCACAGATAAATTACCTTTCTGATGGCGAAAGAATTTTTAAAATCGGCCCAGTAGTTTTTGAGTATTTCAATACATACAAAATACAAAGTTTTCCTCTTTAGCTTCGTATATCTTTAATTTCTTATTTTTATATATAATATATTTTACATGATTTGTTATAAAAAAAATAAAACATATTATATAAAAAAAATAGAACTCCACTGGCTGCGGAATCCGATGACTCAAGCAACCAGTGGTCAGGGCTGCAGAGACAGGAACCTCCTCACAATACGTGCGGTTTCCAAAATAACCGCCTTTTGTATCGGGCCCTTAATCCAACTGTCTAGCGACAGCTTCTTGAGATGTTGGTCGAAGCTCTTCGCTATTAGCCCGTGCACCGAAACGACCATCGGAATAATGGTAGTCGATTTCATACGCCACATGGCGGTAACCTCGTGAGCCAGATCCAAATATTTTAATAATTTTTCTTTTTCGGCTTTCACGAGATTCTCGTCATGTGGGATAGTGATATCGACTAACATTACACAACTCTCAGACCGATCTATTATTACTATATCAGGTCTATTGGCAGCAATAGTCCTGTCCGTAATAATAGATCGATCCCAGTAGAGCGTGATACGGCTATTTTCCAGAACTGGTGAAGGCTGATATTGGTAATATGGTACCTCAGATTCCACAAGAGCATATTTAAGGGCAAGTTGCTGATGGATAATCTTGGCCACTTGGTTATGTCTATGCAAGTATGCACCGTCCGCAAGGCGAGAACAACCGGAAACGATATGTCTAATAGACTCACCGGGCCGACGACATGCCCGACAAATGTCAGTCGTACCATCCTTTAGGATATGTTTCCGGTAGTTATTCGTTACGATGACTTCGTCCATGATTGCAAAGACAAAACCTTCAGTCTCCCCAAAGAGGTTACTGAAGCGTAGCCAAGCCACGGAGGATAATTGGTCCACATCAGGACCAGTTAAGGCCCGATGGAACCTACCGTGTAGCTCCTTACTCTTCCATACACTTATGCGGTCTGAGACACTTAAAACCTCCAACCTCCGCCATTTCGTGGTAGCCAAGGAAAGCGGCGTGAGTCCTTTGTCTATGGCTACAACATCCTGATACATCTCCACGTTAACCTTAAGGAAATATTCCCTAAGATTGTACACCTCGCGGTTATGGAGGGTCTTGGCATTTAAGTAGCCACGGCCCCCATGTTTCCGCGGGATGTACAACCTCATTACAGATGAACGTGGATGATGCATCCGGTATGCTGTCAGCAATCGACGGACTTGTCTATCCAAGGCATCCAGCTCTGTTTGAGACCATCTCAGTATGCCGAAAGAATAGGTTAAGACTGGCATGACCCAGCTGTTAAAAGCACGGCATTTGTTGCCGCCTGATAAAAGGCTTTTCAGTACTTTTTTCAGGCGACCAAAGAACCGTTCTTTTAGCAGCTGTTTCATGCTTTTGTCATTAATGCCTAATGCTTCCGACATACCGAGATATTTGTAGTTTTCATTCTCGGAGAGAGACACGAGAGACACATCCTGAGTAAGCTGTAAATTCTCTGAATTTACAACCCTCCCCCTTTGTACATTGATGACCGCACACTTGTCAACTCCAAACGCCATCCAATGGCTCTGCTAAAATCGTCGGTAATTTTAAGCAAAGTCATTAAGTCAGCCTTGTTGGATGCGTACAATTTGAGATCATCCATGTACAAAAGGTGCGATATGACCTCGCCCCCTCTCCGTAAACGATAACCTAGCTCTGAACTCTTTAGCAATGTGCTTAAAGGATTCAGAGCTAAGCAAAACCACAATGGACTCAGGCTGTCACCTTGGAAGATGCCACGCCGAATTCCAATTCGGTCAGAGGAGGCAGAAAGGCTTCCCCGACCTAGATTGGGAAAGCCTGTGTTCCACTGCCCCATGCATGTGTCAAGAAAAGTGCGTAGAGTAGGATGTATTTTATACAACTCTAACACCCTCCTTAACCACCCATGGGGCATCGAATCATAAGCTTTCTTGTAATCAATCCAGGCCATAGAAATGTTCTTTTTACTTCGTCTGACCTGCTGGCAAATAGCCATATCAATGAGGAGACAATCTTTAGTACCACGGGACCCAGCCTTACATCCATTCTGAGTTGTTGCCAAAATGTTATTTGTACAAACATGTGCTTCAATTTTGCTTCTCAGAATGGATGTTAGGAGCTTGTAGATGGTAGGCAAGCAAGTAATTGGTCGATAATTCTTAGGATCCGTAGTACATCCAGATTTATAGATCAGGTGTGTGATACCTGATGTCATGAAATCTGGGAGCGTATCCAATTCAATTGCAGTTTGGAATTGGGCTGCCAGCCGCTCATGCGAACTGCGGAACCATTTAAGCCAAAAGTTCTGCAGTCCGTCCGGTCCTGGGCTTTTCCAGTTAGGGACCGAACGAACTGCACCACTTATGTCGGCGCCAGTGATAATTACAGGTTCCATTTCAGTGATCGATTCGCATGCGCATCTGACAACATTAAACCACTCACCTTCACTGTGCTCAATTGGCACCGACCAAATACTGCTCCAAAACGTAGTAGTGGCGGCAGAATCTGGTCGGTGCAAATCGATCACCTGGCTTTGTGGTTGCTCCCAGCTACGGTAGACACACCTCTGATCTCTTTGAAACATACGATTTTGAAGAAATCTCTCAGATCTTTCTCTGTACCTTCTTATGCGATTAGCCCATGCGTAAACTTTTTGTTTCCAATAGTCAATGCGTTCCGTGACTCTCGACATATATTCACAGGGTCTAATACTAGTTCCAGCAAACGCCTGAGTCACGAAACGCATGACCTTTGGTCGGGTATTCCCCGCTCGGAAACAAAGAAGTTTCGCTATGAGTCTTCTAGCTACATTTATGCGCCGCTCAATCCTGCACTGCCAGACCGGGCTAGTTACTTCACGTCGAGGACCTGGATTGGGATTTAAAAACCCCACTCCAGCCACTCGACATGCAGTCAGTGCCCCGCAGTACAGGATTGAATGGGTATCGTATAAATCTAGACTAGAATCCACATATGGTGATAACAAGCGGTCTATAGCATTTACAATGCAAATATTCCGCTTGTTAACAGGCAATCGCGGTAAGCGAGGACGTTCACTGATTGATAAGGATCTATACTTCAAAATCATATCTTCCAAAGTGCTCCTCAAACGCTCAATATCCTGATCACTAGCACATACCTCTTCACATGGTTGTTCCGTTAGCACGTCTGCGGATACAGGGCCACAGGTGCCACACTACGTACTTCAACATCATTGTGAAGGAGTCGCGCTTCGTGACGGAGTTGCTCAAGTACAGAGTCATCCAACAGATGGTTCCGTTGTATGACTCGCACCTGATCCGATAAACGTTGGGCAGTCACGGACACAGTTGGGTTAAGGGTCTGAAACAAGGCAAGCATTTTAGAACGGTACGCCGTGAGGTTGGTTCCCCCCTCTGTCGCCCTGAAGTAGGCCTCTTTATAATATTAGTATAGATATAGATAGATATAAAAAAAACCCCTCTAAACCGACACTGTAAAACTGCACAATACATCTGCTTATAGTTTAACTTGAAATCTGCTCATAGATCTAAAAAAAATTAAAGACAGTAATTCAGTTTAAGGTTAATTATTTCAAAATTCAATAAAAATACTACAAATTAAAAAATATATGATATATACACTTACATTATTGTCTATAAATTCATCCTAAAATAATAATTACGTAATTAACAGCTGTTCTATATAGCAAATGTTTAGGAACAAGTTGCATTTCTCCAAAACATTAAAAAAATATGAACTAGAACTAGAGTATCCTTATGTTTTTATAAATATAAAAACCAAACATCCTTGGGTCTTTGTTGTTGCCTGGTAACCATTTAAAACTAAATATATCACAGTTGCAAATATTGTGTATAAAGTCAATAACCTGGCAGTGAACTTGTTACAATTTCTTATTCAAGTGTCATAGAGAATTATTTAAACACATTTAATGCCACTATGATTGTTACGTATTACAATGAGCTAACCGAATTGGTGGCAGTGAACGTGTTTATCCCTTCTGTGCCAATTTGAAGAAAATATATTGATCATAATAATTTTAATATGGCATTTGTCATTACGAAATAAATTCTTTCGATATCTTCATCTAAAAATGTATGAGATAAAACTTACAGTTTAAAATGTTCTATTGGAAGGAAATTGCTTTTTTAATACTGGACTGGAATATAATAATATCTAAACTTTATTACAGTATTGAAATTGTCATTTAAGTACATATCACATTGGCATAACAACATTTAATGAAATATACAATTAACCTGATTATCTTCCAAAACCATAGGTATTTTCAATAACTACAGCTACTTTTATTGGCACATTGTAGATCTTTTATTGGATTCTTGGATGTTGCGCTTAAGTTTGTAACTTAGACAATCTACATCAACTCAAATTATTCAATATGGTAAATTAATTGGTCTACCAAATTTTATAATATAATCATTGCTTAAATTAATTAACTTATTAATGAAATGGACAATTAAATTGGACAGAGATGTAACCTGATCAGATCTTTAAATATAATTTGATTCATCTGGCAGTGCGTGCAGCGAGTGCGGTCAGTCCTGGTAGAGTCCGGGGTGCAGGTAGAGGCGGCGGTTGAAGCCCCACTTCTCCACGGAGGAAGTCTGCACCTGGAAGTGGTCGTACATGCGCTCGTCCACCAGCGTGAACAGCTTCTCCACGTGGCAGTCGTGTGCGCGCGCAGCGAACACCTCGCACAGCGCCTGGATGTACCACGACCCCTTCTCCGGGTCCCGATGCGACACGAAACCTGAACAACACCACCCCGTTACACCAACCCTGCGACACGACGAGACGAGGACGTGCTGATCCACTCACCGGGCACCGTGGAGTGGCCGATGAGGATGTCGGAGTATATGCGGTCCGCCTGCTGCTCCAGCGGCTCCTCCCAGCTCGCGCCGTCGCTCTCCACGCGCGCGCCCGCCGCGCCCCGCGCGCCCCCCGCACCCGCCGCGTCCCCCGCGCCCCCGCCGCACCGCCAGCACGCGCCCGCGGCGCCACCGTCCACTCCTCGTTGCGCCCCCTGCACCACGACATTACTTAATCACCACTACCACTACCACCTGAGCTACGTAGGCACATGGGCTGGGGCTACCGGCAGAGCTGCGAGATGAACACCTTGGGCACGCCGCGCAGCGCGGGCAGGTTGACGTTGTTGAAGCGCTCCACGATGTCGAGGAAGGAGAGCAGCTGTCCGTCGGAGCAGCGGATGTCGGTCTCTGCGCTGCGCGGCGCGCGCTCGTACCCGTGCGACGACACCACGATGAACACGCACTCCGTGCCCACCAGCACCTCCTCCAGCCGCTTCAGCGTCGTCTCCGTCTCCTGGTGGACCACATTTCTTATTAGTCCAATGGCAAAATTTGTGCTGCTGATAAGGTAAGGCCCCTCTGAAACTGTCGACATTATACAAGTAGGCATTGTATTGCTCACCTGCTTGGTGAGGTTCTGGTATGCGATGACAGAGAAGCCGATCTCATCAAACAGGTACTTGAGCTTTTTGCAGTCGATGTCGACGCCCTTGCGGTACACTTCAATGTCGTTGCAGAACTGAATGTAGCTGAAGATGACCAGGATGCCGCGCTGGCGCCCCCGCGTCTTGTACAACTTTATGTCTGGAAATATTGATTCAACTATCATAATGAAGAGAAAAGAATAAATGTTTGATGAAGACTTTGTTGTTAAGTCAATGATCTCATGAACTATTTCATTTTAGTTTTATATGCTCATGGTCCATTAAAAAAAAAAGATTAGCCTTGAGAACAAATTTGTAAGTAAAAAGACAAAAGTACTTTTAATAAAAAAAAGAAGTTAGTTAAAAGTCTTACCCTTATCCACATTATCTTCAAAGAACTCTTTAGATTTAACAACATGGAAATATGGAATGTCTACCGAGGGGTCCGTGCCTTCCTTGTGACTTGCAGAAGATGCAGCCAGAATCTCATCTGTGAATGCGGTTACATACAGACTGCAATCCTTTGATCTTTATACAATTAAAATTAATTTAACAGTACAATGAACTATTACTATAGACTCATCCAACAATAAGAGTTACATCTTTTATGAGATTTCATAATTCATAAAGAGGTGTAACTGTATTTGTTGCAAAGTTCATTATGTTTTTCTTACTAACTCTTGGTGGCTTCAACATTGGACTTGGTTCTCTTTTTCTCTGTTCTTATGCTAACATAGTTGTTCTCCCCGCTCTTGGAATCTGAAGACAGACATTGATTTTTGTATTACATATATCAATGTTGTAGAAAATAAAACTGAGTTAACTAAGTTTGAAATACTAATGTTGGGTAAATTAGATATGTTTAAAAATGTGTGATTTATAATGAAATACTATAATATATATTAAATCCTTAAACCACAGATACTTTTTGTATGTTTCTAGTGTCACAATATTAACATACCTTGAGTATTGTATGTAGTCCTCGGCTGCAGGTGCAAGGAGCTGGCGGGGTCCAATTCGCGCACCAAGTTCCAGTAGCCATTCTCCTCCAACACTTCTAGGAGGTGTCCAAATGCATCAGGCCCTCGTCTCATTATGTCCATGTATAATTGACGTTTTCTAGTCCTTGTATCCTTGTTTGTGTCCTGAAAAACATTAGTAACATAGAAAAATATAACAGGTATAGTGTTACAACAATCGAATGTTTTTTAACAGTTTTTCAACTAAGATCTTACTTTAAAAGGCTCGATCATTTGTTCAGAGAATACTCCTTTTTCGTACAGAGCCGAAACCATCATGTCAAGGTCGGTTTGCTCCACCAGCGACCCGAAATTATTTTGTATTGCCTTGCGATGTTCGTTCTGCATTTTGTTAATAAATTCATGCACGAACTTAATCAAAATTACATCAATTTCCCCACAAGTTTTTATTTAATTTACTACAAGCACTATCTAATATCAGGTTTACTTTACTTCCAAGTACTCGACCCACAATAACTTAACACTTAAAAGTCCAGATCACTGAACTATGATTTTTTTGAAACAGAAATATTGTCAATATTACTTCGTTACATCAGTATCTCTCAGCTTCGTTACATCAATATAAACAGAATTAAAATCATATTTACTCTCAAAAACAAATGTCAATGATCCACAAAAAAAACTATAGTTTGTCTCGTTTCTCGTTTTTTTGTATGAATAAGGATGCTTAGTTTGACAATTCGTTTGAGAATTTAGTAGGGATGTGTAAAATCAGATACCTATGAATGTTTTCGATTTTCGATTTTACTCTCGAAGAAGTTGGAATCGAGTCGTACATAATAGAATTGGATTTCGCTATTGGTATTACCATAACTATATTCTCTATACTATATTCAATACTTCAATACTAGAATTGTTCCTTAAATTAGTTAACAAGTAAATAACAATTTTAGTTAAGTTTAATAAATTTGAAGAATTTGAAAAATTAGCACCGTTTCAGTCCTTTACTTTTAGTTTTAATTCCGATAAAAGAAAAATCGATTTCAAAATTCAAATATTTTTTACAGAAAAAGTAAGAATTTTGAAACGATTTTCCTCTTTCAATTATTCTCAAACGATTCTCTAACGCAAAAAAAATTTGAACTGTCAAGTCCATTTTTGCCATATTTTATGGGAAGTAGAGTAGAATCGATTGGAAAATTATCGATTTCAAAATTTGATCATTTTTTACACAAAAGGAAAGAACTCTGAACGATTTTTCTTTCTCTCAATCTCCCTCAAACGATTCTCTAGCGATTTGCATTAAAAAAAAGTAACAAAAATAGGAAGTGTGGGGTCAACATCATGCCAAAAATTTAAACTACTTTTACGGAGAAAGCAGGAACTCTTAAAGAAAAGTTCCTTTCTCTCAAATCCTCTCAAACGATTTGCATAAAAAAAAGTAAAAGGAAATAAAGTGAGGGGGCTACTTCACGGAGGTGGGCGTGTGGGCTGTGAGGGCTAACTTCACGGAGGTCATTTTGTCAATGTCAATGTCATTTATCGAATAGACATCTGATCTGTAGACGTCTTTCATCTTTATGCTGTCAGTCGTAAAATTGCGTTATAGATTTTTTTAATACTTTGTGTGTTGTATTTTAAAATCTTTTAAAATGGCTCAACACTTGAATATTTTATTATTAGTAGCATGTCTAGTGCTCACTATAACGGCAGCCTATGAGAAGTCTGATATAGCTTCAGCTCGAATTGAGGTAAACACTTAACAATTATAGTTTGGACGAAATAACCTAATCACGTATTGAAATATAAATATTTATGTAAAAGTATTCTTTCAGAGTTGTAGGGGATGTTCCCTCAACCGTTTACCTGAAGTGAAAGGTTTTATAATGGAAGATGCACCCAAATATGAGCGCCTAGATGTTAAATTCATTACGGGGGCGGATCCCGAGTTAATTCTCTTGGACAAAAGCGATCGCGAGTTGGAGCGCATCCTACTTTCGCGCATGACTCGTTCCGAATGTAATGAACTCGTACAAAGCAAGGGCTTTTACAAAAAAAATACTAATTCTGAATTTTAATAATTAAGTGAAAGTAAATAAATACAGCATTTAAACAGTTGCCATTGTTTTACATTCCATTTTAGCGCAGAATAAAGTATTCTAATAAGATTTCATTCTTGGATTTTATTAATTTTCTATCCTTTTCAAATATAACCTATCCTTTATCCAGTTTTACAGACCCTGTTCAATTTTCAAGTTGTAGGTAGGGCCTAAATGTATCTCAACCACAAATGTTCTGCTACCACTAAACCACTGTAGACCTTAACTTGATCAATTTATGTGGTAAATAATAAATGGTGTCTTAAAATTGTTGTTTTTCTTTAACTAATTATTGACCTCTCAGTCTTCAGTACCAAATATAGAGTTGTTCACCAACCTTGATACCAGCCGCAATATTAGCACAGGACAGACTAACATAAATGTCTATGAGATAAAATATTTATTTGCATTAGCTCTAGATGATACAAGGTTGTCCACTTGACTAGTACAAGATTACTAATGTTATATCTACTGCCAATATCTATTGTTATGGACCACTGTCCATAATTTAATTTCAAAGGAGCTTGGTTACAGATGCCTAAAAGTAAATGTATGCACCTTATTTGTACAGTCACGAAAATCTGCAGTGTTCCACTTTAAAATTGCCTTGTACATTGCCATGAGACAAACTCCGCCTCTTCCTACAAGCAGTGAGTGGTGTAAACAAATGTATAATAATAGAAAGGAACCATGTATCACTAACCAACTTTTTACATACAGATACATTTATAAGCTGTATTGTATAATGTTTTTGTATTTTTGTTCCACATCTCATTACAGAATGTTCAAACAATTGTGGCTTTTAACCCCGTTTCCCTGACTGTAATTCGAGTATCTTTGATTTTTTTGCCTGAAGGTGAATTGACCTCCAACCATCAAAGGGCTAGATTAGGTAAGTAAAGCTCGGAGGTCACTTAATGTCTGTACCTAACTCCCAGGTTTAAGATAAGGCATCCTAATAAGTTTCTCGATTGGAAGAACTCGAAATGGGGTTGAAATAAAAGTGTATATAGTTCGATTAACAATAGATATTTATATTATAATATAGTGAGGTGGCAGTCAGCTCAGGTGAGCAGCGTGCAGTCGAGATCCTCGTCGCGGTCGCGAGTGTCGCGCGCGTCCCCGTGCGCCCGGCGCAGCACGCGCGCCACCACGTCGCTCAGCGCCTCGCGCGCGCCCTCCTCCAGCAGCAATAGGCATTTCTGCAACGACACGGACATTACATCACCTGGTGATAAATTGTCGCCATGGTTTTGTGTGACGTGTACCTGGTGGAAGTGTTCGTCGTGCGGCAGGCGCAGCACGGCGCGCAGGGCGAGCTCCGAGTTGGCGCGGACAAAGGTGTTCTTCTCCTTGGTGCCGTTGACGAGCGCGGGCAGCAGCGCGCGCAGCAGCTCGCCGCCGCACGCCTCCAGCGGCGCCTCGCGGCCCAGCAGCGCGCTCGCCCGCGCCATCAGCTGCTTCACCTCGTTGCTCGAGTGGTTCATGCTCTGCGCCGTCAGACACAACAATCTCACGTCTCAAATATGTTCGTTATCAACTCGAATAAGATGTCATTTCTCTAAAAATAATTTTCGTAATTTATAACAATAATCTGTTTATTTTTTTTATGAATAATTAGATTTTTGTTAAAATATATTCTTAAATGAAAAAGGACAAAGACAAGCATCGATATTTATAAATCCTTTTAATTTTTGAACCTAGGCCTTATGGAAGCCTAGGCAGTGTTGGTAAAGCACAAAGCTGTTAATCAATTATGCGCCAATAGCCTAATGGTTTGGGGTACGGACTACCGATCTTGAGGTCGAGGGTTCGAATCCCGCCATTCGACTTTTGTCGTGAACCATATCCTAGCACAAGCCTAGAGCTTAGTTGGAGTGGTTAAAGGAAATATTAGTAAATTAACAAAAATCTACTAATATTTTTATATTAAAAAAAAAATGTCATAGCTTTAATTTTGGTTAAAGAAATGATGTCATCAAAGTAATGTCGCAGTAAGTGATGACCGTATCACGATAAATGTGTTATCATTTGTGATAAATATCGCGCAGATCTATCAAAGTGTCGGTGAATGTGTTCGCTGATAACACAGTAATGTGGTCGCGGAAAAATATCACTGAAGAAAAACAATTAAACAAAAAGCTTGCTTGATAATGACATGAAAATAGATCAGTATCTAAACTGATAAGATATAGATTCTCAATTCGTTATGCACTCGAGAACTGATTTAATTGTAATTGGAGAAAAAAAACATGCCCCGAAAATGTTTTAAGTTAATGAATAAGTTATTGAGACATGACCACTAATAGCCATAACATCATCCGGCTCGAAGGACCAAGATGTACGGTGTATCCGTACATACATATGTGTGGTGGTGAGCACACGCGAACGTGGTAGTGCTTCGACGTGTACTAGTTTAATATGAACGTTCGCGTGCGTTATAATGGTTCAAAAATGCCTAGTCGGGAGAAACATGTATTGTGCGGTGTTTACACCGTACACATTGTGTTTTATAAATTTGCAATTGGTTCTAGTTTCAATTTCGTGTTTAAATAACTGTGAAATATTTCTTTGGTTACATAATCGGTATTTAAAGAGTTAATTGAGGGGGAGGAGATGGAGGTGCTCACCCTGACGAACTGTGCGAGCAGGTTGTGCGGCAGCGGGCGGTCGTTGCGCAGCAGGTGGCGCGCGAGGAAGCCGATGGCGCGCACGGCGTTGCAGGCGAGCGGCGCGCGCTCGCTGGCCAGGTGCGCGAGCAGCACGCGCTCCACGCGATCGCGGAACGGCTCGCGGTACACCTCCTGCGGGCTCTCCTTGAGCGCGACGAAGAGCGCGCACGAGCGGCCGTGCTGTAGCAGCCAGTCCTCCGCCGGCGAGCCGCCCAGCACGTGGTGCGCGATGGCGGCGTCGCGGTGTGCCTCCGGCAGCCACTGCACCAGCGCGCCCAGGCAGCCGCCGACGGCGCCGCGCGGGGGGTCGTCGGGGTGCGCGAGCAGCGCGGGCGAGGTCAGCGTGGCGAGCACTGTCAGCGCCAGCTGCTCCGACATCTTCTGTCCGCCGGCACTGAGCACGCCGCGCAGGGCCTGCAGCATGGTCTCGCGCACCGCCGCGTCCTCCGCGTTGCGCACGCCGTTGTGCATCTCCACGAAGAGCGGGTCTGCGCGCGTGTGGATCAGCACCAGCTGCGCGAGCGCCAGCCCCGCCTTGATGCGCACCGTGCGGCTGCCGTCGTGCAGCGCCTTCAGGAACGTCGTCTGCAGCTGGGGCAGGAACTGTTTCAGCATCACGCCCACCTGACGGAATAATTACACTCGTTAACATATTATTAATTAATCCGTAATATCAAAAGGAAGCGGAACACTGCAGAATCGGGCGAGGATCGTCGCACCTTGCAGAGCAGCTCGGCCAGCGTCTCGAGCACAGCGGCCTTGACGGCGGCGTTGAAGCGGTCGCCGAGAATGCGGATGAGCGGGCCGGTGACGTGCACCACGGACGGCTGCAGCGCGCTCGCCGACGTCAGCCGGATCACTTCGCCCAGCATCAACGCCGCGCTCTCCTTGTCCTCCGGCAGACCGTTCAATATCGCCTCGCGGAACAGCGGTAGGATCGGAGCTATGCCCTGACATCGAAGAATACGTTTTTACACTTTATTTCATCAAATCGACTATGGCATGTGTGGCGGGTTGAGCACCTTGGGCAGGCAGAAGCCGGGCAGCAGGTCGCCGGGCTGGAGGTCGCCGGCGGCATAGCGCACCGCCTGTCGCACGTCGCTCACGTGCTGGATCTGCCGGTCCGCGTCTAGCGTGCGCGTCAGCGCGGACAGCGCCTCCCACGCCATCTGCTCGCACGCAAACAATCATTTATAATTGCTAATAAAGGAATATAAGTTGACATATGGCGAAGTGCGCGTGTGTGCGGCACCTGCAGCACGTCTCGGTCGCTGTCGGCGAAGAGCAGCAGCAGTCCGCGCAGCAGCTGCGGCACGTGCGGCGTCAGGTCTGCGCGCGAGTGCGACACGAAGGCGCACAGCAGCGCGGCCGCCGCGCGCCGCCGCTCGCCGCTGCCCGTGCGCACCGCCTCCAGCAGCATGTCGATGATGCTGCACACACAGATGTGCCTCTATACAGTACCATTTTGAAATAGCAAAATTATAATGTTCGTACATAACGGTGCATAGATGTTACCAGCGCACACCGACGTCGTCGACTACGGGCAGGAGCGCGTCGCGGCAGTGGTCGAGCTCGCGGGCCTCGTGCGAGGAGCCGCGCGCCGCCACCAGCGCGGCCAGTAGCGCGGGCAGCACGCGCGGCAGGTAGCGCGACAGCGCGCTGCCCGCCGCCGCAGCCAGCGCGGACAGCGCGCGCGTGTCCGCCCCGCCGCCCGCGCCCGCGCCACCCGCGCCACCCGCACCACTCCCCGTGCCCGTCAGCACCGGGATCAGATACGGCAGCACGGCTCGCGACTTGATCGCCATAACCTGAATAACGTGGCGTAATACATTTAATTAAAATAATCTCTAAATGTGACAGATAGAGATTATCTAGCGGCAAGCTAGGGTGTGCACCTGCTTGAGTCCGTCGAGCGCGGCGTCAGCGCGCTGCGGGTCCTCGTGGTGCAGCTGCGCCAGCATGGGCGGCAGGATGTCGTCGAGCGCCTTGTTGCCGATGGTGGCGTGCAGCGAGTCGAAGGTGCGCGCGGCGGCCATGCGCACCTCGGGCAGCGGGTCGCAGAGCGCGGTGCGCACGGTGGGCACGAGGCCGTCCGCGAAGCTGAGCACGGCGTCGCGCGACGTGGAGGCGAGGATCTCCCCGAGGCCGATGCACACGCCCTGGCGCTGGTCCGCGCGCTCCGACCGCAGCCCGCGCTCCAGGATGGGCACGATCTCCGGCAGCACGCGCTCGCCCAGCTGACTCGACACACGTACACTTATACTTCAACAACGGTGCCCACATTCAATACGCTCTTTTTCACTTATTTTTTATTATTTAGTTTTTATTTACTTAGTTTTTATCCTAGTATTCCTAAAGGATTAAATAAGTTTATATGAGTATTGACCTTTCTAACGAGATCGCCCAGGGTGCGCGCGGCGACCTGCCGCTTGTCGTAGCTGGTGGAGGCCAGGCAGCCCAGCAGCAACCCGAACAGCGTCGGCAGGATCTCCCGCAGGGTCTTCGGCGTGTTTGTCACCACCACCTGCACGACAGAATGGCTCGGTGACCACGGACCGGATCAGAATCCAAGGTAACGTACGAGCGGGGTGGTCACCTTCCAGACGTGCAACGCGGCCTGGCGCACCATGAGCGCGACGTCGCTGCGGCCCATGTAGAGGCCGGCGAGCACGCGGTTGCGCCGCTCCGTGCCGAGCGCGCTCATGATGGCGCGGTGCGAGTGCTCGGTGCCGAAGTTGTCATCCTCGGAGGCGGTCTCGGTGCTCATCTTGCCGGAGACGCCGGAGATGCGGTAGAGCAGGTCGCCGAGCAGCTGCACGGAGCTGTAGCGGATGCGCCAGTTGTCGTCGAAGAGGCCGTGCTCGAGCTGGGGCAGCAGCAGCGCGATGGCGGACTCGGCGTACAGCGTCACGATGCGCTGGCCCGCCTTCAGCGCCGTCTCGCGCACGTACTCGTTCTCGTCCGCCAGCGCCTTCAGGATGGGGTTGATGATCTGGCCGATGTACGGCGTGAACTCGTCCGTGAACGCGCCCGGCATGTAGATGAACATCATGATGTAGCCGTCCTTCACGTGCGGCGCGATGTCCGTGCGCTCCGCCGTCGCTATTATGTCTGCACGCACGCATCCAAAAAGGCATTATACATATTTAATTTGAATGTTGATAATTGTATTATTTCCTTTCTGTCGCGTTGTGGACGGACCTGGCATTAGTTTGTGCAGCTTCTCCACACCGAGGCCGGCGACGACCTCGGAGAGTCCCTGCGCGGCGCCCGAGCGGTCCACGCTGCTGGACTCCGAGGTGAGAGTCTGCATGAGCCACGGCAGCAGCTCCTCGAAGCTGTTCTCGCCCATGCCCCGCACCATGGCGCCCAGCGCGCGCGCCGACACCGACCGCACCTGCCGTACGCACACGCAACGCTTCAGTATATCGCAGCCGCAGCTTTCGAGGAGGAAGGTGATGCCATGCTGAGCGGGTGACCTCTGGCACGGGGTCTAGCAGTGAGCTCTTGAGGCCGGGGATGATGTTGGGCAGGTAGGGCAGCAGGTCCTTCTGGTCGGTGAGAGAGTACATGTTGCCGATGATCTGCGCGGCCATCTTGCGCGTCTCGGTGCTGCGGTCCTGGAAGGCGCGCTGCACGACGGGCATGATGAGCGCCAGTGAGGGCGCGTCGATGAAGTGTACGAATTTGGTGTCGAGCAGCGTCTGCAGGCACGCCGACGTCATGTTGGAGGGGTCCTTCAGCGCGTGCAGCAGCACCGGCACGATCGCTGCAATACCGCACACCACCATGCATAAAGTACCGCACACATTGTACAAGTGATATTGTAGAAGGCGCGTCGCGGCAATTGTCCGGCTACCTTGTATTTCAGGGTTGCGTATGACGGAGCCGATGACGCCGAGCGCCTCGACGCTGGCCTCCTGCACCTTGGTGTGGGAGTCACTCAGCACCTCGATCAGCTTGGGCACGATGGAGGGCAGGCAGGACGACAGCTGCTTCGGCGCGCAGTACGCCATCGCGCCCAGCAGCTCGATAGAACCTTCACACAGATAATATAATTGGTATGTTATTTTGTAGCGATAACGCTATGTGGAGCGCGTTGCGATGGTCGGGCCGCGGTGACGTACCGGCCTTGGTGCGCCAGTTGTCGTCCTGCAGCGCCTGCAGCAGCGAGGGCAGCACCAGCTTGACGCCGTGCGCGCTGAGCTTGCTCATGATGAGCTTGGCGGTGTCGTCGGCGGCGGCGCGCACGTACTGCGAGTTGTCGCCGAAGCACATCAGCAGGTGCGGCAACACGTGCACTATGTACGGCTCGAACAGCCGCCCCAGCTTGCAGCATAGGACCTCGAAACCGAACAGCGCGCCTGACAACGCACAATAAATGTTACAGGCTCTTACGATGTTTACATCGTAATAGTCGCGTTTAATTGACCTTACCTTCGCGATACTTGTAATTTTTCTTCTCCTGTATGGCATCAGTGAGTTTGGTCATCACGTCGAGCTGTTTCAGCGACAAAATGCCGAGCCCTTTGATCACACCCGCGATGCCGTAAGCGGCGCCCTGCAACAATTCGTGGGTAACCTACCTCATGTAGAAATTTTTTATTGAGTCCATTAGTTGATATAAAATCCTTAAGATAATTTCACTGACCCTCCTGTCGCCGTACTTCTCAGCGGTGAGGAGCTGCTTCATGAGCTTGTTCATGATGGGCTGGATCTCAGCCGCAAGCGCGGGCGACGTCACCAGGTGCGGCAGGCAGTTGCTCACCGCCTCCTGCACCTGCACCACGACGCACACACAACAACGTCAAGTAGACGTCAAGTAGCAGATAGGTTAGTGATTGGGCGTGGTAGTGTGGTTACGGGCTGGCTGGGCGTGGAGAGCGCGGCGACGAGGCGCAGCGTGATGGGGCGGATGCGCGCGTCGTGGGGCTCCAGGTGGCGCGCCAGCGAGCCCACCAGCAGCACCACGCACTGCCGCACCGCGTCGAACCCGCCCGACTTGGGCGCCGTGTCTAGGAAGTTCTCGAACACCGGCAGCTGGCTGCTCAGCGTCTCCTGTGAACGACACAACACATCATGCATAATGTTCCACACGAAAAGAAAATTAAATTATAAAACAAAAAAACATTATTCATCTTCATTAATAACTTTATATAGAGAGAAAAGATTTTCACATCGCTCAACACATTAAAAGGCGCGAGTTACCTTGCCGTGCAGCTCGACGACGGCCATGGCGGCGGCCAGCATCTCCTCGCGCACCTCGCCCCTGCGGTCCGCGAGGCCGCGCTTCACGAAGAAGGCGGTGGCGGGCGGCACGTCGGCGGCCGCCAGCCGCGGCGCCAGCGCGCGCAGCCCCAGCGCCGCGCCGCGCCGCGCCCCCCACTCGTCCACCGCCGCCTCGCGCTCGTGCCCGAACTGGTCCAGCTTCGCGGGGATCAACTGTGCATAACCATTGCAACCGATTGGAATTACATTCTTCGATTTAGATTTACTTTTAGTGGACTTCACTAATGCTGGACACTGACGGGGTACTTCTCCTCGTAGAGGTCGTGCAGCATCTGCATGACGCGGCTGGGGGCGCAGTCCGCACTGTCCGCGCGCGCCACGAGCGTGGCGAGGGCGGCGGCGGCGGCGCGCTGCACCGGCTCCGAGGGGTGCTGCACCTCGCGCACCAGCTCCCGCACCAGCTCCACCTGCGCGCCGCTCAGCCAGGCCTCCGCGCGCCCCACCCTGCTCCACAACTCGTACGCCAGCTTCCTGCGACCGACAACCCGCCCTCACCGACTGCACACCGCGTACATTACATAGGAGAATTTATTCAAACTCATTGCTCACTTGTTATCTTCTGAAATATCAAAAGTAGCAATGTAGAGTCGCTTTGTAATTTCTAAGCCGTGCTCGAGGTCGTCCAGCAGGGGCGACAGGCAGTCGGCGACGCAGAGCAGCGCGCGCAGAGCTGCGTCACGCACTACCTAAAATTACAAACCTCAATTGTTTTAAAAAATATTTCGTTGTGCTCTCACAAAATATAAAGAGAGCGGGCGACCTCCAGCGGGTTCTGCA
The DNA here is from genome assembly GCA_029286645.1 of Papilio protenor. NCBI lineage: Eukaryota > Metazoa > Arthropoda > Insecta > Lepidoptera > Papilionidae > Papilio > Papilio protenor. The sequence goes on from JAGSMZ010000022.1 coordinate 294,107, forward strand.
GGCCGGCCAGCAGGCAGGTGGCATCGTCGAGCGAGAGGTCGCCGCGCGCCGCGCACTCCGCCGTCTCCAGCAGCGCCAGCGTCGCCGCCGCCTGCACGCGCTTGCTCGTGCTGCCTGCACACGCAACATACAAAGTCAAATACTCGACAAAAATATAGCAGGTGTGTTAGTTAGGTTAGTTAGGGCGCGTGTTCGACTGACTGATGACGTCGATGAGCAGGCGGAACATGTGGTCGATGGGGAGGAGCGCGGGGCGCAGCAAGTCGTGCGGGTCGTGCGGCTGGCCGCGCAGGCGCGCGTGCCGCGCTATCACCGTCAGCCCGTTCACCATGGCCGCCTCGTCCGCGCGCGCCGCTCCCGTCAGACCTCGCGCACAAACAGACCAAACTTAAAAAAAAGAACACTTGCAGTCCCTTACTTTCATAGAAAAAAAAAATAGATAGTGTTGAATTAATTTAGTTGTGAAGTTTCAATAAATAAGACACCTTGTTTGAGCAGAGGAAATATGTAGCAGAAGCCGGGCGCGGTGAAGTGATTGGGCGCGGCGTGTGTCGGCGCGAGCGCTGGGGGCGCTGGGGACGCCGGGGCCGCGGGGGGTGATGCGGGCTCCGCGCTCGGCTTGGGCATGGCGGTGGCGGCGTGCAGCAGGCCGATGGTGCGCACGGTCGCCTTGCCCAGCTCCTCCTCCTCCCAGCACGACTCCAGGTCGCACTGCGGCTTGTGCAATCTGTTTCGATCGTTGGAGTTATGTTTACTTTGTGCATGAGTTCGTGCATACATGAGGATCGTGCATGCCGTGCACATGGGGTACCTGAGTGCGACGCGGGCGGCGGTGTCGCCGAGCAGGGCGTGTCCCGGCAGCAGGGCGGGGCGCAGGCGCAGGTAGAGCGGGGCGAGGCGCGGCGCGGCCAGCGGGCTGCGCAGCGCGGCCAGCACGGCGGACACCACGTGCCGAGCCTGCTGGCACAGCGCGGTCGCGGAGCCCGCCTGCACCGCGCTCACCAGCTGCTCCGCCACCACCACGCGCTCGTTCAGCTGAACCACATGCGGACACGGTGACATTTCGCGTAGTCGCAGACTAGTGCACCAAACATATGCAGTCGATTACCGCAGTGAGTCTGTCACGAATAATGCTCTCCTTGGCGAGCTGCAGCTTGATAGCTTCCTTCTGTTTAGCGGTCAGCGGCACCTGCGGACATACGCCACAATAAACAAGATGCCGTCAAAGAGACAAATGCATGGTACGTATGTCGGGTGCGAGCGAAGGCACCTGCTTGGCGTGGCCATCGCAGCGTCGCTGCTCCTCCAGCTCGCGGCGCAGCTGCAGCTCCTCCAGCTGCTCCTTGTAGCTGTACGCCTTGCTCTCGCGCTTCAAGTTCATCTCCCTGTTGTCATCATTGCTGATGACATAAACATTTATTTTAACATCACTATGTAGAGAATACACGAGTTCAGGGAGAGAGGGCGGTACCCCGGCACGACGGTCTTGTCGTAGAGGTCTCCCGGCGGCGTGAGGAAGACGAAGTACTCGTCGCGTGTGACGCGCAGCAGGTCGGGCTCCCGCAGCGCGCCCAGCGCCGCCGCCAGCGCCGCGCCGCCCAGCGCCTCCGGGTTGGCCGCCACCAGCGACGACACGATGTTGGACATCGTCTGCACCACACACCACCACACCACAACAAATCATACTACACAACCTTACGCTACGGATTGTAACATATTATGATAATATATATAAGACGATAGACTCCTATCAGAAATATCAGTCTCCAAAATAAAATGCAAATTAAAACATAAATAAATATAAACTTAGCATAAGCTTACCGGAGTGGGCGTGTAGCCGTCGATGTATGTGGCTTTGAGCTTGGTGCAGTGGCGGGCGACGAGGTCCCTGGGCTGCAGGCGCAGGTGAGCCAGCAGGCGCAGCCAGGCGCGCGCGCCGCCGCACGCCGCCGCCAGCGGGTGGTGGCAGCTCGGCAGGATGTCTAACGCCAGCCCCTCCACCTCCTCCGACGGGTAATCTGTCCAGGGGTAAAATGTTAAACATTAGCAGTGGCCAAAAGTGTTAAAAACTCAAATGCAAGAGATCTCACCTCTGTAGGAACAAATGGCATGAACACAATCCAGTATCATCTTGCCCGTAACTTCAGCCTTCTCTGCGGGGGGAGATTTCTCTTTGGAGATGAATATTTTCCCCTCGTCGAGCACTTCGTTGAGCTTGAGTGCGAGGGAGCGCGCGAGATGCGCGCGGTCCTCGCCGGCGAGGAGTTCAGTGAGCTGCAGCAGCGCGGCGGCGCGCACCGGCCGCGCGGCGGCGAGCAGCGCCAGCACGAGCGCGCGGCACGGCGGCGCTGCGGCGTCGCGCGCCTCGCCGCCGTACCGCGCCAGCGCCGCGCCGCACACCAGCACCACCTGCGTCACCACTATAAAGGGGTAAATGCTATAGTGCAACCTGTTAATGTACCAACCACACAATACATACAACTAATAAACACGATAACAAACTTTGAAATAGAATTGGGACATGTTAAAAGAGGTTCAAACTAAATTTCTATTTATCGCTATTGCAAAAGCATTCGGTCCAAATTTGGAAAAAGTAAGTAAGTTTGTATAAAACAGTAGAAAGTAAGAAAGCACTAGTTACCTTCATCTGGGGCGGCGGCGAGCACGCGGTCCTGCAGCAGCACGTGTTTGTCGGGGTGGACCAGCAAGGACCACACGGCGGTCTTCGAAGGCAGCTGCCGGTCCTCGTCCATCAGTATGAGGCCCAGCATGGCCGAGATCGCCTCGTTCACAATCGCCTGCTACAAAATAAGCATTATGATAAAGGCTGATAGTATTAGTAGTGTTTAGTACTAAAATGATATATAAAAACATTTAATTTAATTCTAGGTGTGCATGTTTGTTTTACCTGTAGCGGTTGTGCGGCGGCGCGCTCCAAGGCGCTGAGCAGCGTGGGGCGGAGCGCCTGCGCGTGCTCCGCGGCCACGCCCCCGCGCAGCGCACGCGACAGCAGCGCCACGTACGCGCCGCGCACCGCCGGCGTGCTGTTCTTTGCGGACAAATTCTTCTGCAAATCAAACATAGTAATAAAGTAAGCTAGCTGAAACAATAGTTGAGTTCGGCAAGCTGTCTGCCACTCACCTTGAATACCTCATAGACCTTGGGGTGCAGCGGCGCCCGCAGCCGCTGCGTCCACAGGCTGAGCACGTCGAGCGCGACGCACAGGGTGCGCTCGTGGGACTCGCTGTCCAACACGCGCGCCACCTGGTTCGTCACCTCCTCGTACAGCACTTTGAAGTCTTCCTCGTTCACTGCCAGCTCGCTTAGTGTACCCGCACCCTAGTAGCAACAAATCAAACACAATTTATTTAATTTAAACCTTATAGTGTCTTTTTCCAAGCTACATCTACTGTAGATTGGAAAACTAGCGATTGAGCACGGAAGCGTGGAAAGTGAATAGGGATGTACACTTTGTGAAGTATGGGCGTTGTACTGTAGTGTACCTGGAGCACCGCAATCTTGTCCTCGCTGGAGGCGAGTTTCCCGCCGGCGCCGTGGTACTCCGCGAAGGCGGCGGCCAGCAGCGCGCGCGCGGCCGCCAGCGCGCAGCAGCGGCGCGCTAGGTGCCCCAGCGCCGAGCTGGCCTCCGCTCGCGCCCACGCCTCTTTTGAATGCAGATTGCCTGCGGAAGGAAATTGTGTTCATTTAAACAAACATTGCATACTATATAAAGCATATTTGATATTTATAGCTCTTGCGGCCGAATACTGAACACTTTGTTCACAACCACCACTTACAATCTGTTAAAAGTTCAAAATTTTAATGGATTTGGATTTTAAATGTGTTCTTAAGATGCTGCTACATATTTAAAATATTGTTTTAATATTCTGCCATACCTGTTATTTTTCATATGGATACTGGATTTAAATAATTTTAACTACTTATAATTGTTCATACCTATTAAACTTTTGCCTATATCAACAGCAGTTCCATCGACAAATAGTTCCAAATTGGCAAACACTTCACCAACAGCTTGTATAATAGTCTCGGGGCTGCGCAGCATGGCCTTCTGCAGTGCTGGCAACAACGACCCCTTGACATCATCCAATGTCAACATGTGCAGCAGGTCAGCACAGGCGGAGATGTAGTTTGCATTCGGCCGGTTTTTGACACTGATCAAACTCTTTATGAAGCTATCCAGCATTTTTACCTGTTGAGATATTTATTTGATGGATCTATAGTATTTAAAAACAATGTTAACTTAAAAAATGGAACTGAACATAAATAATTATTTACCTTATGACTGATAACAGTCTCTTCATCTCCAGTTTGCTTAAAATGTCTGCAGAGGGCAGAGAAAATTATAGATATTTGGGGACCAGTGTCAGCAGGCAACTTGGTGAGCACATCAAACCAGTTGGTGGTTTTTGTTTTGCCAATAGCTTTCCATGAGATATGTAACTAAAACAAAAATATAATTAAACACTTAATCATTAATTACAACATAATAATAGCTTTGTTACAGCTAATTTAATTTACATACAGCAGTAAATGCTTTGTTATTCTTCTTCTTATTTCCATAAGCGGTGACCACAGACAAAAAGTTAGCTTGTGATAACACCAAAGAGTTGTAATCAACGGCATCTTCTGTAATTTTCAGTGATGCTTCTGTTACAACTGCTGACCAGTGTAGTGCAAATAGTCCACTTTGGCATGTACTTTTGCTGAAAAAAAAATAAATTGCACTATAAGATATGGTGTTTCTTTTTTAGTTTTGTTGTACGGTAAATTTACTTACGATGTAACAGTATTTCGTAATGTTTCTGATATATCCAGTAACAAAGGTAGGAAACTGCGTAATGTCCATTCACAATGGTTGGTACAAAGATATGCCAGCAAGGATTTGACATAGAACTGTGATGTTGTATCCCTGTAGCGGTGCAATGTGGATGTCACAACGCGGCAGATAAACCTAACTGCTGGTTCGGTTATGCCTGAAGAAAATGTTTACTTTAGATATTCGGAAGAAAAGTGTCACGTTTTTTTGCTAATTATTGTATTTACATTACATTTTATATATTTACATTAAACCATATGTGTAAGGTTAAATACCAAAAGAATAAACTGTTGAATATAAAAACCTATGTTTGAATAACCGAGTTCTTATGTAGTACCTTTAATCTGAAGTATCTTTTTTTTTTGCCATATAGACATTTAAAAATCCTAGAAGATATTACAAAATGTTTTTCTACTCTTTCATAACTCTGACTAATAATTTTAGCAATCTGATAGCTTTACTTTATCAATTAAACTAAAAGGCTACATGACATATTTCCCAACACAAAGAAACAGTAATAAATGTACTTGAAGTGTAAAAGTTTATTTGAATGTAACAGGTATTCTTAAAACTTAAAGTTATGAACATATCATTGATGTATGAGGTGAGATACAAACATATTTTAAAGGTAAGCTAAGTTCACTCCATTGAATGCAGTTACCTGAAAGTACCTGGGAATTGGATCAATAAATCTAGGGACCGATAGCGACCTTCGGTAACTTCACTGCATAGATATGTACTATCTTTATACGTATATCTGTAACGATAATTGAATGAATAACTAATTACCTGGCGTTGCTAATACATCCTGAATTTCTTTTATGACTTCGCGTCTTTCTTTTAAGCTAGCGGTCTGGATTTTAAATGGGACGTGTTTCAATTTCTTCAACACCTGAAAATGAAACTTACGTTACCGGAATACTAGTTGATTTATTGTATGATTCAATGAAGGGTTAGTAAAGAATCACCTCTGAATCTGCCATTTTTGGTAAACATTCAGATAGTTTTGTGTATTTATTACAAAGTGTCCTGTAAAGGAAACAGATCAAAATTTGTCCACCTAACCCTAACCAAAACACTTGCGCTCGGATGTTGAACGTAAAAGAGACAAATGAGGGAGGTGAGGGAAGGGGATCATAAGGAATGAACCAATGAACTGTCATAAGTTTAACGTATAATTGCCAGTGGTAATAAGATTCGAAAAACATTTACTATTAGAATCTTTATTAAAAAAGCCAAATTGAAGGGTAGCTTTAATATTTTCCGTTTTTGACAATCATAATTTCAAAACGATTATAAGTTTGAACATCTCACACTACAAAAATTCTAAATTCTTAGACATAAAGATACTCTGTGCTAACAATGTATGAAAACTGTTTTATACATGGAAGAACTACTAGAACAGGAATGAGCTCTTGTCGCAAAATTGAAGCCGAGCGAGACCTCAATAACTGCCCCTTTTATCCCTTTCTGGCCATGGTGACTGTTTAAATATAATTTAAGGTCAATAATTAAAAAAAAATGTTTTTGATTTCTGTCTTCAGCAGATTATTGCTTCAGATGGATTTTAACGTATTATTGTTATCATTAATGTATTTACCAAAAACAATATTAAATACATAATTCTAAATCAGATATTGCTAAATAGGGTAGATCAGATAGTTACGGTCCACTTTGCAGATTGAATCACAAAATTCTTTGTAATTATCTTTATTGAAGAGTAAAATAGATGAAAGCATGTTTTTATTAAACGTAAATATTTTGCTTACACGAATATAAACATTTTAGACTGAGTATTTTATCAAATATAAAAATATTAGTCAATTAAAATTAAACCCCTAAAAGCACAGTTTCGGTCCACCCGAGACAGTTATGGACCACCTCTGGGGTACAGTTACGGTCCACCTTTATATGACTATAATAGTTATAAAATAATTATTATTTGTCATTTGTCTTGCCTTTTTGAACAGTAAAATTTATTTATATAAAATCAGAAACTAATCAAAATCATTTCAATTACCATTTTAATATAAAGAACACACAAAAAAGTCCTATTAGCATTATCAAGGATATTAATTTTACGGGTCTCTAGAATAGAATGCAAATCGAAATATTCGTTTTCAATTGCTGAAATTTTATTGTTTCAATCATATACCTTTTTCAATGATAATTTGGATAGCTGTTTTGAATATAGTTATTTCTTAACTTTCAGGAAATAGCATTTTTCTGCGTCCTTTTCTAATAATGTTCTTTGGAAAATTAATGTACTAATCAAAAAGTGAGATCACGTAGAAAAAGTAAACTTTCTGTTAGATGCATTTCTTTTTTTTATATTTTGATTATGTTCATCTGGATCACTGACTATAAGACTATCTTACTAAAAACGCGTTTTATTTTCCTTCCTTCTAGTCTACATAAGACTTTTACAATTTTTAAGTAACAAAACAATGAAAGTTCAATAAACAATCAATTTAAGTTTTGTTTCGATATTTTTTTTGGAAATTTCATAAAATAAATTACCCATCCCATTAAGAAACAGGAAACAATATGAAGTTTGGGTGGACCGAAACTGTACCTCGGCCCCGGACCATAACTGTAAAGTGCTATGGCCATAACTGTACTCCCATACAAGCTTTGAGACAGTAGTAGTCCACCATACTTAAGCCTTACGAAAATAATAATCGTTGTAATATCCACATAAATAGATACTAGAACATCTCTTCTATTAGACAAAATGATAAGAAAGCACATTAAAATTGAATAAGTAAACAAACTTCAAGATTTTAAAAAAGCTGTCCTTAACAAAAGTGATAAGAAATTAACAATTTTTATCAGCTTCGCGTCTGATATATTTAGATCATCCGTGGCTTTTCAAATTTATATTTTCTATTAGTAATTTAGATGTTAAATTATAGCATATTAGTTGTAGCATATGTTTCTTGTAGTTTACTTTCAGTTAATTTCCGTAAGAGCTCCAAAACATGCGTTTTTGTCTTAAGTGGACCGTAACTCCCCCCTGGTCGGAAACTGTCTAATCTACCCTAAAACAATCTTTTGAAATTTATGCCGCAAACTAGGACTGGTTAGTCATGCACGGTCACCGTAATTCTATACTAACAAATTATGTTTAAAACTATTACATGTAAAAATATAACACACAATGAGCATAATACTCGTTTCCGCAAGCCTCATCGACAAAAATTCTTCCCATGTAACTTAAAATTCTTTAAAATATCACGAAATCAAAAAGATTCCGCCATTAACGTCAGAGTCTGTATGTCATGTGGGGTTGTCAGTTTAGGTGTCCGAATTTCAAACAAATAAAAGAAAACTTGTACGCCAATGGCAAAATTTTTGCGTTAATAAGGTTTTACACGTAGCAACAAATAATATTGCTTAAACATGTCGGTAATAAATTATTATTAACATTTAGAAACATTTTAGAAGTAAATGTTTTTACTGCATTGCATTACATCAATCGCATATTTTTCTGCAAACAACGAAAGGATTGATATCTGGCAACTCTAGGTCCCTGTTAGAAAGGGACACGGCGGTCACTTGTAACTCTCTCACTCGGCGTCAATTTTATTTTGCGTGCAACCCCTTTTACGCCCTTATATAATGCATTACGATTATTAGCATAAGGTTTTATTTTCTTCTAGAACTTACCGATGGTAACATGCCTCTATGATAATAACCACCAACTGCCCCCGGAGAAGATGGAATCCCACCAAACGAAGTGTTTCATGCAATTGCAAGGCTATTCAGAAGATGAGGAAATGTTGCCTGAACCATTGGACATTAATGCAAATACTCTGGTCAAATTAAGTTAGTGAATATTTTTATGTCATAATTCACATTTCTGTTTGTTGATGATTCCATCGTACAGATTACAGTTTTAAATATGACTCATTAAAAAGTATGATATAAAGAAGATGTTAAATGATCATTATAATTATACTTAAATTTTAATTTAAAAAGGAAAACTTGCTATTCTTGTATATCATACTTCATACTAATATTATAAATGTGAAAGTTACGATGGATGGATGGATGGATGTTTGTTAGCTTTTGTAGCCTAAACGGCTGAACGGATCTCCATGACATTTGGCACAGGTTTAGAGCATAGTCTGGAAGAACACATAGGCTACTTTTTATCCCGGGAATAGTTATGGTTCCCGTGGGATTCATTAATTTAGTTTATTAATGTTTACTTGATCATTCTGCAATGGTTCAACATATCTTATTAAAATTTGGCACAGATATAAAATAAAGTCTGGAGTACACATGGGATAAGGTTCATCCCCGAGAAATGTCCGGTTCCCAAGGGATACATAGCTTTTTGTTATTTATATAGTTTGTATGTTTTCTAATACAACGCGGGCGAAGTAGCAGGCAACAGCTAGTTATGAATAAACTTAAAAACAACTGGACCAATTTCAAATATTTATTAGGAAGCTATATCATACTAATATTAAAATTGCGAAAGTTTAAATGGATGGATGTTTGTTAGAGTTTGTAATCTACACTATTTAACACAATAACAAATATTTTTGTTATTTTACATGCAGGTACTCAACAAATCATTACTATACTGAATGAAACTTCAAGATGCAACCCAATGTTTAAGAGAGGTACATACAGTATATTTTTTACATTATTACACCGATTTTCCCATTTGTAAATGATATATGGTGTATTGATGTTAATTTTCCTTTTACAGCTATTATTTTTGTTTCTATCCGTAAAAAATGTTGGTCTTGATTTGTATCCTTTTCATGAATTAAAAGCTATATGTAACGTAATAAGTACTTATTGATGTCATTGCTTCCACTCTTAGGTATTTGTTTGAAAATATTTCTTTGCGCTTTTACATAAGTTCAATAGTATAAACATTATTTGTATTATAGTAAAAAATTTCATTTAAATCTCCACCATTCTATCATTTGAATGATTTTCTTAATAAATTGAATAAAAGGCAACAATTGGGAGAGTCGCTGGTCGGAGCCCTGTAGCCTGGCGCGGCTGCAGGCCACGTACACCGGCGAGGAGCGGCGCGCCGTGCACGACGCCGTGGTGCAGGCCGTGCCCTCATGCCATGACCTTGCAGACTTGGCTCTGCCCGGGTAAGATACAGCTCGGATTGTGTTAATAGTTTTATCAATCATTTATGCAATTTTGAATTTGTTTTCTGCTTTTAAGATGTAGCATCGATGAGGGAGCTAATAAAGTCAAGACCCGCGTGGAGATCCTGGCCGAGCTGCGCGACATGAGGCGCCGCCGCACCAAGTACCGGCAAGCCGCCAAGACACGCAACTACTCTGACGTGCTAAGAGACGTTATTAAAACTCAGGTCTCTTGTTTAATCGTTTTACTTTTTTAATACGACCGTTTCATTGATTACTAATCGGGTTTTCATTACGTATTTTAGATGGAGTCCTATTCAGGAACGTCGCAGTTTACTGAACAGTCTAAAGATAATAATTCGATAAGAAGTGATAACAAGGGTAGCCAAAATTATCATTCTAATCAATCGTTCACAAGGGATCGAGAAACATATATTGCCAGTAAAGATATAAGAGGGGACCATCCTAATAAATATTACGAGTCACCCAATCGAGAAGCAAACAGATATAATCCAGCTACAAATACTACCTATAATTCTAAAAGACATCAAATGCCTGGAAGTGATAGACAACAAAGAGATAGATATCATTCACACAGAGACAATTATAAAAGTAACGAATCTACAAGAGAAAAAGTTTTCGAGTATGAGACCAGAGACAAGCATACATCGTCAAGTCACAAAAGATACGAACACAAAGAATATCGCTCTAAAGGTAGATCGCAAGGAAATATTAAAGAAACGCAAACACGAAATAGTTACAGCCAAAAGAGGAATAGAGAATCGTACACTTCGGATGAGTCAGAAGATTCTAGAACTACAGACAGAGAATATACACGAAAAAGTCATAGAAACAGACGATCGCCAAGTTATAACGATAACTATAGGAGCAGAGTAGACAGAACGCATATCAAATCGGAAAGATCGGAATCGCCCGCTAGATATAGACCTGGAAGAAGTCAGCCTTTACCGGCCCAAACAAATAATAAAAATTCAGAACTTCATACAAGTATTAAACAAGAAAGAGTTAATTCACCAGATACGACTAGGAAACAAGATTATGGCAACACTGCCAGACCCATAAATGATACTGATAGTGAGACAAGTGCGCTTATCAAAGTAGAAAAAGCTGAAACTGTCTCTGAATACAGTTACAGTCGCTCTGAAAGTAGATCCTCTGATTACACAAAAGATAAAACTAGAGAATATAGCAATATAACGATGAAAAGAGAAAACGTACAAAATAAAGATAAAATAACTGAGAATAGACAGGAGAAAAGTGGTTACTTTGACTCCACATCTACAAATAGAGAATTAGAAAGTTCAAGTCGGAGGGTTGTTTATTTCGAGAGAAGTTCAGAAAGACAACATAGATACAGAGATAACTCATATTCTAATAGAGAATATGATGTTACTATTAAAGAAGAAAATACTGAAACAAACAATAGAAATTATCACAATGTTAAACATTTGAATAGAGGCTTAGAAAAGATATCTGATAGACACGGTCATCACAAAAGACGTAGTGCTTCAAGTGGTACTGAAGGACGTGCGCATGATAGAAGACATGACAAATATCATTCTAAAGAAAGTAATTCAAACGATATAAGAAAAGATAACAGAACGGGTGTTTCTAATAGATACAATGAACCAAGTCACCGCGACAAATACAGTACGAGATGTGACGTCACAGACAAGGAAACAAGTTACGATGAGAGACGGAAACGCAAAAAATATTCCTAATTAACTTCATTAAAATACTTTAAGAAAAAAATGCTATTTCATTATTTTTTAACTAAATCATTTCATACCTTGACGTTAACATTACGTATTATTTAGTAGCCCGTGACATTCTTTTGGTAGAAAAGTTTGCAGATAATTGTACAAATTAATTGAAAGTTAATATTCTTCCAAAGCCTATTTATTTAATTCTAACACAGATATGAGTAACGGTTTGTCTCTTAATGTTGTGATTACAAACAATTTCTTAATGGACATTATTAACGGATGTGAGGAACCAAATAAACAAGAAATGAATAACACAGCGCGGTTACCATTTTCTTTAACTTACACAGAACTAAGACGTTTGACAAGCGTATAAAAATGAAATTAGGTATATTATCTTAATTTTAGCTTGAGTCAACGGTGCGAGCTGTGATTGGTATCTATGATGGCCCGGGCGCATCAGACCGGATATTATGAATTGATATTTGGAAATAAAATATTAAACAATTCTTTGATAACCGAACAAAAAGACCAAAGACATCCAAGGAAAAGATAGATAAGGAAATCTAAGATCAATCTAAAACCAAACTTACTTCACACATTTTCAATTATTCGCCAGATCGGTCTGTACCACACTTATAGCTTCATTTTAATTTAACACCAATTTTTGTGTTTCTCCAAGCGGCTAATGAAATTGCGAATAACGGGATATCTTACGTGTGCTCGCAATCTAATACCATTTGAGCAATTTGCGGTTTTATAGCAACATATTAATCAGAATCTAAATAAATTATTACATCCGTCGAAATAAAATGCAAGCTCAAAGCTTTGTGTTGCTAAATAAAATATGTGATATGAAGCCGGTTAAGGATAATTTATTCATGAGCATTATTGTAGCGTTATTGTGAATAGTCGTCAGGTCATTTCTAACAAACTATTTTAAAAGATCGCTCGTAACTGATGAATAAAGGACTGCTTGTGTGTACATAATGCAACTTGTATTTGTATTCTTGTAAGAAATCTACAGAACGTAGTAACTGTACCCGTTCCTTTTAATTCTAGAGCGTGATATCATTAAAAAATAGTTGAACTTTTTTGTTCCCCACATCGAAACTCTAATCAGCACATAATGTCGTGCTTTCCGATGAGCAGAGCAATTTAGCAGCTGATAAAAAAATAGTGCATAGACAGAGCGCACGCGGCGCTAGCGGCGGCCAGGAGAGTGTGACGGCCGTGCACGCTACAACACCGCACTGCACTGCTGCAACGCGATAATTGACACAAATGCAATTATATCAATTCTAGTGGCATAGCAGTACATAGATGTCAGACAAAACCTCGCTTCGTCAGCTCGGAAAGATCTGATTTGATCATTTAGTGTTAACAAAACTGCGACGAGAACTGTTTCACAGACTTTGCAATTTACAAAAGTGTAGTACTTACCTTCACCTGGAGTAACTAACCTGGAAGACGTATGCACATCATTGTAATATTGGACAATCGTATTCTTTAGATCGTCGGTGGCTCAGGGGTTTAAACACATGATTTGTGATCTACAGGTACGCGTTCGAATCCTTTGGTACACAAAGTCATTTTCGATTTTTCGAATTTCATATGTACATAACTTACCCAACGTTCTTACGGTGAAGGAAAACATTGTGATGCAACCTGCACATATCGGGGATAAAATTCAAAGATACTTGTTAATCAACCAACACGCACTAGACCAGCGTGGTTGACTAAAGCCTAGTCACCCTAAATTAAGGTAGGCTCCGAGCCCCTCAGTGGGGACGTATAGTGAGCTGATAATGATGTATTCTTTTTTGACCGTTACTTCCCGGTGTTTATTTTTTACATTTCCTTAACTTTTAAATTTTTAATAAAAGTGTATTCAAGTGTTCATTTATTCTTATCTTTTATTGGCTTATTCCACGTGGGTGCTGTTTTCTGTTGTGTACCGGTTTGTAGGGTGTGCGTGTATTGCCGGTGCCCGTCGGCGCATTGACGATAACATGTAATTGTATTGTTCTCCAGCGGCCTCTAGGGGCCTCTAGCGGTTGAATATGAGCTTCCTATAAGGGCCAGATACTGGACCTCTAATCTGATTGCTTGCCATTGAATGTAACAAGGTACCGAGCTTGTTTTGCGTTTTATTGTAAGTACTCGTACTTAGTGGTAGTGGTAGCACGATAAAATAAATAGACATGTAAAGTGATATTTATTTAGTTCTTGCATTGATTTTTATTCACGTACCAGATAAATTCGACACAGAATAGTTTTTGCGTTAAAATCTGCTTATATATAGAGTCAACTTTAAAATGTTCCCATCTGAAATTTCATACTTCACTGAATACAATTTGCAAAATGTAAAAATTTCTTTTGAAATTCAGGTCGATTGTTTGATAACGGAGAAGCGTGAATTTAACGACTTTATTTCAGATGCTTTCGGCCTAGATGTGTAATAATGAGATTTTAATTTTGTGTATTCCTTTTAGTATTAGAAGCTAAATAGATCATTATTTAATTATGAACCTAACAAGTGAACAATAATGTCAGAGACAAAAAAGCACTAGTAAATAAAATTTGACATTGTTTTGGGAGGTCGCTATGAAACATCGTGAGAATTTATCGACAAGTGTATATTTGAGGTTTTGTGGTTAAAACATTAAATTGATTTACAATAGTGTGGTTATGTGTTCTAATATTTGACTTACAATTGTTCTCTCTGCAAGTTTTTGTAGAAATTATCTTTACAGACCTAATGTAATATTTGTCACACTTTATAAAAAACTACATCCCTAAAACATTAAAACGTCTGCGTGAGTTATCATAAAACGAGTTGCAATTTATTAACAATGGGAATTGCAAAAGAATGCAAAAAGAATAAAAAAAGTGTGGGCCGCGGCCGCGGGGCGCGAGCGCGAGCGCGGGAAATAAGAAAACGACGCGCGCGCCCCCGCGGGGTCAAACACTGCACAATGCATAGTACGGGAGAAAGATAACATCGGTATTAGAGTACTATTATGATTTATGTTATGTTTACCTTTGCATGAAATATTAAAAATAACATGTTCACAAGAGTAGATTTAAAACACCCATATAGCCAGATTTTCTGGACTATGAAGGCACAGGCGAAAACAAGTGTGGTGCGTACCAGCCGGCGCGGCGGCGGGTGGCAGCCGACACGACAACGGCACGGGCCCGGCACAGTATGCCCGAGTCGCTTTTCTCGTGCGCACGTCTCTCCTTGTGATGGTGTTACATCGCGCGGCAAAACTTATTTGCGTCTAAATTGTGCAGTGCATGAAAATTTTGTGTCACTGATTTTTGTGCGACCATGTGATTGTTTTGTGCACCGAATGCTGTAAAAAGGATTTTTCCGTGTTATCTTAGGTCTGGTATGATTTTTTAAGTAATTGTAATTATTATTTATAATTTGAGTATGAATATTTTTTTCGAGAATAATTTACTTTAATCCAATAATTTGAAGGAATTAATAAAAAAAATCAGTGGTAGCGATTATTTTTAATGATACGAAATACGGTCTGTTTAGCAATTTAAGCGACTAATCGGGCTATATAAATTTATGGAAACTGAAAATTTGTCTATTAATTAATTATCCCCGTGTGCAGGCTTCCTTATATAAATTGTAAACTAGCGGTCACACTTTTCTTGAGATATCATTAAATCTGATATTTAGATTCCAGAAGAAGTTCAAAAGTAAATATTATTTGATAATTAAATAACTTTAATTAAAGTAAATTATAAACGAATTCATTTTGAACTCGTGCGCAGAATATGGGGCTCTCCCTTTATTTGTAAAGGTGAAATGGAAGCTCGACTCCATAATTGAATAGATGCGAGATAAACGGAGTTGGACACGGTGCGGCGCAGCACGGCACGGCACGGAACGGCACGGCACGGTGCGGCGCACGACAAGATTAGTATTCGTTTAATGTCGTTACAGGAGTAACTAATGATGTGCCGCACACGTCGCGTTAATTAGGTCCTTACAGCTCCGCGAAATGACGCTGTTCAAATAAAAGTTATTTAAGGTTTGTTATAACGTGCTTAATTATTCACCTTATTAAATCTAAGTAACTCATTGGAAATGATGCAATGTTGTCACATTTGCATAATTAATACGACGTCAATGATCGATTACTGCATTTTAAGCTGTTAATAATCTGTGCACTTAAGCGTTATCATTACAGGTCATCTTGTTCATAATCCATTATATTATCGGTTTATTATAAATAGAATATACTCGCACCCTGTGAGAGGGCATGACCATGACAAATAGCTAGCAGTCAAACGAAACGAATGGGCCGTTGGAATAGTAAACGAGTGTCGAGAGGAAATTGTCGAGGCACTTTCGTATCCTGCGTAATGTGGAGACATGTTAAACGCCTCTATCAACGATGGCCCATGTGTTATGTTGTGCCAATTTCCGCTCGCTCCGGCGCTAGCCGACGTCTGACCGAATTTTGAAGATATATGTTAAACGTGTGAAATCTAAATCAATGATGATCTTAACTCTAATAAGAACTTCGTAAGTTCAATATGTGTTTTTTTTATTTTTTATTTTATTATCTTCCTGTGGTTATACGGCAATAGGTAAAATTAATATTGTAACTAACTCAGGAAACCGTCCTGGACTTTTTAAGATTTTGGCTAATGTTGTTAAATAATGTTCTGTTTTCTAATAATAGAAAGATCCCTGGTTACACGTTATTATTTAAATTGTTGTAATTAAATATGTTTATTACATTACATAAAGGATATTGTACATTTCTTATTAAGTATTGTAGGAAAACAGCAGAACTAATCGCTGGCGTTCGTAACATTTGTTAAAATATTGTAACAAATGGTAAAGTGCGACGTTCTTTTGTAACGCGTTGATGTCTTTTGTTAACCTCCTTTTGTTTTCTTGTGGGTTACTAATAAATAAAATACCAATTCATTCCAATTTCTTGTTGAAATTAAAACGTAATATTTATCTATGTATTTAAATTGTGAAAAATAAAAGGCTAGCGAGCCCAAAAAAATAAACGTCACGGGAGTAAGGACCTTTTGCTTGCTGCTTTGTCGAGAGATCTCAGTTAGATTCTCGATCTAATGCAAAGGCCAATAACTTAGCAGCTTAACACCTATAAACTTGAGCTCATGCATTGTTAGTTCTACCAATAACGTATACGATCCCGTCATCAGTGAACGAGTTCACACTAAAGCGATAATTTGTCGGCAATCTTCAAACAAAATTCTTAATAGGACGTTTCTGTTAGTCAAATACAAAGTACAACATACATTCGGCCATAAGTAAATTGTAGTTAAAATATTATTAAACAAATCATTTTTTTAAAACAATACTATTTTTTAATTCCAATTATAATTACTTTGAAATGCTTCTTAAACATGTAAACAGACCTTTCAAATTCCTTCTATTATTCTGCCAGTTACGTCGACGACCCCTTACAAATTATTCGCCCTATTTTAAAAATAGGGACATGTTCAAAAAAGCGAAAGAGTTTAGGGGAGGCAGGGAATTACTAATATACGAGCCGGTGAATACAATTTTAATTAATTAAGAATACGTCAATTGGATTAAAAGATATTTTTTTATTATTACAAATAATGTATCCGGTTTTAATGGGTTCTAACTTGACAGTTATTAAAATCAATCGATTTAATAATTATTAAATTGGTAATTTACGACAATTTACGTATTTTTAAAATAATTAACATAATTATATTATAATTAACCCAAAATATACGTTATACAAGAAAAGATCTAACGAAATAAGCAAAATCCAACAAGAGGAACAACTTTGTCCTTGTTTAACTTCTAAACTTTTTATGCATTAAAAGACGGGAAATGTAGTCTCATAACGAACTTTGAACTACACCCCTTAATTATTATTATACGTGTGTTTGAATGCTCGTACGAGCGTGATAATTATTTTATACCCTTCTATTCCACGTCTATAGAAACTCGCATTGTGTTCAACTTCGCATTGTGATTTCAAAGATTGTAATTAGATTTTTTTAAGGAATGTAAACAGCTGCGAGAACGGAAGTGACGAATCACAGACGAATAAAATCATAAGACAAACTTTTTTCTTTTTATAGTTAGAAACAAATGACCTTGTTAGGCAGATAAAAGGTATAGGCATTCTGTTTTGATTTAGTCTTTGGCGTCGTCTTTGGTACCAATGCGAACTTGAAATGTTTATCGGTAAAATTCATATGAATTATTACATTAAAAAATCCAAATGCATAAGCAGCAGAGAATAATAATTAATGACAGTGGAGTGGGGAATTGATTGTTTATTTTTACATGACTGTTTCGGCGAGTGGTCAGACAATGGTCACTTTTGCTTTGGTCGTGGTTACAATGCAGGGCTCTATGGGTTATAGTCGTTGGGTGTAGAGCGGCCGCGCTGCAGCGACCACAGACAATGCGCTGGACTACAATTGAAAATTAATCACGGCAGATGGAGGAAATACTCGAAAAATATCAGTTGGTGGTTTTTTACGTACCAACTGAATGGTCTGTTAAGTATCAATCAATTATTTTATCGTTGTTAATTCAGGTTTTATATATTTTATACGAATCGTCTTATTAATAACTTAACAGTTTTAAGTTTACTTGTATGCGATTGTATAGCAAACATTAGCTTCTGGACAATAATGCACAAAAGGATACTTATATATTTCGTCACCAAACAGGAACCACATAAATAACGTAGATCCCTTAATAGGATTGCCGATTCAACGATTTTCCGGTAGAGTGCAGTGATCGTAGATATGTCTAAACAAAACTCAGTTCGTCATTCTTCTCCGGCAGCCTTTGTTGTCCGCAGCAGCGGCCGCGGCCGCACAATGCTTGCTAGTGGCGCCCCCCTCACCTCGCGGCGCAACCGTTACTATTGACTTTTACAACTTGATATAAATAAAGTGTAACAATTGCATTGTCACGCGGCTTCATAGCACTACCGCCTATTTCATAAAAGATAGCGGGAATACATTTTTTTTAATTTGTAATGTCAATGATTATCTCTGTAGTTTTATAAGTACCATTGGTTTTATTAAGAAATCGCGCGATACAGCTAGTTGTATTATGTTTAAACGGTTCGAGAAATTAGCGCGCCCATCACACATTTTATTCAATTATAGCCAAATATTTAAGAAAACTCGAGATGAAATGTACAATATTTATATACTTATATGTGTAAGTGAATATGTGGCATCAAGCACCTATGAATTTATATAAGCCACATATCATTGAAAAATAAACAATTTAATTTACGAATCGCTTATAACTTAGACCACAATGTTGTTACATATAACTTGTACGATGTTATATTTTCCCGCGCCGGCGGCTGTCGGGGCCCGCGTTTGATGCACTACGACAATAGTACGTACTCGCTTTTAATACTGATAATGAAATATAGAAAAAAAAACCTCGTCATTCAGCAGTGAGCCTGTCAATTTGACACGATTGTCTCACAGAGATTGATAAATGAGGGACATACAGTTAATTGTAACGGTTTTACTTTTTTGTCGCTTTCTAGAATTAATATGAAGAATTATAATACACGGAAGAGACTTGTTAATCATTAATTTAGATTTTTAAAAATTAAGTATTAATGTTTTGTAAGTAAGCTCATTCTCTAAGTATACCGTTAAAAAGTATCTGAAGCGAAACACCTTCGTGTATGTGTATAACCGCTAAGCGTAATGGATGAAGACATTCAAATAATCAAGGCAATAAACAAGTTCAACATTCCCCACGTTACGAAAGTTAAAGCTTACGTCCAAAAGAAATGCTTTCGTCCGCGAACCGGTCCCTGTTGCCCGCCTGCTGCCCGCCTGTCGCCCGCCTGCCCGTTGCAGCTCTGCCGACAGTCATTTGTCTAAGTCCACCAAATGAGAAGGGAACCGGACTCGTTAGAAGGGCCGGTAGGGTTGCCAATTCAGCTCCGCAAATAAAACTACACTTATATACGAAAAGTACGTCGTTGGCATATCCCATTGGCCGAGGAAGCAGTCTGCTTACTATGCTGTTCTGAAATAAAGCTTCTATCAGTGCAGTTTAGGTTTGTATAGAAACAAATAAGTGTTTATAATTTATTAAGTAGATTTATGGGTTCTTTACTATTCACATTTGCGTACAATACTAAGGTCACTGAGTAGACACGATCGTTTAATTCGGTGACTTATTTTATGGCGAGATATGCACAACCCTAGTCAATGTTTATATTTTGACGTACGTTTTGTTATTGGAAGAGAAATTGTAACACTACACTGCATTTATTTATAAATAATTTTCGTATTTGAATGAGTGTATGTACGAATGTTTATTTATAAATAAAAAACAACTCTGTAAGCAAAATCTTTGACCGAGAATGTAAGGGCAAATGTTCCAACGTTGCATAAAATAAAACAATTAAAAACAATGGTTAATTAATGGTTTTCGCGGAACTTTCTGCCGCGCCCAGCCGCGTTGTGGAACGGTCTGTCCTCGGCGGTATTTCCAAACCAATACGACTTAGGGTCCTTCAAGAAGCGAGCCTTACATTTCCTCAAAGGCCGGCAACGCATCTGTAGTTCTTCTGGTGTTGCGGTTGTCCATGGGCGACGTTGACCACCTTGGTGTTCTCGTCCCTCGTTTGCCCCCTTTTGTTATAAATAAAAAAACTTTGAATTTAAAGATATCAATAATGGAATTTTAGATTAGAGCACTTCTCATATATCTCAACATTTAAATATTTTTTGTGTGGTTGAAAAAAATGGAAGGGCTTTCAAAACTGACTCCGCTGTAATTGCAAATTGTGTTCTAAGAACAAGCGCTACTCAGACGATAATGATTGTTTAAAATTAATGACATTTTAATAGCATATTTGTGTATGTAACATATATGCAAAAAGATACTTCACACTGGAATACTTATAGCACCTATTTTAAAATAACCTTCTCAATAACTTAAATATTTATTGCATTTGCCCATCATCTTGATTTTTATAAGGTTGCTTATAGGAAATTCTTGCATGTAACTGAAGGGTTTTTTTTTCTCTTTAAATAATTATACTTGTCCTTAAAAGCCCCCATAATTAACAGTACTCAATAGTTGTGGCACGCGCCACGTATCTAAGTTATCTTATATGGGCGTTCAATTTACGTTAATAGCTGCCACTGAATGCTTGCTTACTTGTATGTCTATGTTCAACAGTAGTCAGGACTGGACTTATGAAATTATGAAATAATAAATAACGAAAATTCCTTACTCTATGTAAAAAATTAAAATTTATTTAAAACAATTTTAAATTGTAATTAAAACAAGACTAAAAGTATATTGTAAGTAGATTTTTAATTCGTTATTACCATAGAATTACTTTCTTTACCTATTAGTTGATTCGTTGCTTATAAACTACAATAATTAAGTTAAACGCAGTCCGGCCCTGTGTATTGATTAGATTTTTCCAAGTACAACGCTGTTAACGTTATATCAGCATTCCTTAGTACACTGGTTACACTAGAAAGCCTTCCTCTGAACTTACATTTACTAAATAAGCATTTCAAGGTATCAATGATTATGTTTAATCATTTAATTTCTCTTTTATGTTGTCCTTTTATTTTTCCTAGAAATTACTCTAGGATAGAATTCCCTAGAAATTTCTTGAATTAATTTAAATCTAGGGCGATTTTTGACATAACTTAAAACTGAGTAAGTAGTTATAAAATTGATAAAACTTAGTCGCAGACTGGAGAGACGTTATCCCTTCCGTTGCGTTGCGGCGGTGGTTTCCGGCGAACGTGGTTTGAAAGTATATCCTTACTGAGAGACTTCGCATAATATATTGCACGTTTCTTACATCTTTAACACATTTTACATGTATGTATTTAATACAAAAATAAATGATTCGATCACAATACCAACTTCATCATTTTGTTTTTTATGTGCTTACCGAATGCCAGTTAATTTAAAATGTTAATATTTAATAAGCCCTATTTGCGTGAATTATTTCAAAGTGTGTAAAACCGCGGCTGCGTGTTTGTATGTAGAAAACTCTGCTTTCCATCTGAAGTATGAAATTAAAATGCATCGCGGACGTGATCGCTCGATACGTCATTGATTATCTGTAATTTTCACGCTATACTTAAATATCGAGTCATTTCAAATGACAATCTCATGCTTTAGTAGTTAATAAGTAATTTTAATATAATAACAAAAGTTTAAATAATAGACAATATTTACGGAATAATATTTCAGTACAGTTCTACGCAGCCGCAGATGTCAGCGCCAGTCAGCGGTGGTAAGAAAGTTTCATAAACCGCTAATGTGAGGTACAAGACATCATGTTGATGGTTTTTGCTCCATTTTATAAGAAAGTGTCTCGCCATAAAGAAAGTAAAAGTGAATTATAGAACTAACAACTTAATGTTGTAATAAATCAATGATTACACGACGCGACGGATCTTCGCTACTAACGACGGTTGGAAAACACAGCTTAGCGATCAGTCACACGGACAAACATTATGAATTTCCATTTAGTTCGATTCGGTCACTTTTCTTCGAAGAGATCGCATCTTAAATCTCACTTCGCAGTGTAGACCAAAAAGTGTGTACACTTGCAAATCCAAACAAAAACAAACATAATAATTACATCTTATGTTACGTGTATGGGTCAATGTTTTCGCGACCATTAAAAATTATTTTGATTATTAAATTACACAACTTAAACGGTTCTAAAACATTGAACTAGCCAGCGAGGTCCGGCGGTCGTGACCCGGTCTGTGCACTTATCGATTTGCAGTTAATTTGAGGCCGGAGGGCCGTGGGAGCGCGGACAATGGGATCATTTCACGGTCGGGCTCCGCGGGATGCCTCATCCTGCGCCTTCGCCCTTAGACCTCCGCCGTGGCCCCGGGCAATCGGTCTCCGCCCGCGCACCTGCCTGACTGTGCATCGTTTATCTAAGCACTTACAGAATAACCACCTTGAGCGCTGTTTAAATGACGTAATAAATAATGATAACACTATCAATTTCAATTAGTTCTTTAACTAGTTTTATAAAAGTAACGAATAAGTTGAGTTTGTCAGTAAATGGCATTCTAGTTGTACTTTTTATGGTAAGCTGTTGGAACGGCTAGTGTAGCACATTACACTACTATGTACTTGCATTTATCCGGGCCCGTAATGAGTACGAGGAAGCACACAGACGTGGCGCGGCCGCCCTCGCTGCGCCGCGCCGTAAGCGGCCGGCCCACGCCATGCCTACGTTTATGGCATCTGGCTTTACGATCCTATGTTGTGACATTGTAATCGATAGTTACATATATGATAAAACTGAGAGTGTATTTTGTATGTATTTACATTTTAACATTAGGGTAATTTGTAGGTATATTATGACTAAGTATAATAATTATTTACATCTAAGACCTCTTAGTAAGAAGCATTTGAATTCATTTAATGAACGCATCTGTGAAATAATGGTTTCTTCAACTGTTAACATAGACTATATTTAAACTAATAATCAGTAATTTGATGTCCGCCCTTCTTATCGCGACGCTGGCGCGCGGCGACTGCCGTCATCAATTATTCATCCATCCTGAAAATTAAATTCACCCAGAGATAGTTCTTTAGCGTGTTGGAGTGTGCGCCTCTCCTCCCCACCGACCTCGGCGACTGCGAGCTGTGATTATGTGGTAAAAAACAACAACAAAACAAAAAACGGCAAAACTTTCTTCGAGGGCGCACCGCTCGACCGGTTTGTGGACGACTTTGTTTCGATCTGTGATTCCTTAAAAACGAAACTCTTTCACTACTCTGAATTAGGATATTTTACTTTAGATTTCTATAAACTCGAGATGCCCGCCAAGAGAAAAATTATACCTAGATTTTCTTACCTAAAAATCATTATGATACTAATTATAGTAACAAATCAAAGAAAGTAATTGAAATTGAAATTTAATTAGGTAACTATTAAGTACTTAAATGGGGGAGTTTATAAGAATGCCTATGACGTCATTGGCATAAAAAACACAACAAAGGGAATTAAAGCGCTGAAGAGAATTTTCCGTTAAGACAATACGGCCGAGACTTCTTGCCAGGCGGAGCGTGTCCACTGGCCGCAGGCCGCTGGACGCTGCCCGGCGCCCACACACGAGCATTAATCGCGCCTTTGGCAGAGTCGCATAGTAGCCGGCAATTTTCTTGCACCTAAAAAGATTTAGATAACGATATAAATAACTATAACTCTAGGGATTGGGGAACATTTTAGTATGCAAACACATTGAAGACCCTATTAGAGTAGTAAAAAAATTAAAGACATCATTAACTTTCCAAGATAGACTTAATATGAAACGGAAGCTATAGATAGACTTTATCTATATGTAGTAAATTAATTAAAAAATCCAAGAACACCCTTAATGGTATTGAAGATAAGTCGGCATGTGTCGAACAGCGCCATCTGGTGAGAGGCGCGCGTCATCAATCTAATGCCGCAGATGTCGGAGCAATGCGTTATTTTGCCGCGTCACGACACGCGCCACCCCCAGCGGCGGCTGTATCACACAGAGATCTAAACATCTTATTTTGTGTGAAATCAGTACCTGCATGCGAGTCTTACGTTTTAAATTACTTTTATTAAGATGTGTCCATAAGAACGGATAAAATCATCGATACTTCATTTGAATAATCTCGATTTAGAAGTGTTAAGTTAAAGCATAAATAAAAATAATAACATTCATCATCGTTTATTACATTTTAACTTCCGAAAATGAACGCATCAGTTACATCAATTTACTGCGTTCTTAAACGCAATCTTGTGCCGCATTCTATTTAATTTACGGCGTAAAGTCGTCTGTTTATACACAGGTACGAGTTCCTTTTACGCTGCGTAACGTAACTGCCGCAAAAACCGACACAAGATCCCGCCAAAGAAGCGAGCGTGTCGTGTCTGGTCCAGGCGCGAGTGAACGAGAGCTTCTGATCGAATGAGTGAACTAAAACACCATTAAAAATGAACTAGCTCTTTTTATCACTCGTTCACTCTAGCCGACAGCCGACGGTGATGTTGACAAGCAGCTTTTGCTGCCGTCGTGCAGTTAGCAAGGTATTCTTTCTATTTAACTTTAAATGGATTGCACACGCTTTGTAGAGATTTACCGTAATCACTTTTTTATTCTCGTTATGTTAGAAATGCTAGACCGCAAAAAGAAAAATTAAATATTAACGCAATATCAGTTACTGTAAGTTTTCATCGAGATAGAGTCTTACATCATACATTTTCTTCAAAAATATATCTATCGGAAAGGATAGAATAATCACTTACTTATGAGAATTTAAAGACTTTTGTGTAACATAAACGTAATACTCAAAGCATTGTTATTAGAAACAGGTTGAAAGCAATCGACGTGCAGCGTTTAACTGTAGAGTATCTGTTCTAAAACAAATCAAAGGGATCGTCGGCGGGATGGGGCCTCTCCATTATGTTTGCTACATAATAACAGGCTTTGGTTGGAGCGAGCGGCGCCGCGGGGCATGCCTGTAGCGCGACTGTAATCCTAGAAATTTTGTATAAAACCGTTGCGTCGTCTCCACGCTGTTAAGTTTCATAATTTCTTTTATTAATATTAATATTTGGAAGAGATTAGTGGTTGTACATTATTGGTTGAAATAATAAAAAACCTACCATTTGTTTCGAAACAACTGTAATAATTTCACTTTATTAACATAACAAAAAGTTAATGCTGAAATGAGAGAATGAATGATGACGCTATTTAATTAACTCTATATTGGGTAAATATTCTTTTCATTTTAAATAGGAGAGAAGGTTCCCATGAAATATAAGAATATAAGTACCTAAGTACTTAACATGTTTTTTTTTATTTTTGCCATTTCTTATATTTATCATCCTGTCAATGCTTCCAAATAATCTTAACGTATTTAAATAATTTGGTAACATTCCCGCACGCCAGTGAAAAAGGTAAAAAAAAACAATCGCAGTTCATAATAACATATCCAAAACGAGCGCGGCCGCTAACTGTAAGATAATGGGACGTAATCATCGTTCTCGTGAAAGAACTTGTCACAAGCTATTTCCAAAAAAATATTGGCATTTTACAGCATATAACTTATAATGGTTAAAAGTACGGACATCCGATCATACTGTTCGAATCCGCCATTCGACTTTAAGTAAATCATTTCAGTTAACTCATTTATCTGATAATTGCTTGCATAAAAACAAAAATTGAATTTGCCAATTCAAGTATGATCAGCGAGTGATTATTGATTTTGTCCAATTTTCCGCAACTAACAGCGTTGTTGCGTAAACGCACCCGGAGCCTTGATAACAACATGTACTGTAAATGGTAGTTAATTAGTGAAAACACATATCAAATTTTAGAGTAGTTAATGTTGGTTAATTCATCAATTTTTTAGTATCATTGAGTTTAAACACACTTAAGTACGAGAAAGAATAAGCTGGTTTTAGGTTATAATCTTAAAAGATTGTTGCAAAAGTTATATTGTAAATTTAATTTAACTTTTAAACAAAAGAAATTGAAATATTTGGTCGTAACAGTAGCAACAGTGGCAAGGTTTTATCACTCACTTCGTATTGATTACATCGATAACAATAGAGGCGAGTTACAAAAGCGGTGTCACAACGTGACAGGTGACAGGCGACGGGAGATCGCTGGCGCTTGTTGTGACACGTGACAACACACCTACGGCGCAGATGTTGTCGGCTTCGACACCATAACTTAGCAATTACACGTTACTTACTAGAAAATTACGTGCTTCATATTCAATATTAACATAAAAGCATAATTGATAGTTGACGTGTTATAACATAAATAAGCACACCTATAATTTATCCTAAAGTACTTTTAACATTGTGCGAATAATCTTTAGCCATAATTTTCTTTTTTCGTAATAAACCGATGTCACTTTGTGCACTCGAGTTGCAAAATATTTAACAGCAATCCGACACTCGTTGGGATCCGAATCAAATGTAATTTGATCCAAACAGATCGAGACAATGCATCAGTTTACAAATGACACGGTGAAGGTTGCCTACAATCATTGTAACTATCGGATTTCTTGATTAAGAAAGATTTACATTAGACTTAAGTTTTATTTCGTTAGATTTTATCGGAAGCATAGAATTTGACTAAACTATCACCTAATTGTTTAGTCGTGTTTTGATTACTATGAGCTTATTTGGAGGTGCGAACACTACTCGATCTTTAGTTGTGCAACTAAATAGTTGAATTAACTGTAAAACAATTGATACTCGCACAACTGTTTAGTCAAAGGTGTGCGACCGCTCTTAGGATCGTGGTGTCGTGTTATTACTTCTAAATTAGATTATCTTAACTCTATTGATAGTTGTAGTTAACATGTTTATATCCCTGGTTATAATAAAATGACTAAATGTTGTTTACTTGCAGGGCAGATGGTCGGTGTGTGTGGTCACGATGTCAGCGGTGATGAGCACGCTGTCCATGATCAGCGGCGGCCGGCGCGCGCACCGCAAGCTGGCCAGGTACCACTCACGCGCACACACACTACAATACATACACTATAATACTACGATACTCTACTAACTACTGATAATATTAGTATAGATTACTCAAAAAATCATTTATTATTTACCGTTACTGTCCCAAGAGATTAATAATAGCTAAGCCTTGTATAACATTGTCACTGACAATGCGTTGCGAAATAAGTTCGTGTTTAGTTTTTCCTCACTCCTATTAATTAGCTTCTTATATCGACAACAATGGTTTGGGTTTCTCGACAACAATAGTTAACGCCTGAATACAGTTGCCCAACAAGTTCAATCAATCAGCAACAGCAACAAACAATAACGATACTCAGTGCAGTCACTTGCTAATAATAGGGAATGTTCACACGTAAGTTTATATTATTTTATTTTCTGTACTCGAATTATGCATATATTTAGAAAAAAAATCTCTTAGCAATACCTTTGAATTGCAAGGCAATTAAATACAAGGAAAACTGGTATGCTAATCCAGTGTTTTATTCTCTTGAACATAATGAAGATTTTCTTCTCATTTACTTATAAACTTATAATCCTTTAGGGGCCTACGTACTTAGTTAATCTCAAATGAATGAACAACTATGATAATAAACTACGACGTATGATCCTGTTTGCCTACTTAAACACATCTCTTGACGCCCTCGATCATTGTAAACCCGCTTTAAGTTGTCATAAAGCGCTTAATGCGGAGCTATCTCTGGGATTATCGACTGGTCTGGAATTTTTAAGGGCCTTGTACAGCTTAGTGCCAACTATCAGATTCAACGCTGCGCTGTGTGGCCGCTCGGAACGTGGTCTATAAATCATTACTTTAAGCTAAATCGATCGAAAATATAGATTGTTTTCATAATTATAATTATCTGAGAAAATCAATTGCAAACCCCAAGTAGGTAATAGACCGATGTGTTTTTAAGGTCGAGTATCAAAATAATTATTTACCTTTACATATATGTGTTTTTCAATGTTGAAAAACAAGTGATAACTAACACTTCTATCTTAAAGTTCCTTTGCAATTTCTCTGTATGTAATTAAAACGAAACCGAGATAGAAACGCACCAGCGAGGCGCGCATGTGTCGCACTCTGGTGAGCGCGGTCGACACGCTGCACATCGCGGTCACACAACACTACAGAAATTACATGCATTATGATTATTAGGACAAGATTTAACAAACAAAAAGTAGAAACAGATCAAGTGTAATAAAAGCCAACATTACATCGACTTTAAAAAATTGAATATAGAGTTTATTTTCATTCATGAATAATAACTGTTTTTCTTTTCTTGTGCACAGCTCGCGGAAGTCCGGGCAGCTGTCGGACGCCGGCGACGACCGCAGGAGCCAGCAGGAGCTCAACAACAAGCAGCGCTCTGCCTCCCTGGTGAGTGCTCACAAACGAACAAGCATACAAGCAAACAGAAAACTAAAAGTTTACCATTAGCCATTACACGCACCAAAATATAAGCGTGTAAACGTTTCAAGTCATTGAGAAAAACTCTAATAGGCGTATCAAAACTTTATAATGAAAATTAAAAGTTGACGGTTGATCTATTTGTCGATTAACTAAAATTCTATTCTCTATTTATGATTTGAAACAGGAATGTTTTAATTGCACCTTCGACCGGAAGAATCGTAACGTTAGTGTGGGAAGATTTCGTTTGTTCCGAGCAAACGGCGTCGTTGCCGGCGCCGCGTCTGCTGAGGGGTGAGGGGATTGGATCCGCCGCCTAAATACTCACCATTAACGTCGATTAAAAACACACCGTTATGTTTAAATCGCCGCGATAAATGATCACATAATTATTATAACAACTAAACAAATATTTCGGTGTTTTACAAGGAATATTACATTTGTTTTTATTATGTTTAAGTAAATTAAACATATTACTCGTATTTATCTAGTCCAGTCATGTTGTGGTTGAACGCAATCGACAAAGGAGACATGAGATCCCCTACCCTGACCTCACACCTCGCTTGAACAGGGCGAGGACAAGTGAGTGGGATATATATTACAATATCATACATTGCGTTCTCTATATCATTTGTCTTATTTTTCCTTTACTTATCAAACTGTTCTTTAAATTACAAATACCTTGCAAAATATAATTTGGAGTCTAATGTAATGATACAAGTTCGTCAGAGCTGCGCCTGCGCACACCCACCTCCTCGGCCTTCACACCACCTAATCAACAACTAGCTTGTTTAGTTTAGCACCATGAATTTCCGATCACATAATTAACAGGTGGTCAGGTATCCTTATGTATGTTTGAAACAATAGATATTTTTTTTACTGAGTGCTTACTTATTTTCTTTTACTTCGCCTTTTAACC
Organism: Papilio protenor; assembly: GCA_029286645.1. Classification (NCBI taxonomy): domain Eukaryota; kingdom Metazoa; phylum Arthropoda; class Insecta; order Lepidoptera; family Papilionidae; genus Papilio; species Papilio protenor. The sequence continues at coordinate 323,693 of JAGSMZ010000022.1, forward strand.
GCAACACGCCTTAATTATAGAATAAAAGAACGAAATGAGGCAATTTTCTCGGCCAAATGAACCATTTAACGAGCGTATAACGAGGATTACAATCGCTCCGCGTCGATTATTTGTGACGAAAAACCGACGAAACACAACGCCCGCGCCGCTTCTACGTCACATAGATTTAAAGCACTGCAACACTGAAATTATGCTAGTTATACACGAGGACAGAATAGAGCAGCAAGAATGTTGCAACGATGTTTTCCTGTCTTAGCGTGTGAATTTAAATGATTGTAGTATTTCACTCCCCAAGTTCTGCCCTCGTGTGAAAGTGGTGTAAGAGATAAAATTATCGCTTTAAACGGGACCCCTGCTATGAAACTGTTAAATAGAACTGGATGCTACGATACTTTTATGTTTTTTCAGGCTAATAGACTAATTAGTTAACTGAACTTTAAAGACGCTCAGCGTGAACCTTTTTAAAAATAAATTAGCGTTAGTAATTTCCGAGAACCTATAACCTGTGTTCTCTTCTGTCTGTTCACTGAACCTTATTCAGTTGTGTGGTCTCAGAATCTGTACATTGCCGATGGAATCTTGTACGGCGCGTGTCAGTTACTTTGGCATCGCACGTGTTTAAATGTAATTAATTATGTATGATTAAGAAATAAAAACATGAGAAACGGTTATTTGTCGAAAATGTACACGTAATGAGCGTATGTACAAAAAGTATACATTTATGGACTCAGTGGAATGATGAGGAAAAAATAGTTAATGTGTCAGGGAATGAATGTAACTGTATAACTTGGAACTTCATATGAAAGTAACTGAGTGTAACATTTTTAAGACAATAATTATCTTTCCATCAGGACTGTATTAAATTAGTTTATTTTGAAGAGCAATATTGACTTATATACTCTTTATAACAATTACTTATTCTAAGATGATTTTGATACCAAATCAAGCAGTAACATCCAAAGCATTTAGCCCTATGCAGCTGTTATTAACACCCAGCACAGAAATGATACTGTTGCAAGCTTGTGGCAGCGGCAGAGGTTTGCTGTTGCTCTAATTACCATAAGCATAGAAAGAATAATATCATCCTTTGTTGCAGCAAACCTTGGAGACGGGCGGGGTCGTCGACCTCGACACTCTGGAGGCGAAGGTCGGTGAACTGGCCCCCACGGCCAACCATGCATCACTTTTACTATTTACTTACTATTAAAAAAACATTTTTGCACAAAAATACATAACAAAAATTGACCAGAATTAGTTATCAGGTATATTTTCAAGTTTAAATGGTATAAGAGATCGCCTAAATAATTCAATATGTTGTTATAAACTTTGTGAGTAAGAAATGTTTACGACAAGCAGTCCTTCTTCGGTCAAAGTAATCAATATAGAGTCATGTTGTAACATAAACTAGCGTTTGATAGCAGACTGGTTGCGCTGTAAAATATGGCGAAGAATAACTAATTTGTGCGCAACTGGCAACATTTTATAAAACGTTGATGAAGCGGTTTATTAACCGTATAGTAAGAGTATCGCGATAAATATGGAAATCTTGAAAATGGCAACACTGACTTTGTAGGGTTCATTTGCATTAACTTATAAACCAATAATAATTTGATAACACCCCAAAATTCTGGTTATTGTCCTGTTTGAAATATGTTTTAATGATTACTTACTGGATTTTACTGAATCAAGTAAATCGTGGAAGTCAATATGTACTTAAATATTGAGAATAAAATCTCTACATTCATTGACTTCTGTTGTGACAGATACTTATTATATTAGAGGCAAAACTAAACTGCAAAGAAAAGTTAGCGATCAAAATATTCCAATTGATGAAATATCTGCAACCTACGGAACCTACGGGAGTTCACTTATCTCTATAATTTGCATACAACTTCATACATTCTCATACCGCACTGTACGTATGAAAACATATGCAAATATGTTGATTATCGAAAGAGATATCAAAACATGTTATTGAAATCATTTACAAACATTACGATTTTACTTCTTCATCTGTTAGTGCAATAACCTCTATTTATTTGAACTTCAAAGATCGCCGTGTAATTTATATACTAGAAATAAGATTATTTTTACATAATAAGTACATTAAAAGTAGACGTTTTTATATCACTAAATAATTATTAGTCTTGATCTTACAGCTTAAAAACTTTGTCAGATAAAAAAAACTAACTACGAAAATTAAACGTTTTTTTTTAATTCATTCGTTATTTGTCAGTAGAGTTAACGATAGCAGTAACCTCCGTTAACACGTAATAATTAGGGAATTAAGATAAACAAATATATTTTATACATATCCCTAATTAAAGTAACTGTTAACGAGTTACGGTATTTTAATTGGCAGTCTTAAATAATCATATCATACTAATATTATAAATGGGAAAGTTTAGATGGATGGATGGATGGATGTTTGTTGGAGTTTATAGCCTAAACGACTGAACGGATTTCGATGAAATTTGGCAAAGACGTAAAGGATAGTCTGAAAGAACACATAGGCTACTCAGTTTTGTTTTCTTTTAATTCCACGCGGACGAAGTCGCGGGCGAAAGATAGTTTATAATAATTATAGATTTACTTTTAGTTCAGATTCGAACTCATTTCGTAATAGTGCAAAATATGTATAGTTTTATTTATTATAGATCGTGATGTAGTAAAAATGTAGTTAAATTGAAATTCACATGAATATATGGAATCTATCCGTTCCGTTAAAAACAAGACTTTCAGATAAAAAAACCAACGCGGCGTCTTCTAAGTTGCTTTATCTGGACTTGTATGGGTTTTTTATATTACACATCTGAGATTCTTGATCGTAGAACATGAACTAAGTGTTTAACTTAAGCAACAAGCGAAGTTAACAAGGATGACTTACAAGGAATTACTTTTTAATGACGATTATCACTCCATACAATACTGAACCGGTACTAATACATGGTAACCTGTTATGTGTGTCTATGTACAATTTACAAATTCTCATGTTTGGTAAATATTTATTATTAGTATATTATTAGTAAAATAAAATTTGAAATTAGACACTTAACGAGAGACTAATAAATACCAAAATTTGTTATGAAGACAAAGTGTGTCAACAAATGCTACTTAGTTATATAATTCTCTACTCGTACTGTCGCATGTGAGTCAAGTGCGGTGAATTGGCGGCGTCACCTTGCGCGCGCGCCGCCGAGCGGAACGGAGCGTGGCGGCAGGAAACAGCGCTAACGATCGCCCACGCTTACGCCCAGCGCTGGGCACGTTACTTGCCCACGATCGTTGAGTGAACATATGAGCTGGGCGTAGAAAGTGGGCGCACATTAATGATGAGTCGAGAAACAATAAGTTACAGTTACAAGTTTTAACAGTGGTAGAGCCCGCTTTAACATCTCCGCACGAATGGGCCGGCTCGCCCGGTGTAATACCACGACCACACAGAAGACAGGCGTGAAGTGGAAGCAATTCCGCGTTTCGTCTGATGAGTGTGGTGCCGGAGGCTTAATTTTAGTCCCATTCCCTTTCCACCCTTTTCTTAAGAGGAAAGGATGGGAAGGAAAAGTGGATTTGACGGTGGAGGAGACGCATAGGAAGTGGAAATGTCCGCTTTATGTGGGTCTCCTCCTCCGTCGTTTAAGGGTAGGCAACGCATCTGCAATTGCGGATGTTTATGGGTAGCGGTCGCTTTCCATTTCGGTGGATTCAGGTAGCCGCTTGCTCGTTTGCCACCTTATATTATAAAAAAAATAACTACTGATTACAGATTTGCATAAAGACCGGATTCTATTGCTATGTTATTTTTATAATCCGGAGCAGTAAAACGCCAACAGAGTATTAATTTTTGTTACACAAAAACCTTAAATAATACTCAGGTACATAAAACATCAAAGATTATTTTTCTAAGCCACACCAAAGATGTGCAAACCAGTGGTTAGTCGTGGGCTACCGTTTAAGAGTTCTCACACACCGTGCAGTGGTCAGGTCATAAAACAGCCGACACTGCACATGCGCAGTGCCTTCTCACCCTATCATTATTTATAATACGTTATATATACCTGGGCCTGCGCAGGAAGCAGTAAATACTGAGCAATCATTTCGATATGTTTAATTTAATATATATTGAGATGAATAGCTATAATTCATGTTCTGTAAATAGAAAGTACTTAAACTCGCCAAATACAAACTTTTCAACGTATTTCTTGCCAGTTAAAAGGTAACTGGCTTCATGCAGATTTATTACAATAAAGTAGCTATAATATATTGAAATTGTCCAATTAGCGTAATTTAGTGACAATAACAAACAACAAACAAACAAGATTCATAGTTTTTATTAGGCGATGCTTTGTTACAGGTGTATTCTTTGATATAATATTAAACGGCGTTAAATCTCGGTCTTTTAGCTGCGTAGACACATTTGATCTTTATTTAATAAGTTCGTTCTCTCTGTAACGACTTAATGTGTGGAATGAAGGAGAGATGTACAGATAGCTGTGAATTAATTGAACATACATCAAGCTTACGTCAGATGCGCCGCGATAGGGGCCGCAAGCCCGACCGGCCAGGGCTGACCAACCGGTCGGACGCATCGCTCGTAAAAATAACGGTTTCTAAAATGAATCTATTGTGGCGTAAAACTGACATTTAAATGTTAATATATCATGAATGAAATTCTTTACATAATAACCCTCAGTGAACAATATTTATCAGTTCTTAATTGTATACGCTTTTATAAAAAAAAACATTAAAAACCCATTCAAAAAGGGGTTTCAAGGTAGCAATAGGATTAACTTTAAAGTCAAAATAATTTAGTATGTGAATAGATCTTTACATAGAAATTAGAAAGACAGCTGAGTTCTCCAACTGAGGGGTTTTTGTCAATTTCAATTCTTTATTCAAATTAATGCTTAGAATTATTTCGTTTTTCGCAGCCCTAGATACCAACATGCCAGACTAGGGCTACTATTATCAGCTATTTATCACGAAGAATGAACACCCAGCGACATCTAGCGACAAGCGGTGTTAACAATTACCGAGATGAAGTAATATATCCCCTACCTACTTGTTATATCGTTCACACACCGTATTTACGACTCGGTATAAAAAAAACTCCCTCACAACGTCGCTAGGAAACAATTCGTCATTAAGATAAACCGATAAGAGAATTCCGATTCCAGTCTATGTTTATTGTTTTTTTTAAACATCTTTACTTTTTATTCGATTTTTAACGATACTACGACGACGACGACGAAAAGCTTGGTTTAAAATTTCATCGTATGAAGGTTTATTTTATTGAAATTCAAGTAGCAACGCATTTCACTAACGCGTGTTGTGTTGTTGCTTGTTGCACGCTGCTCGCGCAAATGCTATTACACAAATGACCGCTCGTTAAACTCGACAACATTAAACGTTTTCTAATAATTAATAATATAATAACAGACAATTTCGCTGTCGAGATCACAGCGTCGTGCACTCGATTTAATTCTCATAATCAGCTTTCTGTCTTGTTATTACGAACACGATGTCCAATACGTGGGCTTTTTTTTCTGCGCCTTAAATCAATTATTACATACAATACACAATGCCCTTAGAATTTGTAATTTAAAGATTTTTTTATTCTTAGTAAGTAAATTATCTAAAATTCGTAATCCATGTTTCAACAATTAGCATAGTTGATTTGTGATAATTAGCTTTGACATAAGCATTTAACTTGTTGGTATCAAGCTTGATTTCTATTTTGCATTTTTTTTAGCTGAAAATCAATTTAGTAATAACTGATAAGTTGATGTTTGTTAAGATGGCGAGCATAGAGGTGTCGCTGGCGGGATGCGGGCGGCGCGGGGGTGCGCGCGAGCTGGACGCCCTGCGCGCCGCGCTGCTAGATAAGGATACACTCATACAGAAGTAAGAGATGCGTCAATCTACTTTAGAACATTTTTACATTACGAGTTACAAGGTTACGCTGATGACATGTACTTCTAACAGCCTTAAGAAACAACTAAGTGCGTCACTGAGCGCAGCGCGGCTGGCAGCGCAGGCTGCGTCGCCGGCGGGAGTGCGGGGAGCGCGGGTGCCGCGGGGGCGCGATGAGCCTGCGGCGTTGTCTGTGGAGGAGCGGTGCGCGCTGGAAGACCGCGCCGCCGCGCTTAACGCTGACCTGCAGGCGCGACAAGACAACATACAAGAGCTCAGAAAGCGGCTCGAGCACACACATGTTACTGAGTAAGTGATTTTCATAAAGTAAGACAATGGCGCGTAGTACCATTAAGTAGGAGAGATTAATTTTAGGAGTAGTAACAAATGATGTTAAGTGCAGTATTGTGTTGACGGTGTGACATGAGTGGTTGTTGGTGTCAGGAGCATCGACTCGCGCATCGAGCAGGCGGAGCTGCAGTACCGGCTGGGGCGCGAGGAGCTGGAGCTGCTGTCGCTGGGCGAGCAGGCGCGCGCGCTCGCACTACTCATCGAGCACGCCAGCGCCGCCGCACGGCAAGACAACACACTATACAGGTACCATCTGACCAAAAAAATATCTTACACGTTTCGTATCAATACAATTATTTGGTAAAGAAAACAATCTAAAATCAGCGTAACTAATTAACTAAGATAGACAACTTTACTAAGATACATTTTCAATTGAAAAAATCCAACGTTTAATTATTTAACAAACACACATTATCAGAACAATCAGCAGAAACAATTACACAGTAATCTGTTGTCCGGACGCGCGGCTCCATTGAAACTCCTACGATAGGCATCGTGTGAAGACGTGGCCGCCATGGAAACCGGGTCGTTACGAGGGTTGCCAAACGTAATCCAACAACGAACAAAAAATTGTTGATTCTGTGGCCGCCTTCCTATTCTATCTCCTATACTTTATTTCTTCTGCATAAACCTATTCTCTAAAATATCTTCCATTTCGGTTTTTCAACCATGTCACGTTAGCTTCAAATGGTGGTTCTCTTGCTTTCTTCGTGACTATCTTTATCTAGTGTTAACGGTACCCCTAGTAAAGTTTGATTAGGATCTTAACACAGTATGAGAGTGCACAGATGCAGCGATAGAGCACAACAAATCGCCCGCTCTGACGTGTGTTGCTACAGGGGCCATTGTTGTGTCACGGGGGCGGGGGCGGGAGCACACTTTCTACGTCGGACTATCGATGGGAAGCATCTTGCCGAATACAGGCCAATCTGTCGATAGAAAGTGCTCGAATCTTAATCATCGTGACAATGTAAACGCTGCTCCAGAAAGTAGTTGTTAAGAATAGTTTTTCTTCCAAGGCACACTATTGTTAGTCGAACTTAAGTAAATATCGAAAGTGCCCGGATCTGAAAATCTAAGCATATCAAAAAATCCTAACACGCAACCTTTCTACCATTTAATTACAGAATATTCTCGCTTTAGCCATACACTTGAAGGATATTAACTATGTTACATTAGCATAGCAATAAAACGGTAGGACATCTCTGATAAACCGCTTATCCGGCCTCATAATGCGTCATTTGCTAAATGCGTCCTCTAATAAAGATCGCTGTACATTACGCTCCGGATATAAGTAACAAGGCAGCCGTGCGCTCGCAGGAACACATACCTTACGTGAAAAATCTCAAGTAATTACATAATCACCTTTAAGCTTATGAGCGTTAAAATGCCGCTAAATTTCGAAGGTTTTTAAATTCTACTTTTATTGATTGGTTTTAATATCATTACTAATATTCTTAGTGCTTAAGTGCCACCGACTTTCCTGGCGAATTCATCATCATGTAAAAAATCGTAATGGGATTAAATGTGTTAATTAAAAATAAAAGAATATAAAATGTGACAGCAAAAATGCAACATTTTATGTATACAGTTAAGTACTTTACGTCGACCGTTTGAACACCGGGTGCAGGTAACGAGGTTTTTTTTGACAAATGATCAGCGAGTTTCGCTGCCAACCCATGTTACATCAGAGAGGTAATGACAAGCTGGCACGCGGTTAATTCTCAGGAAATTTTAAGTGTCCGACATCATCCATTTTTAACTTTCATTAAATTTATCGTAGTTCTGATAATTATAACCTTATAATTTTCAGTAATTATAAAATTATGCAATAAAATATAACAATCAGCTTTGCAATAATTTTATCAATTCTCTTCAAATCAAGATAAACGTGTGGGAAATATATCTCATTGTGTCGACAGACTGTGGTTAAGAAAAAGAGTAAAATTTGATAGTGAAAGTGTGATTTGTGAAGTCATTGGGGGCGGGTCGCGAACCTCACGGCGCTGTGGTTACAATGTTACTTCGTCTCCGCGGTCCGGCATTCAAAACAGAAGTGTACAATTTTAACATAATTATTTCTTTTCTAAATTTTACTTTGAGCTTTCACACATTTTTTACAGTAATCAACTTCCCACACTAATACGAAAAGAATTCAATACAGAAATATGTCTTACGTTATTCCTTACAGAGTCCTCTTACGCCCATTTAAGATATAACATCTATGTACGTTAAACTATAACTTTAATTGTAATTGATACAAGAAGTACCGGTAGATAATTTACTCGTGATGACTTAAATATACATCCTAGACTAAAGAAAATATTATTTAATTTCATTGTACATTGTAAAATCAGCTTTAAGCCATAACAAATAAGTTCTAAATATCAATGAGTAGCATCTGCTTTTCAAGGAAGGCGACTAGCTCGTGCACGGGCGCAGGCACCTCTTGTAGCACTCGTATGGATAAATCAATGGATACTATATCTGGTTTCGACTTCACGTCCCTTATAAATAATGCATCCCTCGTGTGCATTTAGCTACAGATGGATGTGGCGGGCGCGATACAACCTTTTAAAATAACCTACAATATAACCGCGCCATTTTTAAAGATCGTGAAATAAGTCTCTCAAGAAGAATTTAAATTAAAAGCGTTTGGCGAACATAAATATTAGCGCATCCAAAGTTAATTATAATTAAGAAATATTTCTATCACCTCTATTGTTCAAACCATAATCAGTCTGAATGTTAGCGCCAGCAACACACAGGCAGCAAGTACGAGTATAACACAGGCTCATAGGAACGTTTGTATGCTCGCCCACTCCACTCTCTACATCTGTACTGGTTATAACGTGTAGGTTGTAGCAAGTATTCTATGATTTATCTTTCTAATATTAAATACTCCCGCAATTTTGCAATCCAAACACATGAATCATATATTTACTGACTATTTAATCAAATTATATTTCGTTAACGGTACGGTAAAAGTATTAAAATTAGCAAATATTACTTTTGTATAGTAAGTATAAGTACTTAAATAGGTACACGTACAAACTTTCACTTTCGTGGTAGTTACGCGAAGATTTTGCAAAAACTTGCATTATATTTATTAGAATTCTACAATCGTACTCTGGTTTACATAAACTATAGATACATGCAACTTTTATTACTAAGTAGAAGATGAAAAACCTGGATATGTAAAATTGCAAGCACTAAGAATCCTGTAGAAATACTCGTAAACAACAATGGTAATAAAAGTCGGCGTGCACTCGCAGGGCGTGGGTGTCGACTTCTCGACCTTTCGGTTGCCACTAAGGTAACCACGAGGCTATTCAATAATTCCTTGATGTTAATGTGACTACTGACTATAATTAAATCGTACACAAGTTGGCTTTATTTACTTTTGCCACTATTTACTAAACTTTAAGATTTTCCAAGTTTAGTTCTTGTTTAAAAAATGGAGCAATTATTATCGATGAAACGAAGTATGCTATAGCTAATTTAAATCAAATAACTAACGCAAATCGAATCTATTTGTTACAAACACGACAATACTCTCACTCTCATGTCCAAATAGGGGATTAATTATTGTCTCGACCGAACCTGACTTGAATAACGCAAGATGATAGGTCGCTTAGTAAATTACTGTAAGAGGTCTTTGTGATAAATAAAGTGTATTTTTTTTGTGTAACCCAAATCCATCAACCAACTTACATAACAACAATCACAAAATTTTCATCATCTTGATGAATACGTACATTCTTAAAACTCTCTTTTTGCCGCGAATTATTCACGGTATTTAGAACTGTTAGGGGTATTTAGGCAATCACTATGATTTAGTCAAAACTAGAAATAATTTTAGTTGACAAATCAGAAATCAACGTTCATATATAGGCGCCGTTCGCATGGACATCGCGCGGTCACTGCTCTTATGGCGCGACTGGCGATCCGAGATGCTCTACAGACCAAAGAGCGCAGGGCATCGATCACAACTCGCTCCTCACTCCAAGTCCAACTGATACCTTTCGTAACAATGCAACAATCCAACGATCTTATCTTCCAATGGTGATGGACGATATCATGCTTTCTGTACTTTGCGAAGTTTGCACTGCAACTTTGATCTGGTGTTACAACGCAGCATACACGTGTAACTTAAACCTCATTGGGACAACATTCGTAAATCTTGACGGCTAATGATTTACGGCCTGTAAATCTGTCCGTTTGCGATTATACCTTTGTTTGCTATTGTATGTATAAGTTTGTTTTTGTTGTGCTCACGTTTTAACGACATTGACTTTTTAACATTGTAGGAAAAAAACAAGATTGTCTATAGAAGGTCTTCGCCGGAGAAAAAATAGACTAAATCATGTAATTTTATTCGGAATGATTCGGAAGGATTTCGACATTTTAATAAATATGGATAAATAGTATGAAACAGGCTGCTTTAACTCTTATATACGATTTAAAAAATGGTAACTTGTTAGATAATTAACTTTCCAAATCACCTGTACTAAATTCCTTTACAACATTACGCCTATATACAGAGTTGAAGTTACCCGAAGCCTAAATACTATGTAATAAGGAAGTGCAAACCTTTTTACGACGCTGTATTTGCAAACGAGTGCTGCGCTGGCGGCTGCTGGTCGTAAATAGAATTAAACACTGATTACTGAACGTCGTCGTCTTAATGATAGAGTTTATTTTATTAAGAAGAGCTCTCCTACGTGACATAATTGTCGACTGTTATGTGTTTCAAAATGAAATCGTCTAATGCAAGTAGGCGAAACAGAAAAAAACAAAACAACAGAACAGCAGAAAAGTAACGAGAAAATTGCGTTTTTATGACAATAAAGTACGAGTATAATATTAATTATTATGGTACACTTACCTTATATTCTAACTCTGCTATTCGACTTCATTCATTTCATTTATTCTGTTTACTAGATTTTATATGATAAAGCTTTACGTGTTATGCTGCAGTGTAGTGGAGGAGTGCGGCGGCCGGGCGCTGCTGGTGTGCACGGAGGCGGGCAGCACGGGCGCGCGCTGGGGCGCGGCGGCGCGTGGGGCGGGTCTGGCCGTGCACTGGGCGGCCGAGCACTCGCCTCTCCGGCCGGGAGACAGGTGCAGTACTACAGAGACCTTAATGATGCTTTAACATTTCCAATACAGCGAACCTGCGGTAATTATGGTAAATAGAATAAAATAAATTGATAAAAGTTGCTCCTTCGAATGTTACAAATGAAGCAAGAACCCGGAACAGAAGCGCAGGTAATAAAATTCGCGATGTCGGCCGAGATAGAGGCGTACGTGGTACAGGTGACCCCCCGTGACCCGGCGCCGGCGCCGTGAGCCCTCCCAGCGGATCTGATATCGCGCATTCGCCTCGTTAGCCACAACCTCACGGGTAAGCAAGCTACGAGTAGATAGGTACATAGTAATTTAAATTATCACCAAATTCGCTGGTGAGAGAAGAAATACAAATAAAATGAAGATCCATAATGAACAGAGCGGTAATATAGAATGGCTAACACTTGGTAAAATATTATTAGTTATATATATTATACAGGTTGATAGAAGTGAACGGCACGCCGATGGTGGACTGCAGCAGTGAGGAGGAGCTGCAGCGCGCGCTGGGGCGCGGGCCCCCGCCCCGCGCGTCTCGTGCTGCTGCGCGACCAGCGCCCCCCGCACACCTCGCCCCCACACCACACATTCACACATGTCAGTATACACAAACTTTCTTTACCTTATTACTTTGATACTTTAATATCGGGTCATCCTTAAATCGTTTGTGACATAATTTAAAGAGTGAAGCGACGTCGCTGCGGTCGGAGCTGGGCGCGCTGCGCGCGGCGGCGGAGCAGGCGGAGCGCGCCAAGGAGGGCCTGCGCGCCGACAACACGCGCCTCACGCACCGCATCTCCTACCTCGAGGACCAGGTCGCTGAGCTACTGGCCAGGCATTCGCAGGTGAGATCACCTCTTTATTACCTATTGTCCATTGATTCGAAATTTACAAAATCAATTTAATTTTATTTAATTACGAGCTGTCGCCCGCAAACTTCATTAGCGTGGAATTTAAACAAAATGGTCATCTATATCTATCTATCATTCCCGCGTACTTTTTACTAGCTACCATCCAGTCAAAGTCCCGTCCAAATCGGCCCACCCATTCCAGAGATAGCGGTCCGGTCGCCATATGACAGCGCGGAATTTAAAAAAAATGTAGCCTATAATATGCCCGTCCATGTCAGCTACCCTTTAGTGAAAGTCCCGTTAAAATAGTCCAGCCGTTTCGGAGATTACGCGGAACAAACTCGGATTGCGGACAGACAGACAAAAATATTTTAATGCGATATTCGTTATCACCAACACAAATACATCTTCCCGAAATCTGGATTTTTTCTTTTGATATTACAAACAGACACTCCAATTTTATTATATGTATATAAGATAGATAATTACTCGAGAAACACTACAATTTTACAGTTGCACCCGGTGAGCAGTAGCGACAGTTGCATAACTGTCAACAAGACGAAGAAAAACGTAACGAACATCAACATAACGACGGAGCCGCAGCCGCCGACCAGGCCGAGTCCCAAGTCCGAGGTGCAAGTGTTCCAGAAGGGGCCCGACATCACGGCTATCGTGGCCAAGTTGCCCGGCCTGGACGGCGCCGAAGCCGACCTGCCCGTGCTGCGGCCGCGCTCCAACGCCTCGGGCGCCTCCTCGCGCGCCGCCGCCTCGCCGCGCGCCTCGCCCGCGCCGCCCCGCCGCGCGCACAGCTCGCACGGCGCCGAGCCCCGCGCGGCCCGCGTACGGCACTCCCTCTCACACCACTGCATACACGCCGCCGTCGACTACGGCGCGGAGACTGACGCCGCTATCCGCATGATTGAACGAAACCAAAGACACATGGAGAAGCAGCGAATAAAAAACGAAAGATTCAATAAATCGCAGACCGAGGACCGCTTTAGGTCCGACAGCGATTTGGACGCCAAAGACTCGCATTCGACCAGCCGCTCGTGCGAGCCGAGAAATTACGAGATCAAAAAAGCAGCCGACAGAATAGAAGAGAGCATAAAGAAGACCAACTGGGCGGAAAGAAAGACTCTATCGATCATAGAACAGCTAAAGAAATCGCAGCGGCTGCGCAAAATGAAGAAGAACGACAGCTCCGAGGACATTCAGCTGGAGTCGGACAGACATTACACGTACCACCGGATAGACGGCAAGGTGCTCGAGAACGCTCACAAGTCGAGCCGCAGGTCGTCAAAAGTAAACTGCCGAAGCGCGAAGTCCTCGGAGTTCGAATCCGAGTGCTCCGACTTTCCGAACGGGGATATGTACAGCAGCTCACCGCGGTTGGACTACGGCTCGGAAAGCTGCTCGACTCGGACGAGCCACTACAAGCGAAACGAGGATAGACGAGGCGAGGAGGGCAGATCGCGGCCGACGCCGCCGCGTAAGCCGCTGCGCCTTTCGCTGCACAAGGCCCGTAGCGCGCACTCAATACTCAACGGCAGCGAGTCCGAGACGCCGAGCAGGCCGCCCTCGGAGGCGCGCACCTGCGACGGCGGGCCCGACTCACCGCACAAGCGGCCTGTGAAGCGAACCTATGCGGCGGACAGATGGGCGCGCGAGAAGATCCGCGACCCATCGCGCGCCACGCCGCGCCCGCAGCGCAAGCTGCTGCACGGCCTCAGTGCGTGCGAGGCGCCCGCCGCCGACGACCTGTACCCGCAGTCCATGCACGCGCCCGCCGCCGCCCCGCCGCGACACAACGGCCACGCCCACGCCGGCAAGTGGTGCTAGCACTCTCGTCACTCGTCCTCCGCCCACATTGGAGGCTCGGCAATGGACTTTGAAATTCGAATCATGTTATCTTTTTACATTTGTCAAACTTTAATTAAAATGATAAACTTCCAAGTATTTTATGCGTGTGTGTAATGTGACATCAAGTTTCGTTCATCCCTTCTCGATGTCATTGAACCTCTCATCGACACATTGTTTCAAAATGTCTAAAAGATCTTGCCCATAACAGTGTATTGTATAGTGTAGTCAGCTACCTCCGTTTTAAATATTAGAGGCTGTAAGGACGCGTAAGGACTCGTCGATTGCCGATTGTTATTGCCAGTAAAACATTCCGACTTGTTAAAATATTAAGAGATTTTCTGTACATATCTGAATTATTGATAAGACCCACCGTTGAATACTCACCTGTATGTAAACTGTATTTATATTAAGATATTAAACAATTTCCAATATAAATGTTTTGTTTTAACTTCCTGTTACCCACATGCAACACAACATAATGTTTCCTCCGGAATAATATATTCCCTTCTTGGAATTGCAAATAAAACAGCATTCCATAATAAACTTGGATATTTATTTGCAACAAAACAAATTACATTTAATAATATTTACAAGAATATAGTGAAATTATTAGAATATTTATCAATATAAAAGGGGGGAAGGGGATTAACATCGTGAAGTACACCCTGACTGCGACACTGCGGTGCGCGCTGACACACGTCAACTAGTTTTATCTGCTTACATATATATTTAGTGGTAAATTCTACAAATTTTAACACACAAACTACAACTCACATCAGTAAATATACAAGGAAAGAATAATTTCCACATAACAATTCATTCATAAATCAGTCATACAAAAATAAATTTTAAACATTTCTAATTCATTCATAAGAAAAATCGTCCAAAACAAATAGAAACTTTCCAAATCGATTTCAAATTCAAATATTCTTTTGGACAAATATTGCATAAAATACACAAATCGATATCTAAATTCTTCATATACGAAGAAAATTAAATTATACATTAAACTCTGCAACACAACTCTAGTGACAAACAATCAGTCTTACTAAAACCAAACATTCGCTAAGCGGTCCGCTTAGCAAAGGTTCCTAATTACCAATTTACATTCACCGCGAACTGACACACTCTTCATACATACATACTTTGCCGCAGCTTTGCCGATGTACTCATGACGTCACGAGTCAACTAAGGCCGCGGTCACAAAACTGGCGGCGCGACGAGCGGAGCGGGGCACAGTGGGCTAAAATCTCGTCTTATCGACATTTAAATCAGATGAAAATGTCTATGTAAGCTGAGATTTTAGCCCACTGTGGTCCGTCCCGCCCCGCCCCTTACAATACTTCCTCCCCCTCAACAATGTAAAATTCAATTATTGACATTGCTAATGGAAAAGTCAAAAATGTATAGAATTGACAATAACTTTCGATAACACGTGCTCGTCACGTATTTATATCTATACTAATATTATAAAGAGGAAAGATTTGACTTTTGTATTTTTGTATGTATTGAAAGAACTCAAAAATACTGGGCCGATTTTAAAAATTCTTTCACCGTTAGTATGGTAATTTATCTGTGAGTAACATAGGCTTTTTTTATAATTTCTTAACTTCACGCGGGCGAAGTCGCGAGCAACAGCTAGTATGTCATATTTACATATTGACACATTTTATTGATTCCACTAAAGGTATCTCTAATCGTTTTGTCTTAGTATTATTTTGAGGGGAGGCGGCGGCAAACCTGCGCGTTTACATCCTTACATGCTCGGTTACGAGGAATCTAATCTCATTTCCTTATTCTGGCTAATCTAAAACTCTATATAACAAATCTATATTCTATGTTAACAATGTACAGTAAATACAATAAGCATTTAGACAAGTAAATTTGTAACAAGTATATTATTGCTCGGGAACAGGCACATGCGGCTGATAAGCTACGCGTCTCACTTGATGATTTCCTTATAAAATATTATCTATTTTCTATAAACTAGCCATATTTATTGCTCTTCGCTATATAAAAATGGAATTTATTAGTCCATTATTATTGTTAAATTATTTATTTCGTTTTTTCATTATTATTGTATCCACAATTACATGTAACCTTTAATAATTAGTAAAATGTAATAAAACACATTGTAATCAAATTTAAATTTCGGACACTAACGTATGGTAATAATGACTTAATCAAATGTTAAGTCTAATCCACCCTACGTGCGGCTAAAACCTCTAGAAGCATCATTCAAATATACATCTTATATATTTTAATTAGTTAACGCCTTCAATTGCTACATTGTCGGTCAGCGCTGCGCATTGTTTTAGTGGAGAGCATATAGATTTCTGCTCAAATTATTTTAAAACCAAAACGAAATGAACTGGTTTACTTATTATTATTTGTTGACGGGATTCCTTCCAATACAGGAATATATAACTTTAAGATCGTTGTAGTCGCCTATTTTATGATACTACACTTGCATGTTACAATTACGTCACTGTCCAGTCACAGTGTGTCTAAACTCACGTCATTGATGTAGCGACGTGTTTGAAGACAGTTGAATGTAATGCGCAGTTCACACTTGGACAGTACAGTCGGGCAGCCGGGCAGTCGGGCAGCCGGGCAGCCGGGCAGTCGGGCAGTCGGGCAGGCTAGGTATGGATTGTATGGACTCACTGGCGCCACTTAGTTTTCACACTACCCCAGTTGAAAGCCAGTCCAGTTATTCAGCGCTGCTGTCCGACAGTACCGGCCAGTATAAATCAGGCATATGTTATGTCTATGTTGAATGTTATATTTTTTCCTCGCTAAAACTAAGTGTTTCACCCTGCGTTCCTTTGTTCTGTAGACGCAGTTGTAGGCGCAGTTGTAGGCGCAGTTGTAGGCGCAGGCGCAGACGCAGACGCAGGCGCAGGCGCAGGCGCAGGCGCAGGCGCAGGCGCAGGCGCAGGCGCAGGCGCAGGCGCAGGCGCAGGCGCAGGCGCAGGCGCAGGCGCAGGCGCAGGCGCAGGCGCAGGCGCAGGCGCAGGCGCAGGCGCAGGCGCAGGCGCAGGCGCAGGCGCAGGCGCAGGCGCAGGCGCAGGCGCAGGCGCAGGCGCAGGCGCAGGCGCAGGCGCAGGCGCAGGCGCAGGCGCAGGCGCAGGCGCAGGCGCAGGCGCAGGCGCAGGCGCAGGCGCAGGCGCAGGCGCAGGCGCAGGCGCAGGCGCAGGCGCAGGCGCAGGCGCAGGCGCAGGCGCAGGCGCAGGCGCAGGCGCAGGCGCAGGCGCAGGCGCAGGCGCAGGCGCAGGCGCAGGCGCAGGCGCAGGCGCAGGCGCAGGCGCAGGCGCAGGCGCAGGCGCAGGCGCAGGCGCAGGCGCAGGCGCAGGCGCAGGCGCAGGCGCAGGCGCAGGCGCAGGCGCAGGCGCAGGCGCAGGCGCAGGCGCAGGCGCAGGCGCAGGCGCAGGCGCAGGCGCAGGCGCAGGCGCAGGCGCAGGCGCAGGCGCAGGCGCAGGCGCAGGCGCAGGCGCAGGCGCAGGCGCAGGCGCAGGCGCAGGCGCAGGCGCAGGCGCAGGCGCAGGCGCAGGCGCAGGCGCAGGCGCAGGCGCAGGCGCAGGCGCAGGCGCAGGCGCAGGCGCAGGCGCAGGCGCAGGCGCAGGCGCAGGCGCAGGCGCAGGCGCAGGCGCAGGCGCAGGCGCAGGCGCAGGCGCAGGCGCAGGCGCAGGCGCAGGCGCAGGCGCAGGCGCAGGCGCAGGCGCAGGCGCAGGCGCAGGCGCAGGCGCAGGCGCAGGCGCAGGCGCAGGCGCAGGCGCAGGCGCAGGCGCAGGCGCAGGCGCAGGCGCAGGCGCAGGCGCAGGCGCAGGCGCAGGCGCAGGCGCAGGCGCAGGCGCAGGCGCAGGCGCAGCCGCTTCTGACGGCGACGACCTGCACCACACGAACACCCTTCAAATATATTATAGGTCAGCGATACATTTGCAGTTCTTTTGGTATTGCAAATATTCACGAATGTCGGACCACTTAACAGCAGGCGTTCCGCTGCTCGTTTACCGCACTGAAAAAAAAAAAATAGGTGTTAACCGTCAGCGATCGGAGGGTCGACGTCGCCGGAGCCGTCGCCGGTGTCGGAGGCGGCGCTGCGCTCGGTCTTCTCCTGCGAGGAGCTGGAGGGGGAGTTACCCTCGCCGATGCCGCTGTCCAGCTTCTTCCGCTTCTCCTCGGTGCCCTTGGAGGCGGACTCGGTGTCGTCGCTGGAGGGCTCGCGCCGGCCCTCCGAGCGCGACTCCTCCCACTCCATGTCGGAGGCGGACGAGCCTCGCGGCTCCTCCGTGTTGTCCAGGTACACGTCGACGTCCGCGGGCAGGTCGCGAGCGGCGGAGCCCGCCTGCGAGAGGGGCTCGGCCCCGGCGTCCGCCGCCCCGCCCGCCCCGCCCGCTGCGTCTCTCACCGCGCCCTCCGCCCCGCGCGCCGCACTGTCATGAAACTCTACGGTAAGCGAACGCGGAGACGCAGCCTCCTCCTCCCTGTCACCCTCGCCCTCCCGACCAGGGACCTGATTTCGAAAGACCATGTCTATCGTCCTCCGCAACGTTGAGGCCGCGTCATCTTCGGCGCTGGAGCCGGCGGGAGGCGCACCATCGACGGCGGGCTGCGGCTCGGGCTCCGTCTCCGACTCGGAGCCGTCCTCGGTGGAGGAGGCGGAGGGCGAGGTGTCGGAGGCGCCGCCGAGGCGCAGCGCACCGGCCACCCTGTTCTCGCCCATGCTTAGCACGAGACTGAGCAGGGCGTTCATTTCGTTGGCGCCGTCCTCGCGGTCCAGGTCGTGAAACATGTTAAAGGTACCTGTGACACAATAACAAGGATTATAATCCACGATATCGTGAAGGTTGGGTCTAACGGCCGGCGTTGGCGGGAGTGCGGCGAGTGCGGGACTCACGCGCGCGCTCCTCGTCGATGGGTATGCAGATGCGGCGCGGGCAGCGGCGCGCGTGGCGGGCGGCGCGCGGGCGGCGCGGCTGCGGCGCGCGCGGCGCCTCGCGCAGCTCGGGGTGGCGCTGCAGCACGCCGCGCCGGAGCGCCCGCCGCGCCGCGCCGCGCGACAGCACCTGCAGCGCGGGCGGCGACTGCTCCTCTGCGACACAACAACCACGTCAATAACATTATCATTCATGTCATAAACATCATTGGGGTCAAGAGGAAAATGTTTCTCAACAAGACAGTATCTCTCATAGAGTTAAGGTCGCTCTTTCACAAATTTTGTAGTTGATATGCTTAGTTTTAGTATACCTTTTGTAATTTTTTCAAATAAATAAATAAACAAGTATACCTAGTGTGAGAGTTCTGGGAGCGTCTGCGCCGGTGTCTGCGGGCGGCAGCTGCAGCGGTGCGAAGGAGACGCTGAGCATAGTGCGCGAGGTCCACTCGTGCGCGCCGACTCGCCGCACTTGCACCAGGGCGTCGTTCAGCGGCATCACCAGGACGCCCCCGATCTTGGCACAAATCTCTCATTCACCTCCCGCCAAAACCAATTGTTACACGGAAATGGAAAAACAAAATTCATTATTACTTCTCAGTTTGGATATGATTCAGAAAGATGAAATAATAACATCACATCGATTATTCAATAAAACATGATAACAAAATGAGACTGTTTTTACGCTTTGCTGATCGCTGATTAGATACACAAAAAACAAATGTGTGATTTCACAATCGATATCCAGGATGGATTTCAATTTAATGTACATAATTACCAACACAGTATATAGTTGTAGATAACAAAAACAGTACCCTTATGAGCTGCTTGAAGTATGTGGCGTACTCGTCGGGGCAGGAGGCACCGCAGTAGACGCGATCGTAGGCAGCCAGCAGCGGGGCCAGGCAGAGACCATTGCCTGCTCAACAAATGCCCTATGCTTACACAGCTTCATTTTATTAAGAGAATTGAAAACTTACCAATAACATCCATGTTGTTGCTACTCACCAAGAAAAAATTTAGGTTCACAGAAGTCAAAATCATCTATAGCAGGTGAATTTTCAATGAATTTTCTTTGCATTGTGTTTGCATAATCCACAACATTGGGATATATTTCAATCCCATGGCTGATGCCTCCGGAGCCAAGGATCAGCCCCACCATGGTGCTCAAGTACCCAGTACCGGAGCCAATGTTCAGGAACGATAGCCCCGGTTTCAATTCCAGTCCCTCCATAACTTCACTGTTGGAGTAACATGGTCAATAAATAAAAGTATACAAATACTTTGCCATGTTAATGTTGTTCCTAAACATGTGGACAAAGACATAAAAATTAATCAGTTATTATATCCAAGGTGGATAATTTAACATCAAAAAGTAGGGAAGAGAGCTTTAATTCCTAAACATATACTTTTTAATAGTTTAAAATCGCATTTATTAAGGTTAAATGAAAAGCTGTCTTCGCACTAAAAGGGTAAAAAGGCGCTGTAAGGGTGTATAGTATAGAGAGTGACTTTGACGTGAAGTGACAAAGCGGAACCTTTTCTTTTTTCTATAAAATGTATACTCCGAACGGTGATGGGGAGAACACTTACCTGTATATACAGGGCGAAGATAAATGTAAATGTCCATTTCGCCAGGCAATATCTTTGTAAGCCCGCTCTCTATCACCAGGGACCATATATTCTCTTCTATCGAGAGCTCTGAACACGCGTTCCACTTCTTCAGTACGGATATAACTCCCTTCCATCAGATTGTCCACCAACTCATTGTTATTACGTCCTGAGCTCACTGCACCACCCATTTTACTATTTTATTTTTTTATCACTACAATTTTACTCGTAAATACCTAGTCTTCAGCTGATGGAAAACGTGACGTCACAGTTGTTTTTCCACATATTTCAAAGCTCATCCTGTTTAAAAAGGTTTTAAACAGAATGTAACAAATAATACGATGAATCAGAAATTATTTGCACGGTTAAATGTCTTTCTATGAACTTTTAATAAGATGTAATAGTAATAATGAAAGGGAAAAGCAAAACCATTTACAAGAATAGATTGAACCAAACAGACAGATTGTTTTCTGCCACAGATAAAAGTATAACCAGAGATTGCTGTAGATAAACAAAAATCTATGGAAGTAATAAGTACGTACAACAGGAATGAGTTCTATCTGTACATCTTGCAGTTAAAGTAAAGAAAATAAAACCTTATTGCAAGGGCATAAGAGTCTTGTTGCACGCAAAATAAAATTGAAACGAGTGTGAGGGCTAGAAGTGTCCGCTGTGTCCCTTTCTAACAGTGACCTAGAGTTGCCAGATATCAATCCTTTTGTTGTTTGTAAAAAATAGGCGATTGATGTAATGTAATGAAATAAAAACATTTACTTCTAAAATGTTTCTAAATATTAATAATAATTTATTACCGACATGTTAAAGCAATATTATCTGTTGCTATGGGTAAAACCTTATTAATACAAAAATTTTGCGATTGGCGCACAGGTTTTCTTTTATTTGTTTGAAATTCCAACACCAGAACTGACAACCCCACATGACATTTCATGATATTTTTGAAGAATTTTAGTTAAAATGGGAAAATGGATATATTATTGTATTGTATTATTATCTCCATGAATGGGAATAATTTGTGTCGTGGAGGCTTGCCGAAGCGATTATTATGCTGATTGTGGGTTATATTTTCACAGGCAATAGTTTTAAACATAATTTGTTGGTGAAGTATTACGGTGACCATGCATGACTATCCAATCCTAGTTCAAGAACTTAAATACTTGTGCATTTATTTATTCCTTTCTCTATTAAAATGATTTTGTATTAATTTCAGATTAAAGATATAAGGAATAAGCTGGGTTTGTGGCATAAACTTCACAAGACTGTTTTATTTAGCAATGTCTGATTTAGAATTAAACTTAAATGTGAAGTGAACTGTTTTTTCTTGCCTTATTAATTAAATACACCGCAATAGGTAACTTATTGTAATTTTATATCAGTGCTGCTGCATGACCTGTCCCACAAGAACCACTATGTCAGTACCTACCCATATTAAGCCATTGTGAAAAGCAAGCAAAAACCGGAAATGTATAGTGCCTCAAAGGGCAAATTTATCCTTCGTTTAGCACCTTCGATTTGGGGTCGATATTATTGTAATTATGTATTGTTTTTGGTAAATACATTAATGATAATAATAGGGCTCATTTCAAAAGGCGGTCATTTTAGAAACCGCACGTATTGTGAGGAGGTTCCTGTTTCTGCAGCTTTGAGCACTGCTTGCTTGAGTCATCGGATTCCGCAGCCGGTGGTGTTCTATTTTTTATATAATATGTTTTATTTTATTTTGTAATACAAATCATATAAAATAAGAAATAAAGATATATGAAGAACAATAAGACATTAAAATCCATCCGAAGAAATAATCTGCTGACGTCAGAGAACAAAAACAAGATTTATAAAATTATTGTCCTTAAATCATATTTTAACATAGTCACCATCGCCAGAGAGGGATAAAAGGTACAGTTATTGAGGTCTCGCTCGTCTTCAATTTTGCGACAAGAGCTCATTAGTAGTACTTCCATGCACAAATCAAAATAATAACCAAAGAGTATAGAGTAAATTAATTCGTGCAGATTGCATAGAACGTATTTTTGAGCAACGAAAAATAAATAAATAAAAGAGCTTTGAGAACAGCTTGAAATTGGCTAAGGCGACTTCATCACCATCATTCATTGCTGGAAATCAGACTCCCCAGACCCTAATACCCTACAATCACACAGAATGTCGAACTGCTTGCAATGTCGGGGATGTATGTAATATTAATATATGCAGTTATATTATATTTTAAGGCCAAAATGGTGTCAATATATTCAATATAGGTAAAGACATTGAAATAAAGCGAGGTATTTTGCAACGTGGCTAAAAATGTGAATGCAATGATTCGGCACTATTCTATAATCTACGGTAATATTGACAGATAGTCGTCAAGTCGTCAATTCGTCAATTAAAAAATACGTGAAAGGGGATGTGATACAGTTGTTTTTGAGTTAATTCAACAACTAGTTTAGTTTGATTTATAGTTAAATTTTTGTAGTGAATTCTAGTGATTACAGTGATTGTTACAGACACTGGACAAAAGTTCAAAGTGCGTTTACACAATATAACTTTATTACAGGGATATCTTAAATTGTGGGTTGTTAGCGGTGGACAAAATAATTGAGTGACGCAATAAGCAGTTCAAATTGTTGAAATGGCTGAGACCAGTGAAGCACAGCCCAGTGCATCGGCGCCTGGTGGAGACGGCAGCGAGGAGGACAAGCGGGATGAGCGAATGTTGGAGTGCAACATCTGCCTCGATACAGCTCGAGATGCGGTGGTCAGCATGTGCGGACACCTATTTTGGTACGAAGCTAAATAATATGACTATCTCGTAAGATAATAAATAACTAAAGATACAAAATAACTACAGGACAAACATTATTTAGGTTTCCTTTACATTTGTTTATTCAAAAACTAACCCATATTTATTTATTTTGTCATAAAAAGACGGGACTCTTATGACATACTGAACTAATTATAAAACAATTTTTGTTATGAAAATAAATGTTGATAAGTATATAGCCTTTTCCTTCAGTTTATCAAAAGATATTGTTGCTTTCTTAGCAGACTGCCTTTGTGTTTTCCTCTATTTTAATAGATAAATGTGTAATATAAATTTATATTATGAAGAGATCCCATATAAATAGGAAGAAACATAGAATATATACTTCTAAGCTTTTTTTGCTGCATAGAACTATACTATCAAACAATAGATAACTTTATTAGGATTAAAGTTTTGTGGCAAGTTTTTATAAAGACATTATCTGCATTTACCCTTGTTATATCTTTGTCCATTGTCAATATTGTAATAGGAGCAGTGAAATACACATTGATTAATATGCACTAATATTAGGCAAAGTTTATAATTACATCCTTGGTAAGTGTGATAAACCCTGGAATTATTAGTAGATAATGTGTAATTGCAGTTGGCCCTGCCTGCACCAGTGGCTGGAGACACGGCCAAGCCGGCAGGTGTGCCCCGTGTGCAAGGCTGCCATCAGCCGGGACAAAGTCATACCACTGTACGGCCGGGGGAACACTAAGCAGGAGGACCCCAGAAATAAGGTCAGTAACACACTGGTGTATACAATAAAGTTTAGTCTCTTATAGATATAGATATAGATAATTAATTTCATTCATTGGATTGTTTTTTTATAACTGCGAGACTTTGAAATTTTAGTGATTGACTGTTTAATGATCTTTATCTCCACAATAATACATATTTTGTGTTTAGTTTCCTTCCTTCCTACCAAGTTTTGTTATGAAGCAAATATCTTAAGTATTTCCTTATGTGCCAATTTCAGTCCACTAATTATTTAGTATTAATAGTGTAGACCTCGAAACCTAGGTCACCTGTTATATCAATAACAAGTGACAAGTACAGAGTTAAGTATATAATAATACATAATGTAAACACGACACGACGAAAAACGCGTGTTTATCCGTATGTTTCAAGGACATTATATGTCAAACCTTTGATACTAAATGTAAAAAATCTTATATTCATGTTGTGTTATCTCCAAGTGGTCAGCTGACAATGATTATTTATGTAGGCAATAAATCTGGCAACAGTTTGGATCATTGACCTCTATAAATGGACAGGGTATAAGAAGTGTTATTTTGTGCCTAATTTAAATTCGCCATTTGCACTGACGGTTACAGATGGTGGCGGTTGTGAGAATTGGAACTAATTATAGATATTGTATTAACATCAACAAAGCATTCATTCCAAGCAAGTACCTATCTATTTAGATCAGTTGTTTTGGGCAAAAACATGAAAAACGTTTCATAGAATAGACTAATAATTTTGTTTACATTGAGAGCCATTGCATCACTTGGGGAGTTTTTTGTTTTTTATTGATTTGTGTTTTGTGTTGTGTATTTATCAGTCCGCTACATTTCCAGGATGTCAGGGACATATAACACGTTTGCCCCGTGGTGACCTCAGCGGTACGATGATCTCTCGCCTTTTGCTAATAAACTAACATATTACCATATTCTATTGTCTCTTTGTCTTGCTAGGTGTAATGACATTGTTTATAGACAATGATTGTTTACTTTGTTTATGTATTAATGATTAAGGGGCTGTATTCGGGACAATTTGCGTTTTTTGGGGGGAAGAAGTAGGCGCGCGCAAACAATGAGCGGGGTGCACCGCACGGTTAGACCGCGTGAGTTAGTGATGGGACTCGAGTGACTTTTTTCACTCGAGTCACTCGGTACTGGTAACTTTCTCACTCGAATGCCACTCGAGTGAAGATAGGACTCGAGTGATTTTTATTGACTTGAGTCACTCGGATTATAAAACTCGAATAACCAAAATTTTAAAGCGAATAAAACAATATTAATTTAACATAGAATATTTTTTTTATAAGCTACTCAAAAAATCTAAACAAAACGATAAAAATATTAATTAAATAAAATTTTCGTTTAAACTTAACCTGTCTACGTAACCAAGAAACCTCTTATATAAACCAGTCGAATTGAAATATTATTATGTAATGCTAAAAATTTTCCAATTTAATTTATTGTAACGAGGATTTTCATGAGATCAAAATATGAACAGTTTTATTATGTTCTTACACAATTTAGATAATAATAAATATGCTTTAAAATTAACTTAAATGAAGTTTAAATAAGTCAACAAAAGAACAGAAACAATGTATTAAAAAAAAATACTGAAATTGCTGTCAGAATTTCTTACTCGGCTCGGTATAAACCACTCTAATGGTTACGAGTCACTCGTAATTCGAGTCGACTCGAGTCACTTGAAACTCGAGTTGGCAAAAATTTCATTCGAGTCCGAGTAATGTAAAACTTACTCGAGTCACTCGAGTGAAAAGCAACTCGAGTCCCATCACTAGCGTGAGTCGAGTCTCGTCGGTCTTCGCGGCCGTGTCCTTAACATCGAACGCCGCGAAGCGCCATCCCGACTCCGATTTAGATTTTTACATTAAGTTTATTTATAACTAGCTGTTGCCCGCGACTTCGTCCACGTGGTATAAGAAAACATACGAACTATATAAATAACAAAACGGCTGTAGTAGTAATAAACATTTATTTACTCTCACTAATTGTTATGGTTATTATTAATTTGAGAAAACAGTGTTTTTTTTTTATTTCATTAGTTATAACAATAAATCTGTCGATTCCAATTTCTATAAGAATAAAAATCGAAAATTGATAAGATTCATGACTGATTTTACACAACCCATCCCTACTGAATTTGAAATGAATTGTCAAACTAATCTAAATTATTTAGACACACTATAGTATAGATAATACTGTTTTGTGACAAAATCGTCCGTTTTTAAAGAATCGCTTACGAATTTGGAAAATATTATTTAATGAAAAAGCTTATTTTCCGATTCATTATAAATTTAATTAAATAGAAATATGTAAGTTTTTAATAAAATAAAAAAAATAATTAATATTTATATTCCATTCGCGTGGCGCTTTCAGTATTGTGGGAAGTTCCATTTTATATAGATCAGTGTTTTTACGTTCGGGCTTGATGAAAAGAGTGCGAGCTATCGGGCAGACTATCGCCCTTTCCGTCACTCACGTGGTCACATAAATGCGGGACGCGCAGGGGGTTTCGCCGGAGCGACGAGCACAGGTCCGCTTCCATCGACGCCCGCGGGCGGACTGACGCGAAATCCGAATGGTTTTGGGAGCTCATTTTAATTAAATTCGATTAAAAATTAACTAATCAATGTATTGCAAAAAGCTTCGGGTTATCCGAAGATAAAGTACTCGTGTATCAAATAAACCACTTCAAGTTTTTACTATCGTTGTTGTATTGCAGATATATGGTGATCTTTACAGAATTAGGCACATTTTCAAAAAATAAATCTATCGAGAAAAGTTTGTCCAATCGTGATTCTGTTCCACGAGGCTTTAGTTAAAGGACTGAAGTTACACATACTAAAATATCACGAATCAAATCTTTGTAGAAATGCTGTTCTATGCTTCCAAAGATGCGCAATTTGCCATAACCTCGCCTTAATACTAATGTTAAAATCTAAATATAGTGTTAAACCTAGAGATGAATGACCATTGAATATGTGAATGTAAATATGTGGTCGATAATTTGGAGAAGTTAAATAAAACAGATTTTGCCAGGAGGGAATGCGTGTACTCCGTCAGTTACAAGTTATGAATGCTGATTAATAAAATTCATGCTCCGTGACGGTAATGTCGAAATTTAGCCGTTGCTCTTCAAAAAGTGGCAGGCGCTCGCGAACATGCCCCCGGGCGTTGAAGACTCGTCCTTCAACAGAATTATTAACTGAGGCAGCGAGCAGATCTGCAAACGGCACGACGTACGACGCCTGTCGCAAGCCGCGTTGGTAAGGCGGCTGATGCCTCTGCTTGAGTAAGGGCTGTCCGTCTCCGTCGCCTTTCAAGCCGTGGTCGATTGTCCTCCTTTGCGATTGCATCAATCTTCACATGAAGTGGTGTTCAAAGCAATCGGCGTCGTGGTGAGCGCGCCGATGAGGAAGTGTCCCGGCGTCAGCGGCAGCAGGCCGCTGGAAGTCGCTGATGACGGCGGCAGCGGACTGGTCTCAGAACAAACTCAACATAGACCAGCACAGTGTTTAAGTTTCTCTAATTAGGCAAAAAATACCTAAAATTCCCTTTTAGTTATAACAGATTTAACACCTACTTATTCATAAGATTAAGGGAATAAGAGAAGACAAGAAAGATAAATTAATAAGTTAAGGGGCTAGGTCACCAGGTAGCGAATTATGAAAACAAGTTAATAAGATTGTCGAATTTACTCTTTTATACGAGCTAACGAATGAGGTTCAATAATCCGAATAAAATTTATAACTAATCAGGCTTGCCGCAACATAAAATAAATCAATAAAGTGCTTACAAAAAAATAATGACTTGTCTAGTTGCTTACGAACTAAATGTGTATGGTGTTGAATACACAATAAACATGAATATAAAAACATGAACAACTACCATACACTGACAGGTCTGCAGCCGCGACCCTGACGACTGGATGAGATGTAAGGTCTAAATGTGAGACACTCTTGAATTGACAGCCGCTGGCGGTCACACGTCGCTACGGCAGGCTAATAGGATTAATTGGTTTTCCTTCAAGCCGACAAAAATTAAATAGTAACTGTAAAAATATCCCTTAACTAACTTAATACTGATTGACCAATAAAATCGTATAATGACTAAATAATGAACAGAGGCCGGCGTGTTTACGTACACTTAATTTAAAAGAAACTTTGTAAATTGATAAGAGTGGACTGTAATAACTCAATGCTTCTTTAGATAATGTAAACAATAACTTCTCTGAGCCGACATGTATTAATTAAATATTAAAAGTATACTTTAAATTCTTTGCAATAATTTTTAGGCAATAAAGTTACTTCACCTACATAATTTTAACTTAACAATAACTTGCTTGCGACATTTAAAGATAACATTAATTTAAGAATTATAAAGTTCGTAATTACACAAATATAAAAAATGGATGTCCATTAATAATTTAAAGGTAATTGAAAATTATTTTACTGAAGTGTATCTAAATATAACAAAATAATAATTTGTGTTACGAACAGTACACACGTGCACAGCATTCCGTTGCAGTGCGTCACTGAAAATAAGCAAGTCTGATGAATGATTGCAAAGATTGACACGAGGAATACACAAATAAATTAATGAAGGCAAATCTTCTGTGTCCCACGACCTTTCTATTACAGAAGGTAACCGGTCGTCCCATACTAGCTTGGGTGGCTAGAAACATTGCATAAATATATGCAAATAAATAATGTAGGGAGCTAGTAAACCGAGTGGGTGTAAAATAAAAATAAAAAACTATAAAAGTATTCCGTGTTTAGAAAAAATAATTTACATAAAACTATTTGGTGAAAAACATAATTAATTTGATTAATGAGCCAACTTAGGGCTGATGTCTTACAAGGGTCTATGGAGTCAACATTTTAAATTAATTTGGACTTCATTCGATTTCCACTTACGCAGTTTCATACCTGCTGAGGCGAGTTCGATCGACACTTTATAACGTAAGTCCAAAATATGACACTTTAACAAAAAATATTTTTTATAATTAGAATAACCCTTGAAACTCATTTTAAGAATGAGAAGACAATGAAGACAATTGGCGGTCCTTGGTGATCCGCCTGATACATCGGGTGACTGCGGCAACTGTATATTGACACAGCACCAAACGTCTGATTGACGAGATGTAATTATGACAGAATGTTCACTACAAATTTTCTCAAATTTACAACAGGAAGACGACTGATGGCTAACCTTTTGTAGGTGCCTAAACCACTTTAAACGGGTTTGGATGTCGTCGTTAACCACATTGTGAAAAATAATATTATTATTAAAATTAATAATCTCAAAATCTGACTTTAAGATTTTTAATAAACACGGTGCATGGCCACTGTCATTAAGATGACCTGAACCTAGCTTATTAAGCGTAGGTTCACATTGCACCGACCTACCTTTAATTAAGCAGGCTTTAATTGTTTCATCGCACATTAATGACTTATGGCTTACCTCCTCTAGGCGCCTAAACTCCTTTGAATGGGTTTGAGTGTCATTATCAAAATAATTGCGTGAAGAAACATTATTGTTTGAATTTACCGTTACCCGATTAGATTTTAAATTCAGACTCGAATGCGGTGCTTGGCCACTGTTGTAAGCAGAGCCTGAAACTAGCCTACCAGGTCTAGAATCAAATAGCACCAGCAAATCGTTACACAAACTAATTGTTTCGCCGCACATTTTCTCATTATAAGAGAAAGTTGATGACTTATGGCTAACCATCTCGTGGCGCCAAAACCGCTTTAAATGGGTTTGGGTGTCATCATCACAATAATTGTGCGAGGAAACATTACTTAATGAATTTAAATTCGTTAATAATAATTGATGACGGAGTTCAACGTTAATAATTATAGGTAAATCAAAACAATAATTTTCTTTCAAAACTGTCGATCGTCTCAGCTGGTCAGTGATCAGGCATGAATTGCTGCTGCGGTCATCGAAATGATTTAAATAAGGGGCTAAGGGTACCTGACTTTTGGTGGATAAATGTGTCGAAGTTTGGGCTGAGGGTGTGACAAAACCCGCTGGCATGTCACCGCGGGTCGCGGGGGCGAGGGTGCGCTCCACAACGTTCGAACAGACATTGGACTTTGGACTGTGCATCAGATCTGAAACGTGAATCAAAACATTATGTAGCTTGTTACAATCCTTGCAACCATTCACTTCACTATCATTCGCGTAATGTCTGGAACGTAAACAATTATAACACACCTTTAATTGAGCCAACAAATCTAAACGTTGTTCATACGTAAAATCTAAAAACTTCGGACAATTATCTAAATAATGATCACAATTACAATAAGGACATAAATTAAATCGTTATTAACTAACGTTGTAATGTGATTGTTGTGAATCAAAAGCCTTTTTATTGTCAAACTGGTCACATAACAAAGCCCAAGCTATTGAGTAATTACTAGCACACAATTCAATAGCTTGTATAACCGCAGCGGCTGTCCCTTCAAGTGATTCGCGAAGATAAATAAATTTATTGAGGTCATAAATATCATTATTAAAATTTATTAAACTTGAAAATAAGTCGCGGAATTCCAGCCAATTGTCAGATAAGCCGCTAAATTTTGTTAATTGTATGGCGGGTACCTTAATACAGGGGCGCGGGAGCGCCCGCTCTGAAATTAACGACTTATTGTTGCACACGTCACTACAACTGGCTGCGCACTTATTATTATGCAAAATTAATTCTTTCGCCTGCGCGACTACTTTAAAATAAACAGACTCAAATCGAGTTCTCTCATTAATTTCACTATCGATATCATCAACTAAACATTCTAATTTTAACTGAACCTCATCGTATTCATCGTATAAAATATCAAAGTTACTTACTTGAATCTTTAATTCGCTAACCTGGGACAATGTCAATGGTTCCTGTAAGTTACTAATGTAATTACTGAACGCTGTGAGACGCTCCTCATAACTTGCCCTCATCTGAATAAGTTCCCTCTCCTCAGACATATTAAATGAGAATAGGCGTAAATCTGAAAAATAACTAACTTAAAGAAAACTAAACAACACAACACAATAAAAATAAATAAATTAACACTTCTTAAACACTGTGCTGCGCTGAGTATGTCCGTGTCCTTTGTTCTCAAGGTGACCTCCAGACTTCCGAACTAATGTCTTCTTCAAATCTCCGTAAATTCCTTTGATTTTGGTAAAATAATAATCTTCTCGATAAATCCAAAATCGCTGATTCGGCTCGAAGCTGACCATGTAAATATGTGGTCGATAATTTGGAGAAGTTAAATAAAACAGATTTTGCCAGGTCGGAATGCGTGTACTCCGTCAGTTACAAGTTATGAATGCCGATTAATAAAATTCATGCTCCGTGACGGTAATGTCGAAATTTAGGCCGTTGCTGTGAAAAATATGGCAGGCGCTCGCGAACAGTGAATGATTCATCGAATCATGAATATGAATTGGTCTTGAACAATTTTGTTTTCAACAATATTTTGTTAACAAAATAAATTCTACCATGGATTAGGTTTACTGACTTGAGTGATGGTGACCTTGATATCTTATCATAAATTATATTATTTATCATAAACTGTGTTATCTTATACAAGAGATATGACGTGAACTGAACATCTGGGGTTAGATCTGCCAAGTTCTACAACTTTAGGCTTTATTTAGTGTTTATTGGTAACCAAAGGCATTGGTTACTGTTTTACTTGGCATACTTCTTACACTTTAATGAGTAAAATATCTGCACAATCTCTCTCTCTAATATCGTCATAGTTTAGTATGTAATTAGCGATGTGTGCATTGTGCAGGTGCCGCCGCGGCCTGCGGGTCAGCGCTCGGAGCCCGAGAGCACGGGCGGCTTCCCGGGCTTCGGCTTCGGCGAGGGCTTCCACATGTCCTTCGGCATCGGCGCTTTCCCATTCGGCGTCTTCACCTCCACTTTCAACTTTGGCGACCCGCGGCCCAGCGCAGGTTTGTACCAATATTCTTCATCGCTAAAGTACTTTTAGTATGTATTGCTTCGTAGCATATTCACTTGAACGAGCCTTGGCTTCCGACAATACGAGTCTACGCCTTCCGTCCCGCGCAACCTCGACCCAGTCGACGTACTTGACTAAGCGCATGTTAAATAATAATTTATTCTTTCTAGAGATTAATTTTTATTCTTTACTGGATTTTATTAGATGTTACTGGTTATATATCAATAATAAGTAAATGACTTGATGTAAAGTTCATTCAAAATGGTTTTAAGTGTGCGCGGTGTGGAGCGCGCGGCGTCGGCCGAGCTGCGGGAACCGGTACTGAATTTATACCGTTACAACGTCTCGTAAACATGTTGAACATAAATATGCTCTTTTTTGGCAATAAAATATCTGCAAATCGCAAAAGTATTCAAATTTTAAGACGCGGTAGTTCACAAATTCGTCACGGTGCGCGATATTAAGAGTGGATTAATATTCTACATTAAATTACAATTGAAATATTTAAAAAAAAACCGTTATTAAACCTATATATTGCACATAAGTATGTAGATGTTTTAGCGTACGATTTACTTTCACGCTACGACCTCGCTCTGTTCTGAACAAACGATATGTAGTGCTCTAATCGTGATTATTCTGAATAGAGTTTTTGTGGCATTTGTATCACTTACAATGCTACAACTAATTACTAAGATCATAAGATTAACTTGAAAATTGTATCTAAATATATTTTTAATATAAACAATCGCGCAACGGGATCGAGCAGGATCAACTCTACACACATACTGTCAGCCATGTTGGCTTTATGTTGTATGGTATGTGTTGCAGCGCCGCGCGGCACCGCGCAGTACGACGAGGAGCAGTTCCTGTCCAAGATCTTCCTGTGGGTGGCCATCCTCTTCGTGCTGTGGCTGATATTCGCATGACCCGCCAGCGACCTCGGCCTCGCCCCCGCCCCCACCCTCGCCACCCTGTACCGCACACACCGCCCGCACGAGAGGCCTTATCATCTAGTATGACTGGCTTCATTTCGAAATTTTATCAACACCGCGGTTTAATACGTTACTTTAATGGTTTAAGTATACGAATTGCATTTTATGGTAATATTTGAATACTGACAGTTGACATACCGAAGCCGTGCCTCTACACATTTATTATAAATGTTAAAACATAGTAAAGATAGAATTTTTTAAATCATAAAATATAAGCAAAATTAAGACCACTGCCACACTACAATTCGGCGTGAATTGTTCTACAGTTTCGCCTTGTCATGATGTGATTCAAATATTGTATGTTATAAAAAATAGAGTATTCATACATTATGGAAATTAATATTACGACTGTATTTTGAAATATGAACTCACAATGAGACAGTCATATTTCATTACTTAATAAGAACCTGGTTGCACTGTTTCAAAATGACATTTCCACTTAAATCGCTAGAAAAACAGTCTGCCATGTAAATACTCCAAGTATTTGATTCTTTTTTTTTTTTCTAAATCTAACAAATACTTGTCTTTAAATTTTTATTCGAGGCTATCTCTGTCTACTCCTATTGGTTTAATAGATGTGAGCTTGAATTTTGTATATGTATTTAAATCGAAATTCAAGTAAATAATGTGTTGTGCTGCAGTTGGCACATATTCACTCTAGTGTTAATGGTTATTTCATGTTTAAAAGGGTATTCTGTAAATCTTATATCTTCCTTCTCTGTATAGGGAAAAGTATTTTTCCATGTTTTTAATAGTTTCTTAGTGTTTATCTAATATCGTCTCATATTTTCTGTACTAAGTAATTCACAACTTTGAAGACATTTTCTTTTTATTATTAAGTAAATAGTTAACACTTCCATCGCCACTAAATCCACTCGAAAGTTTGCTGTAATAGTTGGAAAATCGTAGTGAAATTGAGCATAGCGTTTTTATTTTATTTAGAACCTGGGTTTTATTTCAAATCATGTGGCTGCAAAGTTCTGCTTATTAGTTAAAAAAAGTAAATTTTCTATTAGTTTTAGTTTGGTTCTAATGTAGGAGTGTATGATACAATAGTTGAGGATGTTTGTGATATAGATTTGAGGTTATGTTGCGCGCCGACGCCGCGACAAGCAGTTGTCAAGCAAAAAGACCACTTTTTTATTTAATTCGGTAGATAGAGTTTTATGTTAATATGCTTATGTAATCTATGTGTATATATTTAAATGATATCAATGTTTTAATGTAAATTATTTAAAATAAACAATTGTACTGCAATTTGTATTTATTTTTGTGAATCTCAAAGTTATAATAAAACATTAGTGTTTTTTCTTTATTTATATTACACTGTGGAGAAACAGAGGGAAGAATTATCTTAGTTTTAAACAATAATAGTAGATGTTTACGAAACAATTATATTGAATGTTTTTGTAGTTTGAAAACTTTCATTCCAATATTTTAAACTGTTGCTTATGCTAATAAAATAATAAACTAGGGTAAAAATGTTCAGTAATAATTCTTAAATTACATACTCTGGCCTCGAACTTCGCCACATTGGTCCAATTCATCATTATCAGCTCTGATGAAATGTTAATATCTCCCTACCTTACGACTTGCGACGACAATGAGGAGATGTGCTATAGTAGCCACGGCGTGCGTCACTCCAGTCCGTAGAGCTTGAGCGTGCGGTCCATGCTGGTGGAGGCGAGGTAGTGCGCGTGGCGGCCGAATCGCACGCCGGTGGCGGAGGCGGTGTGGTCGTTGAACACCTTCAGCTCCTGCCACTGCCGGCAGAGGTAGACGCGCACGTCGCTGCCCGCGATAGCCAGGTACGTGCCGCTCTGGTCGAAGCACAGCTCCTTGATCACGTACCCCTCCTCCAGCTGGATCGTCTTGAAGTTCTTCAGCTTGCGCAGATCCCACAGCTTGACGCAGGCGTCCTCCGCCGCCGTCGCTAGGTAGTAACCGTTCTCCGAGAACGATATCGAGGTGACGGGTCCCACGTGGCCGGGGAAATTGGCCACGTTGCTCTGCTCCTTCAGGTCCCAAATCTTGACCTGCGAGTTCTCGGTACCCGTGCCGAAGATGAGGCCGTCGGGATGGAACTGCGCGGTGGTGAGGCTGACGCCGGAGGAGTCGCTAACCTTGGTGAGCAGGGCGCCGGTGCGGATGTCGGAGAACGCCCAGTGCTGGTCCGTGGAGGTGGACAGCACGTAGTCGCCGGTCGGGTGCAGCGACAGCCCCGTCACTGGGCCCTCGTGCGACCGCAGGATTACAGATGTTTGTGATCTGAAGACGAAACAATAATTGAACAATGTCTCACTCAAGTATATTAAAAAGGCAAAGCTCTGAAAATATCTCGGTCAGTGTATACATACGTTGGCACGTTCCAGACGCGTATGGTGTGGTCGGGGGAGGCGGTGATGACGGTGTCCTCGTCGGGGTGGTAGATGACGCGCGTCACCTTCTTGGTGTGCCCCTTCAGAATGGCGACGACCTGCTCCGTGTCCTTGTTGAAGACGGTCGCGTTGCGGTCGTTGCCGCCCGTCAGCAGCCGGCTCTGGTCCGAGGGGTTGATGTCCAGGGCCAGGATACCCGGCACACTCGCAGAGTGCAGACCCTAAGGGAAGCCAAATTCGATTACAATTTGGATAAGTTATCTACTTTTGGAGAGATTTAAATGATGTATACTGACCGGATGGGAAGCGAGTGTGAGGAAGGAGCGTATCTGGTCGGGGGGCAGCAGGCCCTCGGGCACGGTGCGGCCGCGGCGCTTGCGCTCCTGCGTGAGCGCGGTGGCGCGCTCCTGCAGCCGCGACACCACCTCGCCCGACATGCCCACCGCCGCCGCGCCGCCGCCCGCCGCCGCCGCCTCCGGCTGCGACACACGCGCTATTAGTAGCCTTATACAAGCAAATTTAATAATGAACACTCTCTATTTTTCGTTTATTCTTCTTTCTTCCTTGAATTCTAAAAGTACCACTATGGATCTAGAAATGCAAAATTGGAAACTGTTATAAAAAAAATATCAATATGAATGTAAGTTACCGCGTGGGTAGGCTGCGGCGCGACGACAGCCACTTGCGGTTTCAGCGTGGCGAGGGCCTCGCGCGCCGCCGTCACCTCCTTGGTGAGGCGCGCGATCACCCGGCACGCCGCATCGTGCTGGTACAGCGCGTGGCTCAGCTCCTGCAATAAACAAGTCAATTAGTGAGAATAAGATAAGTATCAAAAATTGAATATTTTTAAAATTTGTAGAAAGCTTACCTGTCTCGCAGTCTGCAGCTGCTGGCGCTGTGTGAATGTGTGCAACATCAGGGCATCCCACTCATCCTGCATGCTCTTCAGTGTGGCCGGGATAGATGTGGCACTTGGAGGCTTCGGCTTTACTATTGGCGGTGCTGCAAGCATTTGTTTATGTTTTATTATCTTAGGTGTTAAATATGTAGAAACTGCAATTCTTACATTAAGAAAAGATAAGGTAACTTTTAGTAACAAAATTAATGTTATTTTTTTATAAGTTATTAATGACTTATGTGCAATAATGCTTAGTTCACACTTGTACAGTAGTCAGACAGTTGAGATGGCCGGTCATAGATTGTATGCACTCACTGATGTTCATTAGAGTTCACACTGTGCCATTTCATTGATAGTTCAGTTATAGTGCACTACTTACCAACGGTCTTGGTCAAGGGTGAACCAAATTATTAAAATAAATACTGATTTAATCCAATATTTTGTGGCACTTTAGGTAATGGAATATATAAAAAATGTTTCATGTCTCCTACAAAACTTACTTTTAATTTCAATAAGATCCTCCACTTTCAATTCTTTCCCGCTAATTGGATCCACGCCATTTTCAATTATATATTTTTCTATAATACGTTTCTCGAACACTGCTCCCGACGACGGAGAAACAACTGGAACTTCTGGCACTTCATTTGATACTATAATTGGGTAAAATTAGGTTAGAATTTTCTTTGAATACAACGCAATAATTCTTTACAATCATATAAACTGGACTCTCTTAGAGATTTTAAAAACTAATTACATACTTTAAATCTGAAAACCTAAAGTAATTCTAAATGAAAACAAGCTAAAGTACAAATGTTTAAGGACCCGGCATGATTTTACCACTATTTGTTTACGAACTTCGATCCTGTTACACGGAGATATTTGTAACTTACTTGCACAACACAGGGCCATATTAAATCCAGCTTAAAGCAAATTTTATCACTGGAATTGCTTAACATTCAATTAACAAAATACAAATCACGAATCTTGTAAATTCAATTAAATTCGATAGTTTGTTGAATGACGGATGTTGTAATTGAATGCTCTGTGGTCGACGCGATAACCACAGAGAACATAAAATTATACATCGCAGCGCAGAGTATATAAGTGCTTGATTTCATGGCAGTTCCGTCAACCACCTGTGGGATTCCACTGCCGAAATAGCTGTACATTATGCTAACCCTGTTGTTGATATCCATTATTAACATTAATAAACAAAACGAAATCTGACGATTTAGACAGTCAGGAATATACTATACGGAGTAAAGTTTTATAGTAAAAAAATCATATGGAATCCAAGTGTTACTATTTGGTTTTCTCTATGACGGCTGATTACTGAAACGAATCTTAAACACTTTACTTTGGAAAAGTCTTACAATGTGTCAGACGTCAGATTTTGAAGTTTAAGCATGCCCTTGTCATTTAAGACGCTGTTACGTATTTAAATTTTAAACATCGTTTTAG
This sequence comes from Papilio protenor, assembly GCA_029286645.1. Taxonomy (NCBI): domain Eukaryota; kingdom Metazoa; phylum Arthropoda; class Insecta; order Lepidoptera; family Papilionidae; genus Papilio; species Papilio protenor. The sequence continues at coordinate 361,620 of JAGSMZ010000022.1, forward strand.
TATTGTCATTCGATAGGTTTCACTGTACTTGGATGGGTTAGAAATGAATATACCAACTATTTTTATGTTTTTATTAAATTATTGAACAACAGATTAGAATAGGTCGTGCCTGTGGAATGGCACTCAACTTACAGCTAAACACGTGTAAAAACTTAAGCTATATTACTCGTAAATTTGTACATGGCCACTGCAAAAATAGTGTCACCTATACAAACATTTTATTATTTACAAAACTCTTAATGAAATACGCAACAATACGAGCTCACAATTTCAAGTTTGATTTATTGTTCAGAAATAAAAACATATTTAATAAGCTAAAGACAACTTTGATAAATGAGTTAATATAAATACGAAACAAATGTCGTTCCAATATTCGGCTGTCAAACTGCTCAAATGTTTTTACCAGCTTGGTTGAAAACTTGTGCTATATTTACTATATGTCTACAATCTATTAATATTTTGTTCTATTGAAAAATTTCAAAATAACCACAATTAAAAATGTTAATTAAAACTATGCAAATAACTTAATATTAATTTCATGAAATAAATAAAAATTGGCAACATAAAGAAATACTATTCTCAAGAAGAACAGAAAAATCTCCTTCGTTATTCCTTTATTCACAACTCCTTGGAAGTTTCATCATAAGAAAATTATTTACAAATAGTTTATTATGTAACATCTAAGACCTCCCAATTCAATTGGCCTAATCAACATAATCAACTAAATTGCACTTTTTCATAATTATTTACATTAAGAAAACTCAGTATATTTACACAAACAATGTACATAATTATTTCACCTTCTTTGGTTTGGCTAAACAAGAACATTACTAATATTAACTTAACCTCACCCAATGTATGGACTTGAATGTATGAAACAAATACATCATAATCCATTTCCATACATTGATGGTGCCTACATAAACTATTTATGTTTAAAAAACCAAAATCTACAGATATTCTTACTAGTGTGAGTCCCAAATTCACATAGAAATAATATAAATATTTATCAAGTTAATTTAGAAAAGATATAAGGTGTAAATTGCAAAATTGTGACATATAATAGTTTACATAGGAGTCATCAACATCTGAATGTCTATATAAAGTGAAAATAATTGTTCTTTGAAATAAGGTATGTGATAAACAAACATGATATACTTGTGACATGTATATTTAAAAAACACAAATGTTTTGATCACAACCTCAGTATTGGTTTTTCAATTATTTTTGTGCTAATTTTGATCATATAACTATGCAAATAAATTCAACCTAAATTAGTAATATTGTCAACAAATTGACTCCTTAATCGTAAATATATCAAAATACTAATGAAAAATATAATCCATTTTAACACAATTTAACTATAATTTATACCATAATTTAAAACATTCAATATTATTTTAATATAAGCACAGAAGCAGTCTTCAAGCAGTCGTTTAACTCATTTTACATTTAATTTCCTACATTTACTAGTGTATGGGCGGAAATACACATGCCTGTAAAATGGATTAGTAGCTGGCAAGCCCCTTAGCTTACATGTCACTAAAACAAACATGCATGCAAGTGCGACACCTTCTGGCATGTGGATTACTGCCTATCTCTGCCTATATCTGTCAATTTACATTTCACAATACTTTGAGATGGTAACGCAGGATATGTATCTTTCCATACAACACTTATACTAATGTAATCCATTTGAAATTATCTCAATGAAGTTAATAGTTTAAAAAGTAAAATGAGCAAGGAATACATTTTACAATGTCAAATAACCACATGAAGAAATTCACATCACTAAAGTTTGTCAATTCTAACATAAATTAATAGTTTTACTGTTTAAGCATTGAACACTTGCACAATTTTTCAATAGTTCATTAAAATGACGAATTATAACACTTCACTACAACATTGTCAAAAAATTTCATCATCAAAAATGTGTTCCAAAAATAATCCACACTTGTCACAAAAAACTGTTTGGACAACACTTTGATAAACACATCTCGGTACAGGATAACACTTAATGAAACAAAACTGTTATTCTTCACTATAACTAGTCTGTGTAACACTTAAACTGTCAAACAAATGTTCTATTTTGTAAATAAAACTGTGCCATAATATCGAGAGCTCAAACTTAATCGTGGCATGAAAATCGTGTTGTACGAACATATAAAGTGGCAACACTATTCGGTGGGTGAACAGTCAACACCAGTCCATGTTAGCGTTGCGCCACACTGGTCTGTAGTGTTCACAGAAAGACAGTGATGGCGTGGCAGGCGACGGAGGGTCAGGTGAGCGAGTCGCGCAGCTGCCGCACAGCGGAGTACACCTTGACGGCGGGGCCGAGGCGCAGGCGCAGGCAGGCCACCAGCTCCTCGCACGACGCCATCAGCAGCTCGGCCCCCGACAGCCGCGCGCCCGCCGCCGCCGCGCCCGCGCCGCGCCCCGCCACGCGCCCCACCAGCGCCTCCACTTCGCTCTGCCGACACAACACAACACTCATATACATATCTCTAAAAATTGTGACAAAACGAGTTCAAATCTCACTCGCTATTAACTTTATTTCATGAAAAAATATTATTCATATAAATAATATAGTTCAAATTTAAAAAAAAAGTGCAGACAATAGATAGTTCTAATTAACCATTAAGGCACAGTCGGTAGGGGATTTTTTAAGGTTAGGTTACTATTTAAATAATAAAAATAGAGATTCCAATATCAATGTACAGACCTGCGACCAGGACACGGGGTCGTGTGAGAGCGCCAGCTCCGAGATGTGTGCGGCGAGCAGCGCGCGCGGCCACGCCCCGCCCTCCGCCCGCGCGCCGCCCCCGCCCCCGCCCCGCCAGCGCTTGCCGCCGCCCCCCGCGCTCACTGACGAATCCTCGTCGGAACACTGATAAACACGTTCATTTAGCCCCAAAGATTTTAATATACAAGACTGAAAACGACAACATTTTGTTGTTCGTTCATGTTCATTTAGTGATACTTACATGCTCATTTTTCATGACATCAACGCGTTTGTGCTTCGGCGGTCGACCGCGAGGTAACCTATGTCAAAAATGTCAGGCAAAAGTCAAGTTTAGACAAACATTTAACATATGGAAATAATTTATATTTTCATAAATAATTCAAGTTTCAACGTACTTTTCTTTAGGTGCGTCGCTGGTGGGCGTGCTGTTGCGTACTTGCCCCTTGTTGGACTTGTTAGCTCTGAAATGGACAACAGTAAATCAAGTATATTAATAAAGTGTGAATATACATAGAGAGGGAAGCAGTGTGTGTGTGTGTGTGTGTGTGTACCGTGGTGCGAGCCTGTCGGGCGGGTCGAGCGGCGCGCGCGTGCGGTAGGGGCAGGCGGCGGCGGCGGCGTGCTGCTTGTGCGCGCCGCCCCGCGCCGACCCCAGCCCGCGGCACCCGCCCACGCCGCACGGACCGCTCACGCTGCGCTCCTCCTCCGCTGAGAATACAATCATACTAATATTATAAATGCATAACTTTGCAATTTGTTTGGTTTGTTACAAGGTATCACCAAAAAGGATCAACAGATCTCGATGAAATTCGGCACAGATATAAAACCTAGTATGGAACATAGACAACTCAGATTTTTTTTAAATTATGCGGCGACAAAAACACGAAGAAAAGTTGGCTAACACAATAATGGTTTGTACACTTCAGTATACAGTCATCTTATTGAGGGACTATGAAAAAGTATCGTGTTCTTTCCGTTTCGATTTCGATATTTTCACTCAATAAGTACTTTTTGGCAGGTAGGGTAGATCAGACAGTTTCCGACCAGGGGGGAGTTACGGTCCACTTAAGACAAAAACGTATGTTTTGGAGCTCTTATTGAAATTAATTGAAAGTAACCACAAGAAACATATGCTACAACTAATATTCTCAAATTTGATATCTAAATTAGTAATAGAAAATATAAATTTGAAAAGCCACGGGTGATCTAAATATATCAGGCGCGAAGCTGATAAAAATTGTTAATTTCTTATCACTTTTGTTAAGGACAGCTTTTTTTAAATCTTGAAATTTGTTTACTTTTTCAATTTTAATGTGCTTTCTTATGATTTTGTCTAATAGAAGAGATGTTCTAGTATCTATTTATGTAGATATTACAACGATTATTATTTTCGTAACGCTTAAAATATGGTGGACTACAACTGTCTCAAAGCTTGTATGGAAGTATAGTTATGGCCATAGCACTTTACAGTTATAGTCCTAGGCCGAGGTACAGTTTCGGTCCACCCAAACTTCATATTGTTTCCTGTTTCTTAAAGGGATGGGTAATTTATTTTATGAAATTTCCTAAACAAAAATATTGAAACAAATCTAAATAGATTGTTTATTGGACTTTCATTGCTTTGTTAGTTAAAAATTGTAAAAGTCTTACGTAGACTAGAAGGAAGGAAAATAAAAAGCGTTTTTAGTAAGACAGTCTTATAGTTAGTGATCCTACAAAGATAATCAAAATAAAAAAAAAGAAAAGCATCTAACAGATAGTTTACTTTTTGTACATGATCTCACTTTATGTTTACTAAATTTAAATTACCTTCCAAAGAACATTATTAGAAAAGGACGCAGAAAAAATGCTATTTCCTGAAAGTTAAGAAATATGTTTAAAACAGCTATTCAAATTATAATTGAAAAAGGTGTATGATTGAAACAATAAAATTTCAGCAATTGTCACGAATATTTCGATTTTTTGTGTGTTCTTTATATTAAAAAGGTGATTCAAATGATTTTGATTAGTTTCTGATTTTATAAAATTAAATTGTACTGTTTAAAAAGGCAAGACAAATGACAAATAATATAATATTATTTTATAACTATTATAGTCATATAAAGGTGGACCGTAACTGTTAACCCAGAGGTTGCGTCATAAATGTCTGGGTTGGACCCGAAAATTTGTGCTTTTAGGGGTTTAATTTTAATTGACTAATATTTTTATATTTGATCAAATACTCTGTCTAAAATGTTTATATTCGTGTAAACAAATTATTTACGTTTAATAAAAACATGCTTTCTTCTATTTTACTCTTCAATAATGATAATTACGAAGAATTTTGTGACTCAATCTGCAAAGTGGACCGTAACTATCTGATCTACCCTATTGTCGATACATTGTATTCGATATCATAATATGAATGTGGAGCTATACTGACTGAGGGGCGGCTCGAGGGGGTGGCCGGTCTTGAGGCACCAGCCGACGGGGTGCATGTCGGGCGAGTCGTCGCTGAGCCAGCAGGAGAGCGTGTCGGGCCAGCCGTCGAAGGTGACGCGCACCTGGTGACCCTTCACCTCGCTGATGCTCGCCACGCGGATCAGGAACGGCACCTTACACACATCACAACACTTATCACCATAGTTCCCATTCAACATCAATTAAAACGCAACCTGTCCACACTAACACAATACAGACGACTATAAATGTCGCTTAGTGAAAATCCTCACGATACAATCGTTGTTATGGTGAGGATGATTGTTTTTTAAATTAAAAACAAAAACCAAATACATCGACTCATCAACAATAATATATCCGAAGAAATCGCTTTTAATACAGTTATAATGCAGATATCGATCATTGCATATTGTGAGACATTAGACATAAGTATGAAGTTCTGTTCCCTGCGCTCGTAGCAATAAAATACACACGTTTAAGTTTAAATGCTGACTCAACGTGCGGCTCTCAACACTCGTGTGAAAACGTATTAAATAACTCGTTTATCAATGTAAAACTTAAAAAAATGACAATAGTATAAATTTAATTTGTTAATCTATACTAATATTATAAAGAGAAAAGATTTGGATTTTGGTATGTATTGAAATAACTCAAAAACTACTAGGCCGATTTTAAAAATTCTTACACCGTTAGAAAGGTATTAGTGAGTAACATAGGCTAATTTTTTTAATTTCACGCGGACGAAGTCGCATGTAACAGCTAGTATTTTATAAGCTCAAACACTGCAAAATATTTTTAACTTTTGTTGTTATAAATATTGGGCAGTCAGTTGACAGCAACGGCCATTGTCCCTTGTATGAAAAAAGGCGTTGGTTGACAATGATGTTCCACGGTAGATGCTCACCCTGGGGTCGACCACCTCGAGCTTCATGGCGGGCTTGAAGCCCTGCGGGGGTCGGGCGCGGAAGGCGCGCGGGGGCGCGGCCACGGCGCCCGTCTCCGCCAGGTATGTCTCCCAGCTGAACGTCACTGCCTCCTTGTAGTCTACGGAACATTTATTACATCTTAAATTGTTTAACTTTCTACAAGTAGACACGTCTACTTGGCTGGTGGACCCATCGTGGAGCGTAAGCCGTAGAATTGTTCATATTATACTATATCTGTACTTAGAAATAAAATATGTAGTAATCAAAGAACCATTGTGAAGATAATCGGTAGTATAGATTTATGTTACTCAACTTAAATTCCGAATATAAAAATGTAAAAACTTGTTATAGTAACAATGACGTTTATTTTCAGTTTCGATAACATAGAAGTGTTTTTAATTTTGTAATATTATAATTTAGCAATGAGGTAAAAGCAAGCTGAAATATGTAGTTATATTTAGAAGTACCTAAACAAATACAGAGGGCTTATCACAAATATTCGTGAGAACGTTTTCGTAAGGTCATCGACAACTGTTGTAATGGACTTTTGCGACGGCACTATCGGGCGTAAAGCACACCAGAATATCTCATACAAATGTCGGTAATGTTACGAATACGTTAGCGCAAATGTCACAACATTCGTGATAGACCCTCAGTTTTAAAGAAGTAGAATTGATTACATCGTCATATTGATAAATTATGTTTTATTTTTATATCCATGTGGTTTAAACGACATTTAGTTGATGTTCATCCATACGCTTGTGTTAATACTATTTGAGTAATAGATAAAAAAAATTATAGAGAGCAAAGTAGTTTTTCATAATATTTGGTAAATACTAAATATCAACAAGACCAACGTTTAATTAAATTATGACAAATGCTATCTGCAATTGTGGTACAGCTAGTGCCGCTGCTATTTGCGTCGTTAATAAAATCACTCCCTCTAGTCCAAATTAAAATCCGGAATATCTAGATTTGTAGGCGATCTTTACCAATGTGAATTCGAGTTAAATATATGAATGTGAGTAAAATATGAACTAAAAATAAATAAATTAAACAGCTAAAAGCGTACCATATGTTTGCCTTTTAGACTCAAATTTTGAAAATTGCCTCGGACAAAATTAAAACTTCTCCAAATTAAATGAGATAAAAAAAGAGTTTTCAAATGTGAATAAAACCCATCGGTACAATAGCAAATGCGATCACAAAAATAAAAAATATTAATTAACAACAAAAACACGTTCAATTAACATTGACGTACAAAAATAACGGTATACACAATAATAAACTCACTTATAACACTTTAAATGTATAAAATGATTTCATAGCGTAAGATAAATGTTCTGTTAAAGTTGTACATAATCGGTATAAAGTTGCACATAATTAATATCAAGTAACAATGTTATATAGTGTGGGGGCGCGGGCCGACGACGCGACGGCCGGCGAGACGACGGCGGACTGCCGTGCAGCCGCGAGCCGCGACGTAAACAAATGTATATTGAGCGATACCGAATAAATCGAATACGAGGTGTATTTTTCTTTTTATTGAGACGTCGCGATCCTCAACTCGTTTAATCTTATTACAACAGTCAATTAATATTGTCTGTATTCTTATGCAAAATGAAATCAATCAGAAAAACATTTTTTTTTTCTTTTTGTTCTTTAATTTATATTTCTCCTTATATTTAGATTTAGATGAAGTTTTCTAATTGTGATCGAGTGTAATATTCTAAGAAGAAAAAAACATGTATTTGTTTTTTCTTTTCTTCTGCTCCGTGTTTTGTTTTAGGGTTCATTGAAAACTGGGGCTTCGGTTATACACCGCAGCTCATGCCGAATGAATTCTTTTTCTTTTCTGAATACAAGAGTTTATTTATTTCTTCCAATTGATACTAATAGACGCTCTTCAAGCTCGAGACGGATAGGACTAAGCAGAGATAGCTCTTTTAGTGTTTTATTATGAATCCAAAAAACAAAAAACCTATACGAATCTTATATGTTTGAAGCAAATGTTGATACCTTCCATAAAAAATGAATACTTTATCTTGCATATTAACAAGTAAAGAATAAATTAACAATTAACCTTTAATAAATATGATTATGTTTTTATTTTCTTTTGTTTCGAGTACAATCCAAGGCTGTACAAGGTTTCTGTTAATTAAATATGTTAATCATAAAAACTTTATGGACAATTTTGATGGAATCTGACACGATGTATACTTTGAAGTGACTAACCAAATCACGGGGTTGAGTATTTTTGTGTCGATTGAAATAACCTAAAAAAATATTAGGCCGATTTTTTTAATTCCGTGCGTACGAAATAATGACGTATTTGATGAGTTATGTATTGAAAAAAACTACAACAATAATTATAAAGTTCTAGTGATAATTGTAAAAAAAATCTGAACAAGTCCAAATGTGACAGACAACAAAACCTGCAGTAATTCGACATATCGATTCATTTTTGTAAATAAGCAGTGAGCAATGAGTATTGAGCAGTGGGTAACCACTAAGGGAAATTGAGGGCGTCGCTGTACTGATAACAGACGCATTCCTGTTTGTACGCAAACAAACTTGTGTATCAGTGCGCTGTAGAGTGACCAAATAACAGTATACATTCCCGTTATAAATCAATCACAAAAGAAAATGACATAGATTTGTTTTTAACTTATTAAAATAATTACTATATGTTATGTGCTGTAGGTAGGTTAGAGGTAGGTCTAAAGTAGACTATGCTTACGTCAAGCCAAATTACGAACATTGCAAATTAAACTTGTTCAAAATGCCAATTTTAGTGTTGGAATTCCTACAAAATCGATGAATTATATCCACCCTACCGCGCACAGTATCAAGGTAACAAGTTAACCTGCTTGTTTATTTAATGTCCCGACACGTAATTCTTTACGAAACCGAAGGGCGTCGCTAATAATTTTGTTGCCCACTTGACCCCGTTGTGCACGAGACACGATATTTTTTATCCAAAAAGAGAAAACCACGCCAAAGGCCTTCTGAAGTTAACCAATATACACAACTTAAAAACTAAAGTTATCGTTCTTTGACTGACAAGAAAAAACAAATCAGAGTATTTCAAAAGGTCAGGAAATCTTAATTTGCAACCATACATGGTTTACCCACAAACAAATAATTCTTTTGTAAAGTTTTTTTTTTACTATTTGTAATCCAAAGGTTTACAAAAATAGGGTTTAACAAAAATAACCAACGCATGATCATATTAGTATAGCTTTATGTCTGCACTTACCATTGGGCGGCGTGAGGTTGTAGCCGTGGTCCTCGGCCCAGCCCACGGGGTGTATGTGCGGCGAGGTGGGGTCGGCCCAGTAGTCATACCCGTGGTCCCAGCTGTCGAAGCTGACCAGCAGCCGGTGGTCCAGCATGTCGGCCACGCTCGCCACGCACACCATCTCGTTGTGCACGTCCTCGGCCTCCAGCTTCATGCCGATTCGGAAACCGTTAGGCTTCACCATCTAATGACAAAAGTTATATATTACACCTTAAATAATTAATATGTCAAATAAAAAAGTCAACAAATTAATAAATGTTCAATATTCTATAGACAAATACATGAGCAGTGCTGTTGGAATAATACATTAAATTTTACCTAATGATGTAATAAAATGTAAATGTTATTGTTATGTTACATAAATAAATCGTTGATAGTGGCTTTTATTGTAACAAGTATCAACTGTGGCTATGTTTGGATATAAATATACAACTTTATCTTTAGCCCGCAGACACATGTTTTCTACAAATAAATGTTCAAAAGTCCAACTTACCGTACTAGTAAGATGTGGAAACAGATGCTTTGGTGCACCAACAGCCTTCAGTTTCTTCAGGTATAAGGGCCAAAAGAAGGAGGAGGATGTATAGCCGGCCGGTGGGTTCAGAACTCGACCATTCTTCTCACACCAGCCCGGGGGAAATATATTTATTGAGTCCGCATTCACCCAGAAGTCATACACATCAGGATACTCGTCGAAATGTAGACGCATCCTGTATCCTTGAACTTCAGCAACCGACACCACACAGAACAGCGACGGATGCTGAGGGTCTATCGCCTCCAAACGCATCCCCACTTTGAAACCATTCCGGTTGTATGGAAATGGGTCTTTGAATAACTTGACGGGCGCAGCTTTTGCCTTACAAATATCTAAATACGTCATCCATGAGAAGCCATTTTTACCGCACATCCAAGGATATTTCTCATCTTCGAAGTCTTCAGTCATTTGAAGCAATGGAACTTCCGACATTTGGATATCGCTCGGCATTGAATCGTATGGAGAAACTTTATCTTTACTGTCTTGTATCAAATCTGAATCCGCTTGTTTCCTCATTAGCAATTTCTTTATTTTGTTCCTCTTTTTTGCATTGTCAAGTCTTTCCTTCTCCCTCTTCTTCTGGGTAATCTTCCGCATCTCTTCTTGACAGGTCAGGCTGCAGAACTTTGGTGTGATGAACTCCGCCGCCATGCCGTGACAGCCGCACACTTCACAACGGTACATATCCTCTGGGGAGGTGGACTTCTTCTCCTTGGCAGTACTTGCGCTGTTCTGCTTTATTGGCGAATTATACTTCGCTCCATTAGCTTCCTTACCATTATTGTTGCTAGATATCAAATCAATTAGTCCAAACTCATTAGTTTGAAACTGCAGGCCGCTGCCCTGCAAGTGTGCAACACCATTATTCCATATCAAACCTGGAGGATCTTCCTCGGAAGTGGGCTCACTACTATCTAGCCCTTTCCTTGAATTATCTTCGTCTAAGCTTTCATACGTAATGTTAACGCTTACCTCGGGTATCAATTTTATTTTATTTTTATCATCTTCAGTGTCTGAATCTTCAGTGATTATTTTGATATCTAGTTCTTTTTCAAGCTTCTCGTCGCAGAACAATGAAGGCACACGGTGGTCGTCATTGTTCTCCGAATCTTGTACTTCCGACTTTCCTATTACTTGTGTAAATGTTTCCCTAGTGAGTTTCTTTGTAAAATTTTCATTACATAGAGATATGCGTCTTTTCATACTTGCATTGGAAACTTTTCTGTCACTATTATCAGAATATGAGCGTCGAAGGATAGCGGGAGCGGCCACCGCTGGTGACGCGACATCTCTATCAATAATATTTTTATTTAATAAGCTCTTACTTTTCTCTGGTATTGCTAGAGTAAAAGATTTTTCATGTGTTTGTCCACCTTCATCTTCTATAGATACAGTATAAATATCATCGTTCATGGAGGCATTTGTTTCAGGTATGGACAGAGTATATTCACCTTGTTCCCCCGTAGGCTCAGCTCGGGAACCCTGTATTGATATGGCACATGATTTATCTTGTGTACTTTGAGAAATAGCAATGTCTTTACCATTGACCAAATTAGAAAAAGGCATAAGTGGCATATCAGATGTATCCATAGGGACAGTATCTCTCATAACAGTAATGTTTCCCTGAGGATCATTTTGTATCTGGCCATTAGCTATTTGTAAATTAATAATAGGACCTTTAGAGGCCATGGTGGCAGGCAATGTGACTGGTAAAATAAATTTTGTATTGTTAATTTTGGGCATATTCATTGGAGTTAAGAAAAGTTTTTGATTATTTGAATTAGGAGCTGGTTGATTGCTCGATATTAGGATGGATTGATTTTCAGATACACTTTTGGCATTTTTCTTTACAGGCCCCAAATATGCAATGGCCTGTTTGCCTTGTGTTACAGGAGCTATGCTAACTGGGACCATCATTTTATCATTTGCTTTTGGCTTGATAACAATTGGTTGTGAAGCATTTGCTGGTGCCAGTATTGATGGCTTTGGTTTGGGCATTTGAGATATTGTGGGTTTGTTGACATTTGATATCAAATGAATGTTTGAATTATTAGCAACCTGTAACAAAAACAAATAATTAAGAAACCATCTAAAATAACTATGTGAAATTACATTGACACTTTTCATTGATTTTAAATAATAATGCCCAATCATAGACAAGGAAAAATTAAATTTGTTCACATCACATGACTTTTAATTTAAATAAATCTAATTGTGATATTATAACACTTATTATATTACCACATGATTTTAGGAAAAAGACTGTTGATTGACCAAATTAAGAGAAACTGCACTTATTAAGGACATTTACCTCCATACTTGCAATAGTTAAATATGACATATAGGGCAATTATTAAAATTAAGGAAAGAGCTACACACCGGTCTCCTTACTATAATCTGTGGTGGGTTCCCGCTGGTGCTGGCTTGGCTTATCACTTCTGTATTTGTGACAGGTTTCAATCCAGTGGGTGTTTGTATGTACACAACATGTGGCACACTTCTCGGCCCACCTCGGAGCTGCACTGTTCCAGAATTAGCAGCATTTGGTAATGACAATTGTATTGAACTGTGCGATGTATTTGGTATTTGAACCATACCAGAATTTGAAACAACTTGACCTACTGATGATTGATTGTTCATTTTGACTTGAACTGTCGAGTCAGGAAGATAAGGCTGAGTCGAACTTGACACACTCATGTCAGAATTTACATCAATATTATGGGGTCTTGCGTTTGAACCCATGTGAACATGAAATATAGAACTGTGTGCGTTTTGTAACAGTGGCATAGGAGGCAATGCTTGTCCACCTAATTGAATATTTTGACTGACTGGTGGTAACTGCAGTGGCACATTTATTGTTTCTCCGGCTGGTAACTGGACAGGTACATTAGTTGTACCGGAAACTTGTAGTGGAAGACTGACAGGTGTTATTTGTAATGGCATAGAGTTTGTAGCCGCTGAGAGCTGAACAGGAACATTTATATTAGAAGTAGATCCTGGTATCTGCACTGGCACATGTACAGTGGACAGCTGAAGGGGATATGGGGAATTATTTGCATGAATCTTCACAGGAGCTATTGAATGAGTTACTAAATTATGAGTGATCGGCATTGAGCTCTGCGGCGCCTGCATCGAAGACACGATCATACTGCTCGAGATTGGCGCCTGAAAAGTAAAACAACGTTAGTAATGGCGCAACATATTATAATTGAAGAGAAATAAAACTAAACTCACGCGCAATGTGTTCAACAGTACATTATTCTGCGAACTGTTTTGTGAAAAAACACCACTAACGTTTGTGTTAGATGTCTTTAATAATCTTTTTTTTAATATATCTGTTTTCGGATCGTCAAAGTTTTGAAGTGCACTAGTCTGCTGCCTATCCATTTCTCGACCTCCAAAACATTAATAAATTCATTACAGAAGTTTAAATTATCTTTTGCAATTCATTATTGACCACCTGTAAAGCATTTAAAATATTAAATATTGTGAACAAAAAAATACCAACGCAAAACCTACTATAAATATTATTAATACGCAACGATAAAGTTTTTAACGTCGAAGTAAAAACAATCTTAACCAAATTATAATACTTTTGTATTCAATTGCATTAACCAAAATTAGAACATTTTTCTTTCGCGACTATCGCACTCTATCAATTGTGCAGCTACTTTTGCAGGACCACAACCTTTTAAAAAGAAAAGTTCTCGAAACACTAAAGCGATTCTTTGTTACTTACATTTAATATTATGAAGTTGAAGTATAATTTTCTTGGTATTATTCTAAGTATTGCAATGCCATTTTCGTCTTCAAAACCATTAAAGAAAAATAAATTCTGTTCAGCAAAGCGACGAATTTTACCTGCCTACACAACTGGTAATAATTCAGACAACATAGCCAAATTAATACAGTATTCGTTAGGTTGGCACTTTCGAAATTTTCAACCAATGAAATACGAGCATCTCTGTGACGGTGCTTTCGCGCCCGATTATTCAGCTAAAAAAATGAAAGATGAGCGCTTCTTAATTATCATAACCATACATTACATATCACATTATTCAAGTATTCTTTAAGATAAAAGCATTCTAAAATTGTACGTTAAGCTGCTTTTTCCAAAGTTTCATATTTGAATATGATTATAAAGAAATTATTTAAATAAATAAGTAGATAGTCACATTGTTGCTATGTAAAATGTAACAAAAGTAAGTTAACTCTATAGGATTCATTACGTAATAATTTTGGAACTTGAAATGCAATGATATGGAGATGATTGTAAAATAAAACATTCAGTTTAGTTTGTGATCAGATTTGCAATTTATATTTGTTTCAAAAACAGGAAATACCGAAACGGAAATAAAATACAGATACCTATAAAGTCTACAAGTTTACAAATTCAGAGTTCACGTTCCCGCTACGAGTTTCCGTTTATAGTTTTCCGTTTGGATACATTAATAAAAGTTAAACTCTAAAAAAGGTTTATGTGTTAACAATGTATATCTAATTCATATTCTTACCTATATCTGATTAAAATTGCAAATTTCTTTGTTTATTCTGCTCAATTTAAAAACAACTTGATGAATTGACAGCTATTGAATAATTTGTTCATATCACTTTTATGATAATCATATACCTACGTATAATGTGATTTTTTTTAACGAAAAGCTTTTAACGAATGTATATACAAATAACTGTTTTGTTTGTTAAGGCCAAACTCACAGTTGTGAGCCATGTATCTATAGCTAATAAATTAAAATTAACACAAAAAAAAAAAAAATACTAAACGTCAAACGTACATGACGTAAATGTCAATTCAAAGGATATTGCTTTCCTTTTCGAGTGTTTATTTATAATTCTGTAAAATAAACTTGTGTTTGTTATTGTAACAGTGTAAATTTTTGTACATTGTATTTCTAATACTTCTTTCAACATTTTCATATATTCAGGTACGTGGATTGCTTGAAACTAATTGTCTAATATTTTGTCATTGCGCGTTAATATTTACACGAATAATAAGAAAGAAGACGTATCTGTCGTAATATGCCCCCGGTATACTCTTCGATAAGTCTAGAAGTTTTCATTTAGAAATCATATCATTTTATACTGAGATTTGCAATATATTTCATTTTACGTGTCATGTTATGTACCTTGTTGACCAATTTCAAATCGTTGATCATTAGAATTATACGATTTCGTAAATAAACATGGAGTTTTAGAATTAAAATTCAAATAGAAATGTAATAGGGTTAGTTCGTTATCCAAAATGTAATAAAACCAGTTTGGCAGTAAGAATTTGTTCCAATTACAAAATTGTAGTACACCTGCATTCTAAACTAGATTAGTTAGGTCCTATTGAAACCAAAGACATCTGTATGTAGAATTTTATTTGCACAATCCCTACCTATCCCAATTTATCTCCAATTGTGGATGTCTATGGGCAGCGGTTACTTTTCTATTCAGCAAATGCACGTTTGCAATCTTGTAATATAAAAAAATAAAACATTAAAATGTTTAATTGTGATAGATATCTGCGTTCGATGCTGGAAGTAAAAGATGAGCAGCCAACACCAGTACATGACGGTGAACAACTCCCCCAGCACCAGGGTCGGAGATATTGAACATATAAGTATGTTGTTTGTCAAATAAATAACCTTACATATAAGCAAAATATTCAGTAACATTTGTAAATTAGTTATATTGTAAATATGTGATATACTTTTGCCAAAAACAAATGGAAAATTTTAATTTCAATTTTCTCCAACAATAGGCCACTTGTCAGAGCACATTGGGTCTCTCTGCCTATCCTCAGAGTACTCGGATGTGACTCTGATAGTGGAGGGTCAGAGGATCCCTGCCCACAAGGTGATCCTTGCAGCCAGCAGCGATTACTTCAGAGCTCTGCTGTATGGAGGCATGAGGGAAGCCAATCAGGTAAAGTATGAATCTAACATCCCTATGGTAGACTAAGAAATAAACACCTTGTATATGGATAATCTGTGGTATTCAGCTAGTAGCAGTAAAATGTGTACTAACTAGTATTTGGGCTAAGATTAATGAGCAAATTGTTTTTCAGGCTGAAGTAGAGCTGCAAGCACCTTTACAAGCTTTCAAAGCATTGTTGCGATATGTTTATTCTGGTAAGTACTTTGTTCTGATTAAAAATATAAATAACTACCTTTCGCCCGCGTTTCCGTCCACATGGAATTAAAAAAACTAAAGTAAGTAGCCTATGCCATCTACTATCTATCTCTACATCTATACCAAATTTCACCGAAATTTGTTCAGCTGTTAAGGCTACAAACTCTAACAAATGTCCATCCATCCATCCATCTAAACTTTCGCATTTATAATATTAGTATGAACCATTATCTGTTTTTTCGAAAAACAATATAAATAGTAAATTATTTGTTAAGTATTGAGGTTATTAATTATCTTGATGCATGCATTGCTGTGCAGAATGCAATATTAAATGAAGCAATAAAAGAAATAAAGGTGCATAAGTAGAGAAATAAGAGGTAGGTTAGGTGATTTTATAAAATTAATAGGACAATAAAGGTGTAACTGTGTGTAGGCCACATGGGGCTGTCGCTGCTGCGCGAGGAGACAGTGCTGGACATGCTGGGTCTCGCACACCAGTTCAACTTTCAGGAGCTGGAGGCCGCCATCTCCGACTACCTGCGGCAGGTGCTCGCGCTCAGAAACGTCTGCGCAGTGCTCGACGCCGCCAGGTCAGTCTCTCTGCTAGTGTAATCTATATCAATACTAATATTTTAAAAAGGAAAGATTTGGATATTTGGATTTTTGCACATATTGAATTAACTCAAAAATTCACTGTGAAAAAGCTACTTTATTAATGAGTAACATAGGCTATTCTTTTTATTATTTTTTAGTTTCACGCGGGCGAAGTCGCGAGCATCATCTAGTAGTATATAAGATGAAGTGTTGTATGTTTGTTCATATTAAGCGCAGGAAATACCAATTATATCCGAAAACTTGCTTTTGTATATGAAACACTGGTTAAAAAGGAAGGTTTTAAGTTATTAAGGATTGAAACATCATTGTACGGAGTTAAATAGTGGTAGAAAACGACATTGTGATAAGTTTTTTTTATAGACTCTATGGACTGGAGGCGCTGATGGACTACTGCTATAACTTCCTGGACAGGAATGCAACAGAAATCTTGCAGCATGACTCCTTTCTCCAGCTGTCTGTTGTAAGTCACAGAGATAAAATATTGTTTGTACAGTTGGGGAATTTGATGGTGTTTTACTTTGAAAGCTTTTGTCACTTGAACATTTAGTTTGCATTGAGACTTCGGAACAACAACCAATAGAACATTACATTTTTAATTGACAAAAAGTCATTTATTGGTTCACGGCTAATTGCTTCTATTTTGTTGTTTCGTTAACTTACTGCTACCTAATTGGTTATTTGTAAGAAGAGGCGGAGATTTTTTTCACCGTGAATTTCCGCACTGTACATCTTATATTAGGAAAGGTGCAGAGAAGTGGCTAGTATGTAGGAAACATGTTTGTTGTGCAGGAAGCGCTGCAAGGTCTGCTGGAGCGGGACTCGTTCTTCGCTCCGGAGGTGGACATCTTCAAGGCGGTCTGCAGCTGGTTCACCGCCAACCAGCAGTGGGTTAAGTCTGATAGTGGAATGATGCAAGTTGTAAGTACAATATATCTTTTAAGGCGAAAGTCATAAAACTTAAATTATTTTAAATATAGATATTGCATATTTATCGTTAAAACTCTAAATGTTACTAAAGTCTTATTTTGGATAATCGCATTTTAAAAAACTAGCAAGCAGTCATCTACATTCCAGAGGATTCGAATTTTTTTTTTGTAAAATTTATGTAGTTAACTCTTTTAAATCTTTACAAATGTTCTGTGATAGTTTTTTTTGAATTGTTTGACGATTGTTTTACCTTTCATCAATTGAGAGCTGAAGGAATGAGCAGTAAATGTATATTTTCCATGGTGTAATGCGAAGCGGTGTAGAGTCTCAGAGCGAGTGTTGTCAGGAGAAGATCCTGAAGTGCGTGCGGCTGACGCTGATGTCGCTGGAGGAGCTGCTGACGGTGGTGCGGCCGGTGGCGCTGGTGACGCCCGACATGCTGCTGGACGCCATACAGGACAAGACGCAGACCAAGAGCACCGACCTGCCGCATCGCGGCTTCCTCTGTGAGATATCTATACTAATATTATAAATAGGTATCATTTCTATTTTCGGATTTAAAAAATCCATTCAAAATGAATTTTTGAAATCGGCCTAGTAGTTTTTTTTTGAGTTATTTTAATGCGTATTAGTATGTATTGAAATAATTGCTCGTTTGCTCGTTTGCACGTCTTGTATAGATTGCATCACGATATTTTCCTTCACCGTACGATCTCAGGAGCGCTCGCAGGACGCTTTGCACAAATATCAAGTATACTAAAACTAAGGTACTACAAGATGTGTAGTTGAGGGCTGTGCCGTGCTGTGCTGCAGTGTGCGAGGAGAACGTGGCGACGGCGAAGCGCGGCGCGCGCGTGGTGTCGGGCGACATGCGCTCGGCGCTGCTGGACGGCGACGTGGACAACTACGACATGGAGCGCGGCTACACGCGCCACACCATCAGCGACGCGCCCGACAACCCCGGCATCACCGTGCGCCTGCCGCACCCCACCATCCTCAACCACCTGCGCCTGCTGCTCTGGGACAGGGACCACAGGTACGTCGACTAGCGCCCCCCGCCTCTTGTTAAGTAGCCGGTCTAATTGTAGTCCGTTTCCTTTCCAACTATTGCCTTATGTGGAAAGAAAGGGAAGGGAAAGTGGATTTGATGGTGTAAGAGACGCATTGAAAGAGGAAATATATGTGCGTCTCCTTCTTCGTTGATTAAGGGTATGCAACGCATCTGCAATTGTTGATGTACATATATGAGCAGCGATCGCTTCGCTCTCTTGGCCAATTCAGGTGGCACCTTATAATATAAAAAAAACATATGTCGTCTTCCAGGCTATGCTCTACATTTATCCCAAATTTAATCAAGATCCTTGAAGCCATTTAGGCTACATACTTAAACAAACATCCAACCAAACTTTCGCAATTATAATATTAGTAGAATAGAGGCTTCTTTTTAGTCCTCTATCCCTCTACCCCTTAGGTACAAGGAAGAGACGGGAAGCGAAAGTGTATTTGGCCGGTGATAGGATCTATAGGTAGGGGAAATATCCTCTTCTGTACGTCTCTATCGAATAAAGTTAGACAATGCATCTACAAATGCGGAAATCCAGCAGTCACTTCGCTATTTTGGCCAATTCCGGTGTCTGCTTCGTTAGTAGTGTTTGTTTATAATGTATGTAAGTTAGTATGAGAGTGAGGTGGAAGGAGGAGGGGGGAGGGTGGAGGGGCAGTGAGCGTGTGGTGTGTGGTGCGCAGGTCGTACGCGTACTTCGTGGAGGTGTCGGTGGACCAGCAGGACTGGGTGCGCGTGGTGGACCACAGCAACTACTTCTGCCGCTCCTGGCAGAACCTCTACTTCGAGGCCCGCGTCGTGCAGTACATCAAGATCGTCGGCACAAGCAACACCGTTAATAAGGTACGACAATGTTAATATATTTTAGTTATTATTATTGTGTTGCTATAATACGTCCTAGAAATATTAAGGATTGTTTTTTGATTGGTATGTAAAGTTTATAATATTTTTTATTATTATAAGTATTTCTTATTTAACTGTTGTCCGCGAATTTGTTCACGTAGTCTATACTTCTATATCTATACTAATATTATAAAGAGGAAAACTTTGTATTTTTGTATTTTTGTATGTATTGAAATAACTCAAAAACTACTGGGCCGATTTTAAAAATTCTTTCACCATCAGAAAGGTAATTTATCTGTGAGTAACATAGGCTATATTTTATTATTACTAATGTTTAGGAACTAATAATAAACAGAGTGTTTCTGGACGCCGGCGTTAAAAATTCACTAAACTTTAACTTTTCTCGGCTTACACTACCTAAACCGTTAGAGGTATATAAAAATGATGTCTGAAAGAATTGTAGATCTCAAAAAGTTCTACAGAAAAGTCCGCGATAGCATATATCTATCTTTAACGGTTTTCTTACAATAAACACTTTTTTGTTTACAAAATGAATTAAAAACCTTACGCTATTTGCAGCGTTCTTTTATTGGTTTCAATATTAATCCTTATCCAAATAAATGCGTTTGTTATCAGGAGAATTTAATGTAGAATAAAATTGTTCTTTACAGTATTTAAATTGGACTAATAGTTTAGAAGATATCGCGAACACAAACAATAAGGGTAACCGAAAAATCAGCTTTCAAGCTACCGGACATAGAAATTTGGAATCTTGCATCGGTAGATTTCTGTTATTACGTAGATTACTACTAAGTTAATACTTTTGGTAATAGGTTGAAAAAAGGGCGAACGTAATAGGTTATATTTGTAATTTCACGCGGGCGAAGTCGCGAGCAACGGCTCGTTATAAATAAAAACATGCGAACTATGTAAAACAAGTTAAGTATCCCTCGGAAACCTAACTTTTTTGGGGATGAACCGTCTTCCTATGTATTCTCTCCACTTGAGACCTTTTATATCTGTGTCTCATTAAGATATGTTGAACCGCTGCAGAATTATAAAATAAACATGAAAAAAAAAAGTATTCGACGGCAACCGAAACTACTTCCGGAATTAAAAGAGATCGTTTCAGCCGTTTAGGCTACAAACTTAAACAAACATCCATCTCAATTTTCGCATTTATAATATTAGTTAGATATAGCTAAATATATTTGGTAGTTACCATGGCTAGAAATGTCTTAAAATAAATCCATAACAAAAACTGAATTGGATTGTGTATGAGGTGGTGTGTGTGTGGTGCAGGTGTTCCACGCGGTGTCGCTGGAGGCGCTGTACACGGCGCGCGTGCCGCCGCTCTGCAACGGGCTGGTGCGGCCCGCGCACAACGTCGCCACGCTCGACCTCGCCGCCGTCGTCATCGAGGGCATCAGGTACCCCACCACTGCTCACACTTCATCATCTCCCGTAGGCTCGGCGCACCGGGCTTCTATCATCACTCCCTTCTTGATCAGGCCATCTTTCATTCAATCCATCTATCTCTTTCTACGTCTACCTCTACCAATGTATACACCCTTCACACTTGTCATAGAAAAGTGTTCATTACTATTATTTTCTTTAATTATTTAGCGTCGTCGGTGATTGCGTGGTTAAGCACTTGACCTGTAATCTCCAGGTCTTGGGTTCGAATCCCACCATGTACATGTTTTTAGTTTTACATTTGTCCACTCCCTCTTATGATGAAAACCTTCATGAGGGCTTCATTGACTAAGGCCTAGTCACCCCTAGTTTAGGGTAGACTCCAAGCCTTTCATAGGAACGTTCAGTGAGCTGATGATGATAATGACGATGGTGTCGTGTGCAGCCGTTCCCGCAACGCGCTGCTGAACGGCGACACGGAGCACTACGACTGGGAGCAGGGGTACACGTGCCACCAGTTGGGGTCGGGCGCCATCGTGGTGCAGCTGGCGCAGCCCTACATGCTGGGCTCGGTGCGGCTGCTGCTGTGGGACTGCGACTACCGCCACTACTCCTACTACGTGGAGACCTCCGTCAACTACTGGCACTGGGACATGGTGGCTGACCGCACGCGCGACCACTGCAGGTCAACAACTGGAACTTGCATATCCTTTCACTAGTTATCTACGTGCGGCTTCATTTGCAAATGTCATAAATGCTTTAATGACAACGAAGGGTATTGGTTAAAAAATATCGTTACCATAGCAACCTTGCTTCTTTGCTGCTATTGGCTTGTAGTTTACTTATCTGGCATGACGATAATTTCCAATTTATTCTCTCTCTAAATCAAATAACATGAAAATATATAGCCTATAGTGTGTTGTAAATCCAGGGCTTTTTGTTAAAAAAAGCATTATTACTATATATTTAATTTTGTGAGTTTGCAGGTCATGGCAGGTGATATACTTTACCCCGCGGCCCGTCTCCGTCATCCGCATCGTCGGCACTCACAACTCCGTCAACGAGGTGAGTGTCCTCTAGCAGCGGGAGTAGCCTCTGCAGCAGCTGGTGATGACATTGTGTGTGCAGGTGTTCCACCTGGTGCACCTGGAGTGCCCGGCGCAGGTGGAGGAGCCGCGCGAGGAGCCCGCCAGCGGCAAGAAGCCGCGCCCGGACCGCGCGCTGCCCGGACCCGCAGGTCAGTGCAAATTATATTAACTGTAGTATTCCTGCGGCTAGGTGGGATAATTTAAATCCGCTAGACAATTAAAAAATGTTAAATATTTACATATAAGAATCACTTTGAATAAGCCCATATTAATAGCCTCTCGAGATCAAATCAAATCAGTCTAGATTTGCCTACGCCTGTGATTCAGGATGATTTAATGGTCTCCCTTAACGCTGAATCAAATACCTGAGTGCAAAAGTTGTAGTCTTATGCCTGGTTTTCACTTGGCGCTACTATCCAACTTGAGTTTAAGTTGGACAGTATCGGAGGTTAGGAATTGTTTTGATTGTATGGACTCACTGGCGTCAGTTTGTGTTGTCATGCCAGTTAAATGCCAATCTTGCTATTTACTATATTACTGTCTAACTACTGGCCTGAACCTGGTATCATGTCAAATTCTTGAAATTTAATGTTTCGTAAGTAATGTTAATGATATTTTGTTGTACAGGTAGTGGCGTGAGCCCGGAGCGCGTGCGTGCGGCGTCCCCCACCGGGTCCGCGCAGTCCGCCGGCTCCACCAGCTCGGCGGCCACGGGGGGCTCGGGGGGCACGGCGGGCTCGGGGGGCTCGCGCCGCAGCGTGCCCCCCGCGGAGACCGCAAAGGAGGCCGCAGAGACCTACGACGAGTGAGACAGCGCCCGCCGCGCGCACTGCCACTGCGTATGACACTATGACACACTAATGACGCCCCCAACAACCTTCATAGTGCATTGAGAACCAATCCGGATAGTGTGTAAAGTGTATGTGATTCTAAAATTTCTTATGTGGTAACAAATAAGTCCGGATATTAATTTTATAGTGTCGACAGTGAATGAAAATTGAAAATACAGTTTTCTTAAATATACAAATACAAGAATATTTAACATACATAATCGTTTGTTAACTAAAAAATATATTTGTTGCTTGTAACCTTTAAAGCACTAAGTATGCCTTGTTTTGTCATTAATATGGCTAACAAAATAGATTTAAGTTTAATTTTTATTGCAACGACATCTTTTTTAGTTATTTAGTGTGTAGTCTGTACCTTCTAGTCTTGTTTCGATGTTATAAATTATTTCTTGAGATTTCCACTACTGAAAGTTGGATATAAACATGTTTATTTTTTAAAAGATGAAATTATGTATTTACTTGTATATGTTTTGGCAGTTGATATCCATATCTAGATTTCCATTTTGAATATTACGGACTTTGTATATTGTCTATTCTGATTTCATGAATATAATAGTGAGAAGTTTTTAAATATTTACTATAATGTGGTCTCTTGTACATTTATAAAAAAATCATATGTTACTTAAGTTGGATGTCTAAACTTAACATTAATTTTCATACATATTTTATTCCAGTTTATGAAAATTAGTATGATTTAAGTGTAGTTTTAATTGATTTAGTTATCTAAAATCACGGTGTGATGTATGTAATTTTGATTTTCACTGTTTGTTGTACTTATTAACAATTTTCCTAGATATTGATTTACGACGTAAATGTTTATGGCCTAATTTGTTATCTGCATGAAAGCTTTAGAATTTAATTTATAAGTTATTAATATGTATTTGATAGTTTAAATTATTTTTACACATACCATTTTAAATGAATTCATATAAGCAGTTAAAAACTAAACCTACACACGCAGTTTTAACTGAATCCAAGTAATAAAATTGAGTGTGTAGCTGGCTTTAGGATTATTTTCTGATCTTTATACATGGGTTATTTCTTTAAAATGAGTTTTTGCTTCATTCCGACTTACCTTTTGATGTTATTGATAATTTATTTTTATCATTTCTAAACCTCGCCACCGTTAAAATCTCCACCATCAGCGAGAAAATGGCGAAAACCTATCCATGTATATTAGCGCAAATATTCAAATTATTTTAGTAATTTGATAGCAATGACTTCAATAGCTTTCAGGGTATTGTTTTAAAAATTAATCGGGATAGACAGAGATTAAAAATGTTCATTTTATATCTGGCATAAGAAAACTGAATGAGATGTATGAAAACAAATATATGTAGATCTTTTATTTGTCTAGATTAGGTTTAATTTCTAAGTTTTTTTATTTATATGCATGATCTAAAACAAAAAATTTATGAAACTAATAGGTATATATTGGTATTTTCTGTAAGGACAACTTTGGCTTTAAAATTTTTGCATCACTTCCATTCAGAATCCATAAATGAAAATATTTTTTAATATATGTGTACTCTGTATGTTTTTGTGTAATGTTGTATGTTATAAGAGTAGAGAACATTGATTGCTGTGATAAAGAAAGGCTTGTCTATGGTGACAGAGAAGAGACAATTTGTAATACAAGTTTGTAGTTGTGATTGTTTTAGTTTATTATGAACAACAATGTTAATCGAATTTTAATAAAGGTTTAATTGTATTTGTGTTATTTTTTGACCGACTTCCCAAAAGAAGGAGGTACTCAATTCGTCCATATATTTTTTTTTTTTTTTTATGTGTGTTACGGCATAACTCCGCCCCTGGTAGACCGATTTTGAAAATTCTTTTTTTATCCGAGAGGTAGTGCTTGCAGGTGGGTCCCATTTTTTTGTTTGATTTTTGGAGTCAAAGACTACGGCGTAGTTAAATAGTTTAGCTCAAAATTGCGTGACGAAATTTGGTGTCTTTTTTGCTTTCTATGCTTACGTAGCCTAAACTATAAGACTTACACAAAAAATATGTATGGAAGAATTGTAGCCCTTTAAATTTGCTAAATAAAAGTCAGCGATAGCATATATCTATCTATTAAGGTTGTCGCACAATAACCACTTTTTTCATTAAAATTTCGATCAAAATCTATACCCCACTTTCAACGCTATTACTCGTGTTCGGTATGAATCCTTATCAAAATAAATGTGTCCATCATCAAGAGAATTTAATGTAGATTATAAATACCCTTGGAACTGTGTAATTCCGATAAATAGTTTAGGAGATATCATAAATAGCAAATTACGAGTCGCAGAAAAAATACCAACTTGTAACAAAGTTTGCTTTCTTGGCTTACGTAGCCTAAACTATAAGACCTACATAAAAATGATGTAGGAAAGAATTGTAGGTCATTCAATTAGCTGAATTAAAGTCTGCGATAGCATATATCTATCTCTTAAGGTTGTCGCACAATAACCGTTTGTTTCGAGAAAACCGTCAAATAAGTGCAATCGACTTTATTTAAAACGCTTTTATTCTTATTTGGTATGAATCCTTATCAAAATAAATATGTTTTCACGATAGAGTATTATATGTAGATCATAATTGCCTTTTACAGTACGTAATTCTGTGCAAGATTCTAGAAGTTATCAAAATATTAAAACTCACGGGCAACAGCGGCGCGCGGCCGCACCGAATTATGAGTGAATGGTCGCAACGATGTATTAGTTCTTTACTTAATTTCTTAGATAATCGATTTAGATAACTCATTATTTGTTTGAAAGCTAGTGATTATCATACTGCGATGTCTAGATTCACTAAAAATCGAGAAATAAATAAACTTTTAATAAAAAACAAACCGACTTCCAAACAAAATACACTAAAAACAAAATCTTCTCAAAAAACAGTACACTAAAAAGTAACGAAATAATTTCTTGAAAATAGTAAACCTCCTTATTGTAGCTGTTATGTCTATATTGTACAATTATTATTACTTTGAAGTCGGTGTCAGTCATTACTAAAAACGTTACTATACTTTCAATTGTCATTGTTATGGTAAAAATGTAGAAAACCTTACGTAGAAATATCACTGCATATACCTCGGCTGACACCGACATCAAAGTAATAATAATTGTACAATATAGACATAACAGCTACAATAAGGGAGGTTTACTATTTTCAAGTAATTTTCGTTACTTTTTAGTGTACTGTTTTTTGAGAAGATTTTGTTTTTAGTGTATTTTGTTTGGAAGTCGGTTTTGTTTTTCATATAATTAAATATTTAGGGATTTTGTGCTATCAAAGTAATGAATGAACTTTAAAACTACTATGCAGATTTCAATAATTCATTCTATGTTAGATAGCTGCATTATCACTGAGTAATGTATGCCATACGTATAATCAGTTTTTTTTTAATTCCATAGAGATGAAGTCATGACTAAAAGTTAGTGTGAAAATTTATCATCACATGTTAATAAAGGAAGTGACAAAAAGATGATTTAGATTCTTCCAATTTCTTCTTTTATTCATTAAAAATTAAACTATTGCTGATACTTATTTACAATTATTAACTTTTATATAAAACAGCGCATCATGTGATCTGTGGTCCTCTTTCTCTGACAATGGCTCTGTTTTTCTTTAATAATCTGCTAGGTTCTATAATATCTGGATTGCTTTCTTCTGCTAAGTCGTCAAGTCTTTTCCTAAGCAGTTGCTTCAGTTCTTCGACAGAACTTCCTTTCAATGCAGATATTCCAATAATATCTTCAAATGAAATTATATTTTCTGGTCTTATTTCTTCTGGTATTTGGTCAATTTTATTTTGTATATCTGAAAGTGATTCTTTAACTTCTTTAAAAATATCTTCCGCACCGTTTAAATCCATTTTGTTAATGGCTAAAATAGCTGGTTTGTTCAGCAGCTCAGGGTCATATAGTTCCAACTCCTTGTTCAGTAAAAGAACTGTTTCTAAACATGACCTCTTTGTATGTTTTGGACTCAATCTAAAGCCCTCAACATCAGCAATGAATAGTAACAATTTTGTTCTTTCTACATGTTTTAAAAACTTATGTCCTAGACCAATATTAATATGTGCCCCTTCAATTAAACCTGGTAGATCCGCCATTGAGATTTGTCTAAGGTCTTCATACTGGATTATTCCCTTATTTGGTTTTATTGTAGTAAAGGGATAGTTTGCTATCCGTGGTTTAGCTCTAGAAATAGCTTTGAGCAGAGAACTCTTGCCTGCATTCGGAAAACCGACCAGACCTATGTCAGCAATTAATTTAAGGTCCAAACGAACATGATGTATCTGTCCAAAATGACCTAAGAAATTATTGTCTGGATTTCCTCCAGGACCACCTCTAGCCACTATTATTGTATCACCCTCTTTGTCTATGGCACCCAAGACCTTACCATCTTCTCTGTAAACTGTCACACCGAGTGGTACTTCTAGTTTAACGTCAGAACCTGGATTACCAACTATCTTAGCTTTTCGGCTATCTTCACCGTGACCAGCGGTGATTGTTTTGGCACGAAACTTTGACATTTGTCTAAGATTGGCATTTTCGCTTCCCACACAGTACACGCATCCTCCTTGACCACCAAGACCGCCAAACTTGGGGAGTCCCGTACCACCGGTCCCACCTTTTACATGTAGTCTGACGGAATCTATAAACTTACTACGTAAATAGTTACGCGGTATTTTTATTTCTTTAACTGCAAAACAAACTTTAGTTATTAAAACCATATTTTAAGTGTTTTTATAGGTTACTACTTATATTTTTATTTAAATTTAAACTCCTGAAATCATTTTTATCTTATTCCTGATTTCTGTCATTTTTAAATGTCACATTGACAGCTAAAATCATATTACAGAGTATAATTCCTTATTTCTTTATTTACTAATTTCTTATATAATATATCTTCCACTAATATAAAAAATGAAAAAATAATATAATTATACATAAAACATATCTAAAAAAAAAACTACACCACCGGCTGCGGAATCTGACTACCTACCTATAACTATTTATACCTACTAAAACAACGTCAAATGCACCATGCTACAATAATTATTTTTAACCTGTGAACCGAAGCAAAAAGGCCGAATTTGTATTTATATGATAGGTGATAAGATAAGAAGTCGGAAAATGTTTAAAGTTTTGATCCAAAATAAAACAGCGATGGGCAATACGTGTTAAGTTATAATATATACCCAGAATCCACTTAAAATGCAATTACTTTCTTATAAATTTCTTATTGTTTTGATTTTATTCAATGGAGTCTCATTTTTATCGGCAAGCAATGGTGATCGATCGCCTTTTTATCAGAAATGTTTGAAGAACTGCGTGGGATCCAATTGTACTGAAGGTAAGATATTATTTTTAGTTGTAACAACGACATATTTTAAAATTATAATAGTAAAATGTATCAGTTTGTAGAAAAGAGTGATATATATCTTGTCATCTTGGTGAAATAAATCACTCTTTTATATCAGGAGCTCGCAAGAAATTTTGAATGAAACTAATCAAGTATCACCTAATAAATTTATTACACCTAAGGATTATACAGGGGTATTATATTGTTTTCAATTTAAATATCAGAGAAACCTTGCAGATATTGTATTTGTACAAAAATGCTAGAATAACATTCTATTTTAGAAATCTTAATAATTCATAGAATTCGACATTTATATCTACCTTCTATCTTCCTTCGCTATCTATCCCTACCTCGAGTATTATAAGCCATTTGTTAAATATGCTCTACATGTTTCTCTCTCAGCGAGTTAGTGCTGAGCAACAAGCATGAAGTTGCTCACTTGCCATTTCATATCACATATATGAAAAAATAACTTTTTTTAGGAAAAAAAACTGAATTCTCAAAGGAACTTAAAAAGGAAGTGTACTAAAGATATATTAACTTTTATTCAAAGATATAATCTTTATTACTTACTCATTACCCATCATCATCAACTTGCCCTTATCCCTTATGGAGGGTCGGCACAGTATGTGCTGCTCTTCCATACATCTCTATCAGCCGTCATATCTGAATCCACTCCTTTCTTAAGCATATCCTCTTTCACACAATCCATCCATACTTTCTTCGGTCTTCCTCTTCCTTTGTAGCCATCCACATTCATTCTTAACACTTTCTGGTTTATGTCCCCATCGTCTCGTCGTATAACATGTCCATACCACGCTAACCTTTTGCTTCTCAATTTCTCCACCACTGGCGCTCCTTTCAAACTTCCTCTAATATACACATTCTTAACTTTATCCATTCTTGTCACACCACACATCCATCTTAACATACGCATCTCAGCCACATGCAATCTCCTTTCATCCGCAACTTTGGTGGCCCAACATTCAGATCCATACTTACTCATTACCCATAGCTAATTAATACTTTTATTGAATAAATGTTTACTAATTGTGGAAGCTTTTTAATTTTAGTCTTATTAGAATCACATTCAGAATCAAATTTGCTTTGGTTGGTGTAAAATTTTAAATTATGTTTATAAGTTTGTACATTAAGTGTCAATCTCATCGTTCCCCTTATCCTACTCCTGTAGGGTCAGCGTAACAGGTTTTATATTTGAATTTGTGAATTTTCCCCTTTACTTTAAGGGGAATTTGATGGTTGCATATTACTCCTGTGACCTGCCATTTCATCCATCCGTATTTTATTCTATCTGTCATGTTAGGGTCAAAATCGCCGTCGTTTTTAATTAATGGGCCGAGGTACCGGAAGTCAAAGCAAACTGGAAGATGAGAGTCATCTAAGACAATTGGGTTAAAACTGTTTAAGCCCCCGAAGTTGCAGAATAACTGCTCCATTTTCGCTCTGCTTATCTGCAATAAGTGTCAATGTCTATTTTATTTTAGATGGTAAGGATTTCAATCCAACGGTGATAAAAAAGCCTGTAAACATCAACCCGCTGTGTACATGGAACTGCTTGGATGAATGTCAGTATGACTGTATGTGGAGAGCAGTTGACACATTCAAGAATCTGGGATATGATATACCAAAGTTTCATGGAAAGGTAATTATTGTTTAAGTTTATTCATAGAGATGTATGTTAATTTTTTGTTATAGATTTGTAGCAGTGTAAACTAGCCTTAAACATAGACAATAGGCTGTTAATTCTTTTTTATTCATTTTCTGTTCATTAATTTATATCAGTTGTTTATGTGTATTGTTTTTCTCACTTAAAGGGCAGGCAGTGGCTGATTTCTGCTTAATCTAATTCTGGTATGAGGCATGTTTCTTGATTGTTTGTTGCTAGCTTTCTCATTGTATAGAGATTATCTACCATTTAGTATGTTTAGTGGAGAGGGTTTTTTTGAGTTTTTTCTACATTTAGATTTAATTAAAGTTACATTTCATATTTCTCAATATTGAGTATTTTTTATTATATGAAATTCAATGTTGATATTAAAGTGTCACCAGGCATAGTACAAGGTTTCAATTATTCATCTAAACTACTTTAAAAAAAAATGCTATTCTGTTTATGAGCTGAAATTGTGCTAAAAATTAATTTAATAAACCAAGTTAGGTTACTTAAACATTTATGAAGCTAATTTATTTTTGCATTTCATATCAGGCTCGTCTACTGTAGAATGAAATAATATATTTACTTGCAGTGGCCGTTTAAAAGGATCTTGGGTCTACAAGAGCCGGGATCTGTGTTTGCATCTTTCCTGAACTTGGCGGCGCATACCTATATGTATACGGAGTTCCTGCAGCGGTTTCCTGTTGTCGAGTATGATAAAATTGCTCTCTTCTGGCATTTCTTTGCTATGGTCAGTATACACTAATGTTCAGTTAGTATGTATTTGGTGGGATAATATACCATTATTGTCATAGTGGTAGCGCCCACTTTAACATCTTGGGACGAATAGGCCGGCCTACATGGTGAAATACCACGACCGCACAGAAGACACGCGTGATGGGGAACAATTTCGCGTTTCGTCTGATGAATGTGGTGCGAGAGCCCTAATATAAGTCCCTTTCCGTGCTCACCAATTTCTTATATGGAAATGATGAGAAGGGAAAGTGGATTTGATGGTGGAGGAGACACATAGGAAGGGGGAAATATCCTCTTTATGTACGTCTCCTTCTCCGTTGATTATGTGTAGGCAACGCATCTGCGATTGCGGATGTATATGGGCAGTGATCGTTTCGCTTTCTCGGCGAATTCAGGTGGCCACTCGCTCGTTTGCCACCTTGTAGTATAAAAACATACATTTTTAAGTGGAATAAAACTGGTATCGTTAATATCATAGTTTAAATTAACATTTTACATTAGTGTACAGAGATTGCTAGTCTTGTTTGGTTGTCTATATATAAATACTAGCTTTCGCCCGCGACTCCGTCCGCGTGGATTTAAAAAAAACAAAAGTGGGTAGCCTATGTCTTCTTCCAGATTATCCTCTATACCAAATTTCATTAAAATCCGGTCAGCCGTTTAGGCTACAAACATCCATCCATCCATCTAAACTTTCGCATTTATAATATTAGTATGATATGTGTATGCAGGTGTGTGTGAACGGCTGGAGCTGGTCCATATTCTTCCACATGAAGGACAGCCCCTTCTCAGAGTTCATGGACTACGCGAGCGCGCTCTCTATGGTGATGGTCATGTTTATTGCGGCTGTCATCAGGTGAGCCGAGCCGCTGCCAACCCTTTTCTTGATAGAGTATTGACAAATAGTTGCCCAAACTGTGATAAATAGGAATAATACGTAGTTAAGCAATAGTTATAATGTATAATAGATAGTTTTAATGTTAGTATAATAATATATTGTAATGCTTTTAAATTATGAATTTTATATAAAGAAATGAAGAATGAAAATCTTAAAAAAGAAAAAAACGTCCCTGATGACGTTAGGTGAACGAGAGGGCAGCACAGAGCCACCCATAAAAAAACCCTTTTCTTGATGGTATATGATAGTTTGTCTTTATATTCATAGAAAGAGATTCAAAAAATATATAGAGGTATCGTTGACAAAACAAAAAAATTAAATGTTTATGTTTTATTTTGTGACACGGTTTAGTTTATTTTATACTAGCTTTCGACCGCGACTCCGTTCGCGTGAATTAAAAAAACAAAAGTGAGTAGTCTATGTGTTCTTCCAGATTATCCTCTATACCAAATTTCATTAAAATCCGGTCAGCCGTTTAGGCTACAAAACATCTATCCATCCGTCTCAACTTTCCATTTATAATATTAGTATCACGCAAAATACGTGCTAGTCGTGGAGTTGCGGAAACCGTAGCCCCTACTACTACTACTACTAGTAAGATTTGAGGTCGCAAGCAATAAGCAACGTTATCTGGAACTGGCAGGCGCGGCGGGCGGCGCGCTGTGGCTGTGCGAGGGCGTGGCGCGCTGCGGGGCGGGGCGCGGGGCGGGGCGCGGGGCGGGGCGCGGCGCGTGGCGGCTGCCGGCCTTCGTGCTGCTGTCGGCGGCCGCGCTCAGCCTGGAGCTGCTGGACTTCCCGCCCTACTACGACACGTGGGACGCGCACGCGCTCTGGCACCTCGCCACCGCGCCGCTGCCGCTGCTCTTCTGGAGGTCAGGAATGACTTGCAGCAGATTACGCTGACATTTTTTTTTCGTTTTGAAATATTAGTATCATCAACAACTCACTATACCTCCCATTGAGGGGGTCAGATCCTACCCTAAGATAGGGTGATTAGGCCATAGTCAGTTTTTGAATCTTTTTGAATAACTCGATCTAAATATTTAGAGTTCATCTAATACTAACAATAACAACCGTAATAAAAAGCGGTGGTAGCTCTGTAGGACGGGAGAAAGGGAAGACGTTAGTAGATAAATAGATAAAATTATAACCACCTTTAATAAAACTAAAGATAAATTAGTTTTAATTTTAATCATTTACATGAAGTTACATTATCCATTGATTTTTTTGTGTTTTTTTTATGAAAAGTTAAAGATGTACGAGAGTGCTGTATTCTCTTGCAGGTATGTGATCGACGACCTGCAGCGCACGCGGCGCGAGCAGGCCTCCAAGGCACATCTCAAGATGGCATAAGATCTCTCTCTTAAATGTAACTTCTCTAGTCTCTTATTAGATGTTAGTTAATTTTTGTACTATTATACTCATAATAAAACGTAATGTGTTTTATTTTATCCTTTTCACTATCCACATACAGGCCTTTTATTTTAAATTGTCTAAGCTACTGCTGTGATATCTTGTTTGATACTTTCTAGTAAAATAAATAAACACAGAAATTATTAAAGTATGCTTAATTTATTTTAAATACTATAAAAATTTACAAATGACACCATAATTTACTTTTACAACTGAATCGTTTAACTGTTTTCGGTCACCGGAGATTTAAATTTCTGCTTCTTGAGCCATTCGAGTTTGAGTCCCGTCCTCTCGCGGGGGGCGGGCAGCGGCGCGCGGTACTGCTCGCGGAACGTCTTGGACAGCCGCTTCTTCAGCACGGCGCTGCGGGCCTCGTAGCCGCGCCAGAACAGCGCCTCGTCCGGCTCGCGGCCCGAGTACGACTTCTCGGAGAAATGTATCGGGGATTTGTTCTCGTTGAACATCAGCTTCTCGTCCCAGTAGCGCCGGTACTCCTGCTCCATGTAGGGCGATTGCCTTCTAGAACATTCCGGCATCTTGAGACCGCTCTCTCTGTCCGTCTCGATGATGTCCTTCAAGTATTCCCGTCTCAGAGCTTGTCCAGGCCTTTCGTCACTCTGACCGGCAGGTTTCCTTTCCCTGTGTGTCTTGTAGCTGTACACAGTGTGCGTGTCCGTGTCGGAGCCCGTGGACTTGGCGTCGTCCACTGTCCCTCGGCCGCTCGGTAACATTCTGTTACTCACGCTCTTCTTTTTCAACATTTTAACAGTTTCAAACATTTTTTGTAGTAATCCCGGTTTTACCTTTTTCTGGAAAAAAAAGGAAGAATAAGATGTGACGTAATTATCGCATATGAAAAATATTTCTTAAAAATTGTACTATATACTGACTCAAACTAATATGAATAGGATAGGAAAAGCTATTTACTTCTATTTCTGTATCGGCAGCCGGCGTGAGCTCAGTGCCTATCGTGGTCGAGCGCGTTTCGTTATCGTTTCTGGACTCACTTTTCTCAAAAGTCTCATATTCCACAGCCACTGACGTCAGTTTATCTTCTTCTTCTTCGTCGTTAATGGTTCGTAAAGATTCTTCGTTGACAAATCCCTCTGACTCACTACTTACTTCTGTTTGTACCTCGCTGGTGGAAGTGGTGTGAGTCCGGTCCTCGTCGATGCCGCACGACATCACGACGGCGGGTATGTCCAACTGATTTTCTTTTTCTTCACCAGAATTTTGTTCCAAGATTGTCATTTCTTTCGTGGTGACAGTGTTCGGTTCAGATTGCCCAATCTTTCTCGGATAGCCAATAGATATATGCGACGTGTTTTTACTGGAATAGTTAACGTTTAGTGCTATAGATTTGTATATTTCTTTTATTAAGTTCATGGTCTCGCTCTTGGGTGGCGAGGTGTAGGCGGGGACGTCGGTGTTGGTTGCCGTGGTGATCGCCGGCTTCGACTGCACAGGCCTCGGCCCCGCGCTCATGTTGTCTATATGTTGACATTCGAAATCGTGATGTTTTATATTCGGAAATATAAGAGGGAAATTCTGCAGACATTTTACCGTAGGAGACTGAATATTAGCATAGTAGAAGTTAGGAACTTGACGCGGGTATGTAGCTAAACATGGGTTAATGTTGTAAGAAGGATTGTAGTTAAAACTGTTGAGAAGTGTTGACCCGTAGCTAATGTTATTGTGCGACATGTCTTTTTGAACGATGACATCCTTTTTAGGTCTGGAAACCACGTTGTGTTGCTTAATATTTGACTTTACTTCGGCCAAAACTGATTGTAATATGGTTTTAATTTGAGTTAGTGCTACTTCTGCCTTGTTTTCGTCTGGAATATTAAGTTGGACTCCTTTCGACTCGACCGTCTGGCATTCCGTGCTATTAGTATTGTCAGTCACACATTCCGCATTTTTAAACTTTGGTTCCACTGTAGTAACACGCTCAGGCTTAGGACTGAGATTTCGTTTCACATAAATATCTCCATAATCTATAGAACAAATTTTAGGTTCACTTTGATTAGTTTCTTGGTTTACATGCGTTCGATTTTTCTTCTTTTGAATGTTCGTGATTGTGAATTCATGTCCATTTTTGTAACGTGTTTTATAAGGAATGCGTGGGCCGTCGTATACCCGGCGGATACCGTCGTTGACGAACACTATCGGATTCAAATTTAGTTTGGTGTTGTCATGCCAGCAATCAGTATTCCACTTTTTCAATTGTTTCGGTAACACGTCTTCTTTCTTCTGTTTAATCGGTTTCTCCCTTACTGGGAATATATCATAATCATCGGAGTTATAATATCTGTTATAGTTATTACGATCATTTTGCGAATGGTTGGAAACGGGTCCGGGGTCGATAGGAAAGTTATTGGTGACATCAGTATTTATATGATTTGTCTTAGGATAAGTCCTGTCGAGGTTCTCGTATTTTCCGTAGGAGCACGATATATCGGAGGGATAGGATAGGTCCCCGTGGGCGGTGTCTCGGCACACGGGTGAGGAGAACTGGCTGGTGTCGGTGAGCCGGTCGCCGATCAGCTCCGGCTCGTACTGTTTGCGGATCATCTTGTTGATGTAGGCGCGGGAGAGGAGGTTTCTGTTGATAGTGCTGAAGTCCGACGTTTTATCGTAGCTGTTGAAAGGCGAGTTCAAAGCCTGAGCGAAATAAACCAATTGCGTCTTCCTCCGGGGTTTCTTCTTAAGGGCTTTCTGAAGTCTTTTTGGAAAGATTTTGCTGCTTATTTTGGAAACCTTTCCCGGGAACATCGAAGTAGGTATATCAGCGATGTTTGAATCGGAATAGGCGAATCTACATATTTCGGTATTATCTTCCGTAGAATACGACGACACGACGAATAATTTAGATATTTTTCGTTTGAAACCACGCTTGGGTTTAGTGTTGCAGGCGTGGTTGGAGACGGGCACCTTGCACTCGGCCTTCTTGTCTCGCGATTTGTTTCGCATCATGTCGGGCTTCCCAAGCGCCGTTTGTACGATGGCGGCGACGCGGTTGTTCTTGCTGTTGTTGGCGCTGGGCGCTTTGCCCTTCACCTCACGGAGCTCACGCTCCAGAGAGTTGATCTTCTGCTGTAGGTCTGTCACGTCTATTGGAATGCACGAAATTATTTTCACTTCTGTCTGTGATGGCGTGTTACCTGGAATATTATTTACATTATTAAATTAGATATATTGCGAGTTCTTTCCAAGGTTTAGGTACGGCTAATCTGACTCGACTATAATGTTTTTTACAGCCATCGTTGTTTGGATCATTTCATTAGCTTTTTACATCATTTGTTTGAAGTTCGTATTTATTGTTTAGTTTCCCGCTAACGACAGCTGTTTTCTGACAACTGGTACTATGAGTTTATTACGTTGTTTTACCTAAATTAAATGCTACACGACGCAGAAAATTTTCTAATCCTTTAAAACGTTGCTTGTATGGTAGACCCTGGTTATCTCTGCTCATGTTGACTGCTGACCACAACTAAAAGTTAAGATTATAATTACAAAACATTACTTTAAGCTATTTAAAATAAGCTTTACTAGATTTAAGAGAGGTATCATTTAACATAGTAATCTGTGGATACGATAGGCCTTAATTTTCGTGCCTTTGCTTACTGATCTTTGCCTTTACTAACTATTGTTTATTATCAACGAATTGAAGTCCTTTGCCTCCTATCCCTCCAATAATGTGGATATTTTTTTAGTTGAGAGGTGAACAACTTCACGACGACTTTTTACTATATTTTCTGTACTCAATTGAGATAACTCACCGTAATTTTTTTCTGTAACAATTATTTGTATGTATTATATCGTTCAGTTTCCTCGAAAACTATCAATTTCATATTTATTAACCGAATGATGATAACATAACGAAAATATTTGAGGTAATGACATGAATGACATTTGTGTCATGTCACAAATAGTTTATTTTTTGTTTTTAATTTGTAAATCTGGTAATAGGCTGGCCTGTTCGGTAAAATAATAACTGTTTTGGTAAAAAGAAGGTTAGTGGGGGAAGGGTGTAGGTGAATGTCAGATGGCAACTGGCTTGATTGTACTAAAAAAACTAGGTATTGTATACAGACCCGAAGAATTGGTATCTTTAACAGCAACTCCATCAGATTTTCAGCAATAGTATACAACAATAATAAAATACACATCGTTTCCAATATTTTTATTTTTAATTTAGTGGCAGTGAAGTTTTATTGGGTGGGTCTCGTGACATACAAACATAACCTGGTACTGCCTCAGCTTCCATACACGTCCATACCTGGCAGCGCTCTGCACTGGAAATCTCTGATACCGCGACCCACGACACGTACAGCAGACATACAATTCTTTCTACATTATAAAAATGCATTTACACGTACTGTTGCAGTCGTTATAGTAGACTTAGTGTACATAACTCACACTAAACCTACTTTAAAACGGCCTTAGTAGCCATTCAACGACTATGCGATAGTAATTTATGAACACATGATTGTCTAAACATATTCTAATATACGTCTTTACCAAAGGTTAGTTTGTTTTTTTTTTTAACGTAAATAAACCAGCGCTTGACCTCGACTCCACCTAAGTTAAGTGAAGACGCTGCCGAAGGATAGAGCGCGCTAGCTCAATAAGTGCCGATTCACCCTATAAGTGAGTGTTTCAAGTACCAAATTCCGCTTAAGATGTATTTGAACTTAAATGATTCGTTTACAATGTTACATTATAAAAAAAGTCTATGTGTATCAGAGATTTGCACAGCTTATATAAACTTAATAAAGCCATAAAAATAACATGTATATAGTTTGGCACAATTCATTGCTCTTTCACAAACGATTAAAAGTGCATTTAGAACAAAACAGGATTCACAATTCTATTCAATAATAGATAAGCCACGGTCTTATTTTTAATACGTTATCAAATAAACATTATTTTAATAATATACAAAATTTGTTAATAATTCCCGTTCGAGAATAATTTTTACCAACTTAAGAATTAAATAAACATGCAATGAATTTAAAATTAGCGTGTAAAACACGAAATGTTAAGAAAACTTTAAGCAGTTATGTCGGTTTTCATATTTTCAAACAATATATTTCTCATGAGATGACAGTATGTTGGACTTGTTATACGATTCAAATATCTACCTATCTTAATTAGATGTTATTGATTTAATATAGTTTATTTATTTATTTATAAAAAACACCGTAGTATTTATATCAGAAAATAAAATGTAAATCAATTAACGAAGAGTTTTAAACGTTTGTGAATCATGGAGCGGAAATATTAACAAAACAATGCAATAAATCATTTGGCACAAAAACAGTCTCTACGTGCGTCTGAATCATATGACACGTTTACTAAATATATTTACGTATAATCAATGTAAATCTTTTCGAGATAAAAAAAAAGTTTAAGGTGGGTTCTGACCAATGTTAAGAGGGGTTGTAACATGTTACACGTGTAGGGTTACAGGGAAACCATCAAGCAACGAGCTCGATGCGAACGTTACAACTCAACTTTACACTATGTAACGTCAGTAAATACGCACTATAAGCAATCAAGGAGAAAATGTTAATCGAATCTTTTTACAGTTTCCATGGTAACCAAACAGATGACTTTTGACATTTGAGCCCCGACTCAGTCTCTGAGCATACAATATTCATAATTATACATACAAACAAGACATGCTTGTCGCTTAGAACAAAAATATTATAACTTTGATATAGCAACACTTGTCCACTTCGTTAAGTTGGCAGCACTGGCAACGAACAATATTAAAAATATTAAACGTGTAAAATTATGAATAACAGACGCACTAAATCGATATATTTTTAATAAACGGCAAATCGCACCGCATTATTAGTATATTTGTATTCTACTATTTCAGTAGTTAATTCTTTCTAATGGCTAATGCATGTTCCTTACATAGATTTTTACTATTGACGTCGTTTAGTACGTGATTAATATTGTTACAATTACCTCGAAGTCAATCACCTTACTAGCTGCCGTAAAGACATAAATACTTGCACTAAAACATCCTTCAATATTCGACCGTACCAGATATCTTAGTAGCCAAATTCATCACATAAAAAATGTCAAATTACTCAACTAATCTTTACACATTTTCCCTTAAACATTCCATTTTATTAGCATTCATCGCGGCTCGCTCGACCGCTTTCTCAAAAAATTTATACATAATTATTACTATACACATGAAAATATTAAAACGGAACGTTTCGTTAATAATTAATAACTAGATATAATATAATGTGCGTAACGGACCGACACCACTGGATCACCGATAGCTCAGTACAAACGAACAAATTGATAATACACAACAAAGTACATACAAACCAGTTCGATGCTATCTCTTCCCACATCGTTCGTATCACCTGCACACATCGAACTGGCAAATTAGACAAAGAGGTAGAATTAATACATTTCTACTTATAAATAAAGCAAGCGTAACTCTTTTTACAATTAAAAATAAAACAAAATTTACAAACATTTTTTTTAAAATGATAGAACATCGATTCCATTTATATCTAAGAAAAAAATATTAGAAACGCAACAGAGAAGTTGCTAATTTCAATTATTATACGCTGTTAGATTCAAATGATTCAAGTCAATTAACTTATAAAATCGTAAAAAACATTTGTAACATTCGTTTGACAAACATTTTTATATAAGAAGACAATTGTTTTAAAACAATTTTTGCCAATTTAGGAGCAAGTTCAATTATCTATATTGTGTAATTGTAAATGTTATTATATATTATATATTGTGTAAATTTATCATGGGATTCTTAAACTTCACTCAATACTAAAAACAAGGCAGGTAATGTTCATGTCAAACAATTTTACAACTCATGCCTATCGTGAACCATACAACTTCATACAGATTCATATCATACATTAATGTGTTAAACGTCCACGTCTCTGTTCTATACAAAAATTAAAAACATTGTACAATAATACTAGGATACCATAGAGCTAATATATTATATATAGAAAGAACTGACTTACAACTACCTATACCCATCTGTCTCGGCGACAGAACGCGGTGACGGTATATCGTAATTACAACCTCTTTTACAATGATTAATTAGTACAATTTATTATATCTATTTTATAAACTTTATGTCTCCTGGAATACCGTTTCGATTTGCTCTCTGAATATTACATGTCTCCGAGCGGACGTGGCGTCGTCGCCTGGAAGGTGGCAGTGTACGGCGCGTTGAAGTCTTTTGTAAAGGACAGGGAGCGCGTCGAATCAGTGACGACACCGGGCCTCGCTTAGGACAGCTCCTAAATATTCGCTGTATACTTTACACTCATCTAGATAACATAATATATGAGCAAATCTTTCATCTTGGCCAGCAATCGTAAGGTACCTAATACCACGAGTATAATGCCTAAATAATTGTTAATTATTATTGTTGGAGTCTTATTTCAGTTACAGAGCGTTGACTTAATTCGATACTGAGATGTTGACTATGATTATAAATGACGCTCCAATGTTCGTGCGTTACCCAAACTAATATATGTACCTTAAAGATTAGGCCAATGTGAGTGCGGCTCGTACGTGTACGACACAACTGTGCCTATGTCGGGGATGTTCCGCGCCGGTAACCGAAAACATGGAAATTTTAATGATTTATTTTGTAAATCGTCACTAACATTTGTATAATTTATTATTTTATCTAAGTACATTGACGATAACCTTGATGTTGACCTGGCCGTGCGTCAGGCCACGGCGAATGCCCGCGGCGGGCCACTTGACTTATCATTCACCTTACAAATCAGTAGGAAGTCAGTACCTATCATAATTCCGCTATTTATAAACTAAAGTCAGGGCCGGTGCAGCGCCGGCAGGCACGACCGTTTGCCTCTGACTAATTTCATACAAGTCTCTAGTCCACTGCGACTCGCGGCACGTTTCGGGTTCCGATCGTTGTGTAGCGATCCCTATCGAACTGGCGAGTCGACTGCGTGGCGTGAGGTGTCGCGGACGCCCTGCGTGCCCCGGGGGCGAGCGGGGCTCGAGCGAGTCGGACGCGCGTTCATAGCGGTGTGAGCGGGCGTGCGGCGCGGCGGGCGCGGTCAACGCGCGCGGCACAGCGCCAGGCGCAGCGCGGCGGCGGGCGCGGCGCCGCACAGGCCCGATCAGAGCCGGTCTTCCTCCTCCTCTTCCTCGCCCTCGTCTCCGGCCTCCTCGTTCTCCTCCCGGTAGCCGGGGTGTTCGCTGATGGCATAGTAGTTGCCGTTGTAGATGACGCCGAGTTCCCGCAGCGCGTCGCCCCGGATCGTCGCCTTTATCGTCCAGTTGTAGCAGTCGTCCGATTCGGACTCCCGGTCTAGTCGCTCCACGTCGAGAATCTTGGAGCTCAGTCTCTCCAGGATGATGCCGATGTCTTTAATGGTGAGGTGCCGTTTTTGATCGACGCTGAGCTGGTCGATTAGTAGGAGGAACTTCTCGGAGGTGACCGCCTCGTCCTCCACGAGCGTGTTTTCGGTCTCGCTCTCGGAGGAGTCTCGATCGCCTCGTCGCGCCGACTCGGCATCGAGGAAGCGCACGTGCCCCTTGGGTCGGCCTTGCGGCGAGGCTCGCGGCTGCGCGTCCTGGATGGGTGAGGTGGCGACACTCTTGTGTACAGCAATGCGCCGCCCCTCCTCGTGCAGCGCACAGCAGTGGAAGTCGCACTCGTCAGGCGGTGGGCGCGCAGGCGGGTGTGCGGAGGAATGAGCGGCGTGTGGCGCGTGCGCCGCGTGCGTCGCCGCGTGGCCGGCATGTGGGGTGTGCGCGCGGCAGTCGGCCGTATGTACGTGTTGGTCGAGCGAGCCGGCGGAGCGCGTAAGGCGCGCGCGCGGCGCGGGCTCGTCGTGGTTGACGACAGTGATGTGCGGTGGCGGCGGCTGCGGGCGATCCAGCGAGGTCTGGATCACGAGCGAAGGCCTGCGATCGGGCTTGGGCTGGCGCGAGGGGGAGCGCGCGGCGGGAGACGCCTGCGGCCGCTGGTCCCAGTGCAGCACCACCGTGACGCGCCCTTTGTTGTCCATGATTTTCCACGAAGGCGTCTCATCGTGTAGCTCGAGCGCGTGGATCGTCTCGCACACTATTTTCGGGATCGCCGATATCGCTAGAATGATTTTCGTTTTCGATTAGTGTCATATAATTATTTTTAGATGTAAAATAACGAGTGTTTATCATAAATCACACAATAATGATTTAATTAAGGAATTTTGCTTTCGCCCAGAATTGACTAATCATGTTTTGACTCCTCTAAGGCTTTATACGAATAGGGAAGACGTTTCGTATAAAAAAATGTAGGTTACAGGAGAACTAACCAGCCTTGATGACGTCGACCCCCGTGGGGTACCATCGCTCGCCGGTGCGCAGCAGTAGCAGCACTGTGTGCGGGGGAAGCGTGCGCCAGTACTCGCCGTCCTCTACTTGCGTGCCGTCACTCTCAAGCACCAGCCGCACCGGCTCGCTCGCCGCTACCGATAACTTCTCCTTACCTAGCAATACGCAATACCTTTCATTAATTTACATAGACTTTAAAACATCTTTTAAACTTAGAATTAATCCCCAACCAAGCATCGGACGTAACTAGCGCTAGTCCGGCTCGGTCCAGAAAGCGGGTCAGACGGATGCAAGGTGAGTGGCAATTGGCCAAGCTTGGGAAGCGGGTCAAACGTACGCAGTGGAGCGCGAGCCCTGCTCACCCGGTACTAAGCCGCTTACGACCACCGCGCGCGTTTAAATGCAGATAAAAAGCTTACCACCCTTAAGGTGACACAAGTCTCAGCTTGTATCTCTCTAAAAATCTTGTTTAAAAACATTATAGACGTCTTTACACCTATTGGCAATAATAAAAATAGTTACATATTTTTATGAAAAATAAAAACAAACGGAGACACAAAGGTTTTTTAATTAATTGTAGACTTTTAAGAGGGAGTAGCGATGTGCCAACGGGCAGCGTGATGGAAGACATAAATAGAAATGTTTAGAACAAGCACTCGTGTGTCGACTTAAACGGCGGACGTCGCGCGCGGTAACACAAAAGGCTTTTCTTTAAAGTTCAAGGCTAGAGACGAGCACCAGTTTCTACTTAAAATAGATACATCTTGTGTCGCTTATCAAGTTTTTCTTAAAACATGTTAAAGCTGCTTCATGTTATACAGTTACCTTGGAATACAACATTCTTTACCAAAAATAAAACGGATTAAAAACATGAAATTCTAGCCACCCACGATACATAGAACCTATTTTATTAAGCCCAAACAGGTTACCCATAACTTAACTTTGCATGTTTGAAATCTACAAGTCATTTAAGTTTCATTGATAATAACAATGTTTCGACAGACTCCTGTTTTCAACAAGTTTGAAATGTATTAAATGAGCGGCGCTTGCGCAGCCAACGATTTAAA
Source organism: Papilio protenor (assembly GCA_029286645.1). Taxonomy (NCBI): domain Eukaryota; kingdom Metazoa; phylum Arthropoda; class Insecta; order Lepidoptera; family Papilionidae; genus Papilio; species Papilio protenor. The sequence goes on from JAGSMZ010000022.1 coordinate 405,035, forward strand.
AAAATCGCAGTAACTAAAGCACATTGTTAATTAGCTCAAAAACTAGTTTTTAAAGGCAACCTTTCAAGCGAATACTCCAAGTAAAAGACTTTAATTAAAAAAGAAAATCCTTTTCGTGATGAAGAAAGACGTAGGGGTTTTCAGTTGAAGTGGGTGTAAGTGGGTCGCGGCGGCCGGTGGCGGCGCGGCGCGGCGCGGCGTAGCACTCGCGGATATCATGCGACAGTTTATTAGGAAATAAATAAATGTATAAAGCTTATAGCAACAATGTTTAATTAACAGATAATGATTTTATTTTTGATTATTGAAAATAATAAATTAGATTCATAATGGATAAATTATCAGACTTGTATTTTATGTTACTTTTGTAAATGTTGTAATATTTCTATGTTGTATGTAGTATAGAAAATACAAAAATAAGAATTTACATTTTAAGGGTATTTCTATAACTATTTAAAGTCAATTTGAATGTGATAGTTACAAATTCTACTTATTCCTTAAGTAATTTGTTATCTTATCTATTTAAACTTCACACTTCAAATATAAATTGAAAATGTTAAAAAAAATTTGAACACCAACCTCTGTGTATTAACTCCTCAAAGCTGGTGACCACCAGGCCCTTCCTCACGTTCCTAGAACTGTCCCATATCTTGAAAGGCCTCTTCCCTCTAACCTCCTGCACATCAAATGTCAATACATTAGGTGTTAAAAGTCAATTACTCCTTCAAATTAAAGAAAAAAATATTTAACTCATTTCATTTATCAATTACAGAAATAAGTACTGCGTTTGGATAAATATTTCATGCATTTACTGGCCAATTTTTTTTTCTGTACTTGTTGAAAAATAAATAATATTTTCTAAACATTTATTAAGTTTCATTAAATGGTGATGTCATACATATAATTTTGTAAAAAATAATATAATAATGTTCGAATCAATAAACTCCTTAGAACATTGGAAGACGACAAACATACATACATGACTGAATGATCACCAATATACCACTAATGAAACTAATATGATAAAGCGTAGGTGTCATGCATTATGGATCCGCTACGACTGCTACGGACTACGGCACGTCGTTGTCCGTAGACAGTCGTAGCCTGGACTGATGCAGCGGTGCAACGCCCTGCGACCTGCGCTCCCGCCCGCCCGCGCGCCCCGCGCCCCCGCCCCCGCCCCCGCCCCCGCCCCCGCCCCCGCCCCGCGCCACGCACTGTGCGTTGACCTACTGACATCGCCACCCTGCACGATCTTTAATCTACAACTTGGTCCAGCGCTGGGCAAAGAATTTTCTTAGATATTTTTTTCTAACGGCTGTAGGTCTGAATATCTTTTTACATTAATATGTTAAACACGTTGCAATTTGTTTTTGTAAAATGACTTTAATTCTGAATTAAAACTGTAAGGGGCAATACAAACTTTCTAAAAAATTTAAAAACGCCTGATTTTACAAAAAATCTGTGATTTTTCTAATTTTTCACAAAGCATTTCCATAGTCCAATGGTGTAGTGGTGTCAGCGGATGTCATTGGATGACGGGGATGGTATATACAGAGGTGTAGCGTGAACAATGCGGCGAGTCAAAGCAGTGGAGTCGATCTCTGTTTCATTGGATTTGCATTTGTTTTACGTGAAGGCTCCGGTTTGCGAAATGTCCACTAATTTATATCTAATGCTTGCTTCTAAGATTTTTTGGAAAGTTACCTCCTGTATTTCAACAATCATTTTCACCAAAATTAAAATAAAATCACTTCACTAAATTCGTTAAGGACCCACTTTCACCACAGCACTGCAGTCTTCCTAAATTTCTGTCGTTATGATACTTCATTATAGTCTTTATTGAGCGCTCGGGATAAGTTTCGAGTGCCTTCGGAACAAATCTCTAAGTGTCGTATAATAAAACGATACACTTCAACTAACTTTGATAAGCTGTCGGTTGATACAGACACAAAAAAAATACAAACAAAAAAAACAAACAGTTATCTCAAGTCAAAATAAGATACGTAATATCAATAATCCGTAAAAAAATAGATTATACAATTTTCAAACACACCCTTTCACGTGAACGTCACGGGCAATAATCGAATAAACAATTTTACACGGCCACACTATCGAGTATAAAAGTAGGCACACGGAGAACCGTACGCGGTAGTACAGTCTTTACGTAACGCCGGTAGCCGCTCGCCGGATCCTGTGCAGCGGCTCGATGCGATATGACGTTTCCGCGATAACGCCGCTAATTTGTATATTTACGGCATGGAAGAGATGTTTTAATTGAATTAGTTCAGACTAGAGGTTAAAAGGCGGGCGGCGCGGTGCGCGCGGGCCAGCGCCGCGGCCGCTCTGTCGACTCATGACTCGCGACTCGTGACCGGGTCGCGGCCTCCCCGCGCGCCGCGCCGCCTCGCGCCCCGCGCGCTCCGCCCCCGCCCCCGCCCCGCGCAGCCCGGGCGACCCCGAACCCGCAGTGCAGCGCCCCCGCCCCACCCCCGCCCCCGCCCCCGCCCCGCGCAGCCCCGTACCACCCCGATGCCGTAACATCGTTGGAGTTAGCAGCGCCGATGATGCACATTTGGAGCACAATTTGAACAGACCTTTGACTGTCTCTCTTTTGGCAGCTAAAGTGACAGCTAGTTTGATATATACAAATGTGAATAGAAAGTTTTATTTTCATACACTCGTTGAGTTAAGTACTGCCGGACGTTCACCTGCAGCGAGCGACCCGCTTGCCCGTGACAATGCGGTGATAAGCCTCCTAAGTATAGATATACGAGTACTACTAATTCGCCTGGTACTCGTGTCAACGTATGGGCCAGAGTATTTTATTACAAGATATAATATTAAACGTGATAGTTAAATAAATAACAAAATTTGATCAAGTTTTATTAAAACAGCCTAGTATACTACGTATAGCAATGAACGACGTAACGGGCTACAAATTGCTACGACGTAGCCTCCTACGAAAATGATAATGATAATCATCATCATCGTCATAAATAATGATAAAATCGGTAGAACAACTATAAATCACGGAGCATGCTTCTCGCAAAATTGCAATCACCTAATGTGCTACGAACAACAGATAAACCACACGTAGCAGGCTACGAACATCATTTGCGGTTGATTTTTTTTTAATTGAAGTTAATTAGTGCTAATGTAATTGGTCATGTTATTTTCTTAAAGTAGTGGGCAGCGAGTGGGCAAGGCTCGTAAGTCTTACCCGAGTCAACGCGCCACCAACGCAACATCACCGTATTAATTACAACTTAAACTTCGGATTTCAGTGTTCGTGGCTAATTTCTTATGATCATAAACACCCACGGGCTGAACTTTTATCAAATTTCTTCGGGCAATATAATTATTGTTGGTCACGTTGGCGGAGGATACTTTAGTTATACGAGTAGTACCTAAGTTAAAAGACTTCGCATTGTATTTAAAATTCTTTGATTAGTTTAATAATTCAGTTTTGGCTTTATTTTATTTTACTGAACTAGCTATAGTCTGCGACTTCTGTGGTTTGAACGAATTTTTAAAATACCTTAAATAAATGATAAGTGAAAAGTGTTTTTATGAATTTCCAAGTAAGGCGGATTCGTAGAGCTCGCCTACGTATTGTAGACACTGTGTAATTTTTAAGATTTTGGGTAGAGTAGTTTGTGCGTTGATTTACAAATCATTCAGTAACTTCTTCTATATCTTGCTATTGTTGGAATTGAGATAAATATAGATCTATCTATATTCTATACTAATAAAATAAAGCATATACACACACTTCTTAGTCATGTGTCATGTAGGATGTTAGCAATCACAGTATATTTTTGAATAATTCTGATTTTAATAAAAAGCTCTACACCTACGACACGCTTTAGGCTATATATTTTCAAAGTATTAAACTTAGGGGGTAAGTAAACGAGAAAAAACCGTTACGCAGGAAAAAGAGAAAACAGCAAAAATAGCAAAAACAACAGAATAAACAGCAGCAAATAAGTAAGATTGCCATGGTAACGGTAATCGTTATCCAATGTCAAAAGCCTTCCTTGTCATTTGTGCTTTTGAATTTTAACATTTGCAATTGAAAGATTTACAAATCGTACTCTTACTAATGTTATAAATGCGAAAGTTTAGATGCATGGATGGATGGGTGTTTGTTAGAGTTTGTAGCCTAAACGACTGAAGAGATCTCGATGAAATTTGGCATAGATATAAAGGATAGTCTGGAAGAACAAATAGGCAACTTGCTTTTGTTTTTTTTTATTCCGCGCCAACGTAGTCGCGGGCGAAAACTAGTGTAAACAATAAATAAACTTATAATTGGATGTGGATGAAGCTGCACGGGAACAACTAGTGTTAGATATACTGAGAGACATTTTGAACCACATAGTTGTTGAATTGTTGAATGAATCTATTAACATTGAAAATCATGACTAACTAAATTAACTACTAAAAAAACTAACATTTTAACAATATGAAAAAAGCGTTGCAACATTTTCATTGTAATTCGTGATAACTATAACTAAAAGTTTAAAGGTGCCATTATTCTAGCGTCAGGCTCAAAGCGAAAATTGAATTCCGCTGTAGATTTCAAATTAGTTTTGAGAGCAGTTCTATTTCAGATTCTCTTATAATTGCACTCATAGACACCGTCTGTCCGTCTGTCAGAGCGTCTCTCTAACTTTACCTTGGAAATTATTTTGATATGATTAAGAATTTTTAGGCAAATGTCAGTTAAACAAATGTAGAAGTAAAATCATTGTTTTTATTGTTCAAATGTAAAATGCACCTTAGTTACTAAGCGTTATCTACTCTTAATGTGATACGAAAACATATTTTCACCTACCAAATCGATCCATCATCCGTCATCATAGTCTGTAATATTTTTTTATTAGAAGCAAGCAACTGAGCCCGCGGCGTATTACAAAAACGGACTAAGTTAAGCTTTAGCTTGTCTGTTCTTGCAGACAATGTACTACATGTGTACAAAACATCTAACTTTTTTGATATAAGTTATAAGCAAGGTGATTTAACAATTGTAAATGGTGGGGTACATCTATACTATCTATACGATATTATAAAGAGGAAAACTTTGTATTTTTGTATTTTTGTATTTTTGTATTTTTGTATGTATTGAAATAACTCAAAAACTACTGGGCCGATTTTAAAAATTCTTTCACCATCGGAAAGGTAATTTATCTGTGAGTAACATAGGCTATATTTTATTATTACTAATGTTTAGGAACTATTAATAAACAGCGTGTTTCTGGACGCCGGCGTTAAAAATTCACGAAACTTTAACTTTTAAAAAAGACTTAACTATTATCCAATGAATTGCAAATGAAATTTATTACGAATCATTGATTTACAATAATTTTAAAACGACAACAAGAGTCGGCTCGCTGGGGCTGTACACGCGATCTCCACAAAAATCCCTCGGGAGGGGGTTTATGAGGATCTTTATGATCGGATTAATGCTTAAACGAAGGGATTAGTGAGGTGCCTTCGTCTGCAAGCGTCGCGGCGCGCCGGCCACCCCTGATCGATATTACGTAGTAACATCACTAGACTGGCCACAAACTGTTATTTACACTAACTCTGTACTATATTTTTATACCAATTAAGATTCACTTACCATGAGTTTAATATCCTAAACGTGTAATACAAGGGTTGTAAAAGAGCACTTTAACTTTTAAAAAAGACTTAACTATTATCCAATGAATTGCAAATGAAATTTATTACGAATCATTGATTTACAATAATTTTAAAACGACAACAAGAGTCGGCTCGCTGGGGCTGTACACGCGATCTCCACAAAAATCCCTCGGGAGGGGGTTTATGAGGATCTTTATGATCGGATTAATGCTTAAACGAAGGGATTAGTGAGGTGCCTTCGTCTGCAAGCGTCGCGGCGCGCCGGCCACCCCTGATCGATATTACGTAGTAACATCACTAGACTGGCCACAAACTGTTATTTACACTAACTCTGTACTATATTTTTATACCAATTAAGATTCACTTACCATGAGTTTAATATCCTAAACGTGTAATACAAGGGTTGTAAAAGAGCACTTTAACTTTTAAAAAAGACTTAACTATTATCCAATGAATTGCAAATGAAATTTATTACGAATCATTGATTTACAATAATTTTAAAACGACAACAAGAGTCGGCTCGCTGGGGCTGTACACGCGATCTCCACAAAAATCCCTCGGGAGGGGGTTTATGAGGATCTTTATGATCGGATTAATGCTTAAACGAAGGGATTAGTGAGGTGCCTTCGTCTGCAAGCGTCGCGGCGCGCCGGCCACCCCTGATCGATATTACGTAGTAACATCACTAGACTGGCCACAAACTGTTATTTACACTAACTCTGTACTATATTTTTATACCAATTAAGATTCACTTACCATGAGTTTAATATCCTAAACGTGTAATACAAGGGTTGTAAAAGAGCACTTTAACTTTTAAAAAAGACTTAACTATTATCCAATGAATTGCAAATGAAATTTATTACGAATCATTGATTTACAATAATTTTAAAACGACAACAAGAGTCGGCTCGCTGGGGCTGTACACGCGATCTCCACAAAAATCCCTCGGGAGGGGGTTTATGAGGATCTTTATGATCGGATTAATGCTTAAACGAAGGGATTAGTGAGGTGCCTTCGTCTGCAAGCGTCGCGGCGCGCCGGCCACCCCTGATCGATATTACGTAGTAACATCACTAGACTGGCCACAAACTGTTATTTACACTAACTCTGTACTATATTTTTATACCAATTAAGATTCACTTACCATGAGTTTAATATCCTAAACGTGTAATACAAGGGTTGTAAAAGAGCACTTTAACTTTTAAAAAAGACTTAACTATTATCCAATGAATTGCAAATGAAATTTATTACGAACTCATTGATTTACAATAATTTTAAAACGACAACAAGAGTCGGCTCGTTGGGGCTGTACACGCGATCTCCACAAAAATCCCTCGGGAGGGGGTTTATGAGGATCTTTATGATCGGATTAATGCTTAAACGAAGGGATTAGTGAGGTGCCTTCGTCTGCAAGCGTCGCGGCGCGCCGGCCACCCCTGATCGATATTACGTAGTAACATCACTAGACTGGCCACAAACTGTTATTTACACTAACTCTGTACTATATTTTTATACCAATTAAGATTCACTTACCATGAGTTTAATATCCTAAACGTGTAATACAAGGGTTGTAAAAGAGCACTTTAACTTTTAAAAAACGATAAAAAACAACACGCATAGTTTTAATAACTTCGATGGAATTGATAGGTTTAAATTGATAGAAATACTTACCTTTTCTATTGGGTCAGTGAGTAAGGCCAGCTTCATGAAATTAAATAGAAGTTGACATTAAGTTTTTACCATATAAATTAACGATTCATTTAATTATGGTTGTAGTTGATAATCGGAAAGACGAGATTTATTTGTTTTCAATTGGAATACAACATTCTTTCTATTGGAAAACAAAGTAAAATGTGGAGCGTTCATCGAGCGCGTGTCATTGAAAATGTGTAAGAAGATTAGAGAACAAGCTGCTTGAAGCCTCAACAAATCAATGCGACCTCGACGCGACACAAGCCAGTCGTTCGACCTCGGTTATTAGTTAACACTGTAATATTAAACTATACAAAATATGTACGAGATAATCATGATTTCCAAATTGACATAATTTTATCGATAGAATGGATGTGTTAATTATATTAATTACTTACTTAATAGATAATAGAATGGATGCGTTTTTAAGTTATTGAAAACTACTATTTAATAATTAATAATCATATTATTTGATTTAATTTCAATTATTTATATACCTACATAACTTAATCATAAATAAAATTAAGTAATTATGTTACATTGTTTCTAAATGGTGTGGGTGGATATGAGATTAGTGACACCTACGTTTGTTTGCACAAATGCTCTATCGTATATTTTTGTCAAAAGTTCAGTCGCCCACGGTGCGACGAAAATAGTCAATATCAATAGTGGATTATAGCCATCTAAAGTTAGACATAGACGTATTTAATATAAAGTCACCTCTCTAGTTAGAAGGGCATTAAAAATTCGTTGGCACGCCCTCAGAGGTCAGTTTAATGTTGAGAGTGTGTTCACACCGTGCGGTCGGCGGCCGTAGGCTATGTGTACTCGTAAAGGAACGGTGTGAGTGGCCGCCACGTTTATTGTGTGTCGATGTAAGAAAGACTGTAGTTAGATACTATTGGACTTTTAATTGATGTATACTCTTTAATTGATGCACTATACTCACTAACAAGTTACAACAATGTCTTACATAGGAGTAGATTACGAAGGGCGTGTGCAAAGCATTTTTTATTTAAGAGAAGGAGACAAACGAGCGATGGGAACACAGAGGTGGTCAACGACGCCCATGGACATCCGCAACATCAGAGGAACTACAGCTGCGTTGCCGGTCTTTGAGGAAATTGTTGGCTCGCTTCTTGAAGGACCCAAAGTCGTACTGGTTTGGAAATAGTATAATAATTGGTTTGGAAGTAAATTCTAGTTTCCCTTTTTTGAATTGTGAAACCGGAGTCAACGTTAGTTAAAGTAAATAATACCCGATTACCTTAATTACATACATACAAGTATATTACATACTTATTAAAAAACTGAACGAAAGGCGAGTTTAACGTCTATAATACTCGTATTTGATGTGGCAGGTGCTTAGGTGTAAGAAAATCAATAAAGTTGATGAACCACCATCAAATTTACATTAGGCCACTCATCGTTACTTCATACAATATTTTAATATCGTGTATAAAATCTACCCAGTAAGAACCTATCTTATAGTAAACTACATATTACTATTTCAAATCTTATCTTCTTTCAATCTCGGAGTAGTACTCTGGGTGAGGAGGACATATATAGCGATTAATACTCTTTAACACGTTTTCTGCGACAAGTAAAATCATAATTCTTCATCTGGTGCGGCGGCGCCCTCAATGCGCCCCCCATGACATTTCCACCAGTGCGTGGCAGGTCTTTCTAGACCCACCAGCACTAGGATATAGTAATTGCTATAACTTTGTGGAAACATAGTGTACACATTTTATGTAATGTAATGTACACCTGAGATAATCGTTTCGCAATAGCGAGAGGCACCGAGTTACGCCAATATCGGCCTGTTACGCAGTGAGCGTGTTAACATTGTATTGTATTACCATCATCAACTCACTATACATCCCCAATGAGCTTGGATCCTAACCTAAGTTAGGGGTGACTAGGAATGACAATCTCTGTACTCTGTACTCTGTACTCAGTTAGGTAGAAATTAAGTTTACAACTTTGAAATGTCAACTTTCAAAATATGTATAAAATACATAAATGCCAATTCCAATACTGCGACTAGTATTCGAAGATGGTATAAAAGCTTTTACCAATTTAATATATTTGCGTCTGAATGTAAAATTAATGCAGCATCCACTCAGAGACATAAACATAGAATATTTTATGAATCAATTTCGATGTGATAGAAATGATACCTTTAAGTGCAGTGAGAGCTTATTTTTGTTTGTATATTACTCTATTTGCATAATGAAGGGAAAACAATAAGAAAAATAAGGTGGGAAAAAGATTATTCGTTTATCTCGAGATAAGCCATGAGTACAAGGAATTCTATGTAGTTACTAAAAGAAAGAGTTTTGAAAGATCTAAAGAGGGACTTCTTTTAGTTGTGATTTTACTGCAGTGTTCTGATTTAACTAATGTATGGAAAGTCGTGCTTTCAAGTTTTACTTAGCTAAAATGAACCCTTAGAAAGGGTAATACTGAAAAAGTTGCCGATGGCGGCACAAATATGACTGAATCGTGATGTGGCAGGTTCAAACAATGCTGAAAATGGCATTTTTCAACCAGTGTAATGTCAAAATATATTTTTTAAATAACATTATGATAAAAATGACAGTTTAAATAGAAGCAAACTCATCATTAATTTAGTAAATTGTTTAGAAAACGTTTTTGTTTGAAGTTCTTGACAGCTTTACAACACTGTACATTACACCGAATACTAGGACAAATAGTACATAAGCATTAACAACGTGAACATTTTTCAGCAAAGAAATAGGTTATACAGTTACAGATTCAATACTTCTAACGGCTTGGCCCTGTCTTGAAGAGGCCTGTACGCATGTGCCGTGCCCGCTAATAGTATTCAGCTTTTCATATCATGTCAACCACAAGTCTAACATGATTTAAAGAAAAATAATGACTAGCACTTAAAATAAAAACTATCTAATTCTTTATACACGATTTAAATAAACAAAATCTAGATACTCCGTACCATTTTGAGAAGTCAGTGAACTTTTCATATACTTAGGCACTTACTTAGATAAGGTAATTGAAAAACATCAGTAATACACACGTATAGTCAAACCATAAATCAAAATACGCGATAAATTCATAGGGTTTAAAGAGAAAGGAACATTTAGGCAAAGTTTAACATGTAAACATGGCCTAATTTTAAATCCCTGCTGCAAAATCAATAGTGGCTGAAAGGATCCGCACATAAGAACATCGTGTAATCTGGCACAGATTTTGAATAATGCAAGTTGCATGTGCAACGGGCTACGGTAGAGAGAGCGAGACGCGGATAGACGGCAAGAGGCGCGCGCGAGCGAGACGGCGGCTGCGGCAGTGCCGGGGCAGGGTCCGGCACCCTGGCACTTTCGAACACTCCTTCACCGAAATTCACTGAATTACAGAAAAACAAGGGAGTCGTGGATGATCCAGATGGTCTCCGGCGGCACGGGGGCACGGGGTCGCAGGCCGAGGATAATAACCATGGGTCCGGGCGCGCCGGGCGTGCCGGAGCGTGCTAGCTGCAGGGCGGCGGCGCCGGTCGCGTCGCGGTTACCTCTCTGGCCATCGCGGCATGACCGCCGGAGGCCGTGGGCGCGCGCTCACGCCGCCATCTTCGTGGGGCACAGCCCGGGGCTCGCGTCGCGACTCGCGGACCACTCGAGCGGTGCGCCGCGTGGGCGGCGATCGATGCACGCCGCGCGCAGGCGCCCCGCCCCGCCCCGCGCCCCTTGCCTCGCCGCGCCCCGCGCTCCGGTGCATCCGCCCTGACCCACTTGCCGCGCACACTGACCTCTTTCCCGACACTTCCAATAGACCGATTCGCGATGCGACTTACCCTTCCACTACCTTCACAATACACCATTATTCGCACCAGTGTCGAATAAACCACATTTACTTGGAGACGAAGTCACTTCCACAAGTAGTTTGTTAATTTAATAATATCTTGTATTGCATCGGAGACGGCGCGATAAATTTATGTTTATCCGCTGCGGGCAAACAATGAATAACGAACTGGAAAATTAAAGCAAATTCAGTTAGAAGTTGAGTTCGCTTAATTTTTTTGCTGATTCGTCGATGTTAATGTAATATTGTTTGTTTAATAGAAGCGAAGCTAGAGGTTCACTTTTTTGTAATAAAAGCGGCGGAAAGTAAAACGAACTTTTTGTGTTAGAAATATCGCCCAATATCTTACTTATTTGTACAATATAAAGCAAAGCATTTACATATTTAGTATAAAGTGTCATGCACTTTGTATTAAGCTTTTTTTATAAATGGCAAAAATACATGGGTAATAAGGAAGCTCCTAACCTGACAGCGTAGGGTAGTCGGTCGGTAATCGATACAAATGAAAACGGCCCATATACAGAAACATTTTATCGGTCGTGTTGTAGTTTCAGTATATTTACCTATTAGTTATTGAGTGAAAAGGAAATGTCGAGCGCTCTATTTAAAAATCGCCCCCAAAATCTAGCGTATGTACAATATATACCTGTGTATACTAGTCTACTTTGATTAATTATTCCATGTGATAGCGCGCTAGTTTAACGAGTTCGCCGATGCACCTATCTAATTCGAAAATCCTTTTTGTAAAGTAAGTCAATATACATTTACCAGACTTTTTATTTCAACATATTTATTAAAACAATTACAAGAAATACGTAGCGTTGAATGCATATTTATCCGAACTAATCTGTTCCGCCCACTTTTAATAACCAGTGTTGTAGTCCTGAATTTTACAATATTATAGTTTACAACTTGCAAGTGTGGTTCAATATTTGAGATAACAAGATCAAAATATTTTGTGCTATCAATTAAAACGTTTTAGTAGACATTATTTTTTTCAACGAGCAGCACAGTAGATTTAAATTTGGCAACCCCACGTGAGGTAATGTCAATGTCAATCAAAACATCAAAAATATTAATATGTACAGAATTTCGGTTCGATGACCGAGAGTTATCTTTTATTAAAAAAATAGTTATAATAAAGCAAAAGTCGTTAAAGTAACACTCAAAAAAGTTATCCAATGCAAATACTTCAGCCACTATGAAGGATATGTCGGTGTACATGACTGACTTTTTAAGTGGAACCATGGGTTGAATTATTAAAAACAATAACGGGACGAATGGACCACCGTTGTATTGTAAAAAGTACGTAATGCTCAGTTATTTACTACGTTATTTACATATATTCATAATATTTTAACATAAACTATACTACTGGTCTTTTCTAACAACTGTTCAAATATTTATACATCGCTAACACCCACGCAAATATTGTTGGTTCAAACGATGCTATCTCGTTTTTATTAAGTACTTAAATAATAAGGTGAATACTACTCTTAATATTTCAGTCATATGTTACAAGTTAGTCCCACTTTGTAAACCTCTCAATTCTAAATGTTTTGTTATTTAGTAATAGGTATACGGTTTCCGCAATTCCACTGCTAGCGCGTATTTTCCGTGGTACTAACGTTATGTTAGGAAATATTTACTTAAGATCAAAGAGTACTTAATTATGAATTTATTTTATTTATTTTAATCTACCTAGAATAAATGGACAACAGACTTATCAAAAGTTTTTCCTCTTTTAAATTGGAATGTGCAATACAATTCGCGGTATTTTAAATGTTGCAATATCTGATTAAAATAAACCATGATGTTACAATGCATGTAATAGATCATGCATAATGTATGTTTGTATGCATTAACATTTACTTGTGGTTAGACAATATTTATTTATATATTTTCCTTTAAGAACTTCCTGTTATAACTTCTTAGTGCCTTACTCAACAGTAATTATTAGTACAGATGTATTTTTAAGCAGAATTTAAAAAATGCTGACAATATTTCTAAATAACAATAGTATAGTTATTGAATTAATAAATTATGAATTGACTTGGTGTTTCCATGCCTGTGGTATTAAAAAAAACTTAATTAGTAACCTAGGTGTTCTTCCCTATGTTTCATATCAATGCCAAATTTCAGCAAGATCCATCAAGCTGATCTGGTGACACATAGTAACAATCATCTATCCATGAAAAGTCAGGACATTCTAAACTTAAAATCAATGATATTGGCCTTCCTTGTATATGTGTTTTTTATGTGCATTGTGTTGATAATGTTAATGTGTGGTGTACAGGACAGCACTATGATGCTGCTGCGCATAAACATGCGCACAGCGTTGGCCGCGCTGTGCATCACAGTCCTCCTTATTATAGTCTTCTGGACCCGCTGTGGAGAGCTCTCACATAGGCCAAGTACGTAAAAAGATTCGACATTGTTTCTGTTTCAATAGATTAACTAACCTGGACTAACAAAATCTTTGACAAACAATTCTGTTTGTAGTAGGCTTGATATTGTCAAATGGTCTGCCGGAGCGAGGAGCTGTTGCTGGCAGTGATGGACAGGAGATTGAGTGTGTTATCAACGGAGAGTACTCTGTGGCGTGTCGCCGCGACAGGGACCAGGTTTACCTGCCCTTCTCTTTTATACACAAGTACTTTGAGGTTAGTCACACTTATATTGGTTGAATTTTTTTTCTATGTCAGAAAATGAGCAATCGGTCACCTTAATTTGACGAAATGCACATGTATTGCCTACCATTTATGGACAGAGAAGGGTATGCACAGAAAGAGATATTTCCCCCTTTCTATGCTTGTCTGTCAAATCCACTAGGAGGGGGACTAATTTTCGGTATCTGTCATGCATTTAAATTAGTTTAACTTAATGACATTTTTATTTTATTATTACTTTTTGCAATCAGGTTTATGGCAAGATAACATCGACAGATGGCGTGGATAGGTTCGAATGGTCTCACAGCTACAGTAAAATTTATCATCCGAAAAAAAAATATGACCCACGAGGAACTTTTACCACATTTGAGAACTACAATGTAGAAGTGCGGGAGCGAGTTAAATGTATTAGTGGTATAGAAGGTGTCCCGGTGTCGACCCAGTGGGAACCTCGGGGATTTTATTATCCAACCCAAATAGCACAGTTTGGTTTAGCACATTACAGTAAAAATATCACAGAACCTGAACCTAGAGTGAGGATTTTAGATGACGGAGAAAATGTTGTGGAGAAATGGATTGTTAGTAAAGATGCAACTATTTCGAGAGAATATGATCAGGAGATGAAGACAAAAGTGCTAAAGTTCTCGACCTCTGACCATGTGTCTAGCCAGGTGTGGCTCAAAGTTAATATCAGCCAGGATTTTGTGCTGAGTTTGGACATACGGTTCAAACCTAACTCCTCGATAACTGTGATGCTGCAGAATAAAGACAAGAAGGAGATTGTATATCTACATTATGTTACTAGTAATCAATTAATATATGCTCAGGTGAGAGATCAACTTTTAATATCGAAAATGTTGACATGACAAATTTAGTTGATTTTTTTTACATATTTTTACTTGTTTGTCAGGATGATCATATCTACCACGGTATTGGTACGGAAGTAAAGTGGAGACGAATAACACGAGACCTTATAATCGATATGCAGAAAGGCTGGGCCTTGCTAGATCGACCCAAGAGGAAGTCGCCCAGGAATAAGTTTAGGGTAAGTAGATTTTCATTGCAAGTGTTAATTCCTTAGGATTTTTTTTCCAATGGTGTTATTTGGTTCGAATTCTTTCCATAAGAGATTTGTGTAAATCAGCTTAAACTGTTTCATAAGATTAACTCGCCTAGCTTGGTTGAGCTGTGGCTCAACAAATGAATTAGCAGCTCTCGGCTGAACGCAATGTATTATAACAATGGGAGTTGAAGAGCCGTGGACTGCACCGTAGCTCTAAACTCGAATTGAGCTGATCTGTGAGCCGAATCACTGATCTGCTTCACATATATGAATGGTGAGCTGATCCGCTGATCCCATGGGTAGGAGTGGTGTGTGATAGCGGGGGTGTGTCAGATCTGCAGCGTGGCCGTGCGCGGCGGCGGCGCGCTGTGCGGGCTGCGCGTGTCCAGCAGCGAGCACATGGCGCACTTCTTCGCGGCGGCGGAGTGGCTGGCGGGCGGGCAGCGCGCGCGCGGCGGCTGGCCCGTGCTCGCGCGCCGCCACGTCGCGCCCGGGGTGCCGGACCTCAAGCCGGGCTGGTCAGACACTACACTACTATACTAGATTTAAACTAAAAAATTGTAATAAATGTAACCAATCTTAAGAGTTTAGCTTCCTATTGAATGAATTTGGCAGTTAGTGTTAATTATGTACCAAATATTCATAATTATTATTCACTGGCTGTCGCCTGCCATCCTGTTCGCGCGAGATAAAAAAAACATAATTAGTAGCGCATGTCTTCTTCCGGAGTATGATCTACATCTATGCCAAATTTCAACTAACATCTAAATATTCGTATTTCTAATATAAGTAAGATGTGTGCAGGCTGTCTGCGATGAGCCAGGGGCACGCGATCTCCGTGCTGGCGCGCGCGTACCACCGCAGCGGCCGCTCGCGCTACCTGCGGGCGGCGCAGCGCGCGCTGCTGCCACTGGCCGTCGACAGCCGCGACGGCGGCGTCAAGGCCATGTGGATGGACAAATACGTCTGGTGAGCAACACCACACCTCCGTAATATATGTATATGTACATAGGTACGTCTAATTAGTGTCAGGTAACCGCAGCGATATCTGTAAGGCATCAGTCCGGAATAAATTATGCTACTGTAACATCGTCTCATTTCTCATCGTTGGCCTCAACACATCAACCTTTATTAACAAGTACTAAATACAATTGTATCCACCCAGGTACGAGGAGTACCCGACCACTCCGCCGCTGTTCGTACTCAATGGCTTCATCTACACGCTGCTGGGCCTCTACGACCTGCATATTATCGAGGGTGAGAACTCCATATCCTTAGCCAAGAAGATGTTCGACGACGGCATGACCTCTCTCAAGACCTTGCTCCCCCTCTTCGACACCGGCAGCGGCAGCTTCTACGACCTGCGTCACTTCACCCTCGGGGTGAGTCCCAACCTCGCGCGCTGGGACTACCACGCCACGCACGTCAATCAGCTCTACCTCCTCGCAGGACTGGACCCCGACCCCATACTGATAGACACGGCCAAAAGATGGGAAGGGTATATGCAAGGTAAACGAGCAGCGCACAATTGAGCGTAAATAAATATGAAGTTGAGCATTCATACGCCCGTCGCTCTGAGCGATGAGATTGACGAAATAACGACTCGATATGTAAATCTTGCCTACAGAACACAGCATTGGTACTGGTATTTTTGTGAAATTAAATGAGCTATGATAAGGCTTGCCTATTACCTCATGGTATAAATGATATCTTGTAAGGTATATGGCACTGAGTGTTTGTTTCGAAGAAATAGTGACTCGAGTGATTATTTTTTTATTATGAAAAGAATAGTTAATTTAGATGTGTATGCTTTATAACTGAGAGCATTCCTTAATAAAGGTTTTAACTTTGTAGTTTTATACAAAGTGTTTTTTTATGAAGACTCATTCTTAAAATAAATGCTCACTCGAATTAAACTACTAATTTTTAGATTTTTATCCTTGAATGGAAATGGAATTGATAAACTAAAATTGACTTTTAAAACTATAGCTTTATCTGTTTTTAACATTAACTCTATATCTTTTTATATTTAAAAGGAATAGAAGAATTATTTTGCAACACTGATATCTGATAATTGTTAAAATATTCAAACTTTTTTTAAATACGGCAAAATATAAACTGCACTTTAATTTAATAAAATAGTACTTATGAGTGTAGAACACATGCACATATTTAATGTAAAAAAAAACAATAATTAGCATAGTTTTAAGGAATATCATATCACATAAAACTTCGTTATTATCTATACATTTTCGAGTATTTTCTTAATAACAAAGGTCACCCGTTTGTGGCATATCTCGAATATATGTTAAATTTTAATAAGAAAATAATTTACAATGTACTTAACAGAATTTAAGTTACTATAATTCGTTAAGTTTGAACATCGCTGCCGCACTTAGAACCGTTAGTGGGACTCTCCAAGTTGAATATAAGCAGATATTTGTTAATTTTCTAATATTTCTTGTAACATTACAAATAGTCTCTAGGCTACGGTTTTTCATACGATCAACTTACCTTTCTAATGGTGAAAGAATTTTTGAAATCGGCCCAGTAGTTTTTACGCGAATCGAATACATACAAAAATACAAATCTTTCCTCTCTATGATTTAAGTATAGATGGCATACTAAGGAGCTCCATTAGACAATTAATTCACTCTGAGTGTGGCAGAATACTTTACGTTTGAGCGTTACTATCTTATCAATGTAAATATTAGTTTTGATAGTTGTTGCAATTTAAATATGGCAATCAATTGGTAAATATTGTATGTATATTTTGATTTATTTATAGTCTTGCCCGGTTTGCCTAATTTATAAATAATTTTTAACATAATTAAAATAAAAGAAATTTGCAATTACCTATAGTTTTATAGAAATAAGTCTAGGGTTTCTTTTATTTTAATTTATTCATTAAGTATTTAATATTAAATTGGTTTTATTTATAACGTCTTATATAACCATAAAGAAAAAAATGTACACTCATAAGTGATTCTAGATTTTATATACGAAAAAAAAATATTTACAACCACTGTTGGGTTGTGACTCAAAGCACAAATTTTTCATATAAATAATGTGGTATTTTTCATGGAATTCGTTCTATTATAAATTTAAAAAAATCAATTCGTACTGTTAGATGAATTTAAGAAAAAACATGAACAATAGTATGAAATTTGTAGTATATTAAAGCAGGTATTACTAATGATTAATCATTATTTGCACATTAGGACATTCACGAGCGATTTATTCTTGCCTTTGCCTATTACTTTTTTTTTTTAAAGTTTGTAAGAAAATGTTTGGTTTACTGTTGTACAGTAGCGTTCACTAACTGGGCTGGCATTAAACTGGCAATATGTGAACATTAACTGGCACCGATCTAAGCGTTCAACTTTTGTCGCCAGTTCAACCATTCGGTCGCAATGTAAAGTAAAAATGTATTTTAAATACTTAATTTTGTCGTGTTTTAATTTTGGACGCCCAGTAGTTAATGTGGTTAGATTTTTTTAAAATCATAAGTCGTGCCTTCACATTTCTCTAGTCGCCGTACAATAAATCACTCTTAGCACTCTATGGAATATGTCAATTGACGAATAGAAACAATAAATTGTTTATTATCTGTAGAAAAATATCTTTATACTGTTGTAAATAGATGATTATTCGTTCTTCCTGTATCACCAATGTGGTGTTTTCATTTCAATATACAATTCTGTCTGTAAAGTTTTTTTTTAAAAGGGTTAAAAGATTTTTTTAAAAGTTTTGTTCATTTTTCTTAACAAAACGATTTCTAAGATAATTAGATCTGAAACATAAACTAATTCAGATAGATTTACAACTTGTTTCTTTTGTTTTGCCGCAAAAAAATGTTTTTCAACTGTCAAAATTGGCGCGTAAATTCGTTTTTATTTGTAAATACTTTCTTATTATTATTTATGTATTAGTAGTTCTTAATTCTTATGACTTGTAAAGGGTTGGCGTTTGACCAAATCGTAGAACATTCCAAAAAGAGCTTAGTAGTGGTACTTTATGGTAGTTATTGTAATACGTTGATGTTTTTATTTTTCACCATTTCCTAACAGTGGATTTTCACTGTGGAATGGGCATGTTGCCTAATTTTTGGAATTGCTTTTATTTTGTAGATAATCCATATCTAAACACGAAAAAAAATGTAATAAAATCATATACGCATCATTTCATTACAAAAACACTTAACTAAAAACAACTTCTCGAAAGACCGCGAATACGCCTCATGACGTCACTTTTTCTGCTAACAAACCTCGCGTGGCGTTCTGTCAGTCATGCTAAAACAGACATCTTGAATTTTGATAGTTATTAAAAAATCTTTACATGTTTCACAACTCCGGTACAAGTAAATACTTGTTTCTAGTAAAATAACTTGTCACCAACAAAAAATCTATTTTCGTTAAGTTTCTTTGATGAATCCAGTTTCCATTATGTTAAATCTTTTATCAATAACACGAAATTTTGAAGAGAAGGTTATACTTTCAACATATTATATTTTTTTGTTGCTTATTTATGGCAAAGAACATTTAAAGTATAAATTATGAATACAAAAATATCAATTTAAAAAATGTAACTGTAATTATGATTATAAAATTGTGACAAATACTGACGACAGCTGATTCAATGTGACCAGATGCAAATTGAATTAGCTACTCAAATAGGTTTTACTATTTTTTTTTCGTCATATTGATCGAAACATTTGCTCGTAAAATATGTCGTAAAGATAAAAACACTTAATAATGGAGTCCTCATAATATAACACACGAAAACTCAATTATTATAATCATTTAGACAAAAATTATAACTACAAAATGCACTGACATTCACTGAAGCAGGCCACACTGCCATGTTGTTTGCGAAGAAGCGACGTCACCGAGCTCTGATTGGTGTTTGAGATCGAGTAATGGAGGGTAAAAAATAATGCAGCGTTTTTAATTTATATTTCAATTGAGACAAACATTCAAGGTCTCCAAATGTTATTATAGGTTTTAAAATACTGTCTTTAAAATATTAAACATAACTTTATTTGAATTTGTAACATTAGGAAACATCCCCATTATCTGAACAAAAATTTTGTCTCTGGTTTTTAACGAGAATTACATGTAGTTTTTGTTCAGACAATTTGGCAGCGAAGGTCCATGTATGTACTGAAAGTATTGGAGATTAAGAGTAATAGAAAATCCATAGATATGCAATCTATAGATATCTGCCCGAGTATAGAAATTAGTCGAAAACGGACTCCGGTGGACTTTTGTTGGGATAAAATGGGATTACGAAATTCAACTGTCAATTAGACGTCAAGCTTTTATGAAATACTTCATCTATAGATAATATATCTATGGAAATAAATACATCAAATAGACGGACTTTAAAATATTGCTTTTAATTTATTAACAGTAGGAATATGCCTCATTATATAGTTATGTATAGCTGTTTATTTTTTTCATATAAAATGTAATCTGTACCTGTTTACTTAAGTAATTTATAATGAATTTATCGTATCACCAGTACAATGTACTTTGTATGATCTTGTTCATGTTAAAAAGCAAGTACACATACTAATTTTGTACTAATCTTTATTTATATGACATTTTTAAAATTTAATTTAAAGAAAATTATTAAACAACAATTTCGATGTTATCTTTTAGCGCTACGATTTTTTATAACTCAAAGAACTTTTTTGTAAAATATTAAACAAGTAGTTGTTTCTTGAAAATATATATCTCACAAAATTGTACGTTTTTTCAACACGAATTAGAGAATTTTGTTGAATTATCCAATAGTGCCAACTTCATTTAAAACTTCCATAGTTATCTTTTTAGAAATAACTTCGGTTAGTGGTTTTTTACCAGTTTTATACATATTACAATGCGATATAATGACAGTCAGGATTTTGTATATTTTGGAACATTGTAATAATTTATGAAACATACGCTCGAACAAGTCACGTGTTTTATATATTTACTTATATAAAATGTATTAAATTCGTTCAGCATCCATTGTGTTGCCAGACTCCAGATCTTATCGATTTAGTTTGAAGTTATAACCTAGGTTAAACAAATGTACAGCAACACTTCCAAATGTGTATGTAGTTGTAGAGTTAGAACGCACCTGTGGACGACAATAAAATGTGTCTCAACTAATTTTGTTTTACTACCCTTACTGCCTATCCTCTTTACCTTAATAACCTCAAATATGAATTCGTAATTCAGTATCGAACTCTTGTCAGTTTTTAATAGTAGTTTGGAATGGAAATAAAAATTGAATTCAAAAAATTTAAATCCTGCGGAATATTCTCGAGTGGTTGCAGGCTTAGAGCATTTGTTAGCGTCGGGACGTGCCGGCCGCGCTATTGACGCAAACGAACGCACACTTCAAGCTTTAAACGTTTTAAGTCCTTAAACTTTTACATTTTTTTAAATCGAAATTCAAATATCTTTTTAGGTTTATATTACTTTAAAATCGAATCGGCAACCCTTAACGTACGATCGCGGCACTTGTACGGGAGCACCGTAGAAGCAATTAAAGCTCATAAATTCCGCCGCACGAATTTACTCAACTGTTTTAAAGAGACCAACAAAAAGTTATCGCGCTGTGTAAACTGTAGCAACGAGATCCACCGCCGCTTAGGACAAAAACGCTCTCAAACGGGGCAAATCTTTTAGGAAAAAAATCCATTAAGAAGGATGCAATCACAGAGGGTTATCAGGAGATTCGAATAGGTGGTAGGGGGTGAACAAACATGCCACGGACACCGCGCGCTGCTGTGGAGTGGTAGAGAGGGGGTTGCAAATTCCGGCCCCTGCTACAATATTGCAACGAACAAATGCGAAGATTCCACCTCACATAGCGACCGTTACTCTAATAATTAATGTGTTTTTTTATTAGTATAATTTAAAGAGTTTTCAATGAAATTGTAATGATGGTTTTTGTACCTTTACACTTTAGCTTTTTAACGGTTTATTATTTCTACTTTATTTCGTATCGTTTTCTTAAACTATATACCGCATTGAAATACATGTGTACTTTATAATTAAAAGTATTATAATTTTAATTCAAAACAATATCATTTTAAAAATCGATACCCAATCAATAAAAAAATAAAACAATCTCAAAAGTGATCTAAAAACCATAGACAATCTAGAATACAAAGTCGCAAGTGGCGCCATTGCGGCGGTATTAAGCATAATTGCAGGACGCGAGGCGCGAGAGGGCGCGCTTCTCCGCTTCCACCATCTTATCGAGAGCAGCCTGCATCTCGGGCCAGGGTTCGTAGCGGTCGTTGATAACCAGCAGCTTGTGGATGGACGGCTTCCGCAGGTCCATGGTGCGAGATATATTGTCGCGGCTCCGGCTAGAGAACACTACGTCCACCTGGATAAAGTAATTAATTCGTCAATAAGAGAGGACAATATTATGAAATACTTTCAGAAGGTTTATAGTTATGCCTCATTTACACATTTCTAAAGTGCATTGACGATTTATAGTAACGAAGGTATCAAGTGATTTTCTTCCCTTTTAAATGCAAGTGAAATCTCGTGAGGGGGATAGAAGAATAGTCCATAAGCAAAGTCCTAGTACACCTGCTGGCGTCGGGTCTGAAAGGCCTGCCTGCCAGAAGGTATACTATGTTTTTATAAATGTCTTATAGAATTGTGGACAGCGCTATAATATATACTTACTTTATTTCTACACGCCCATGCGATAGACGCGCACATCAAAGTCAATGATGTCATGGTGACGAAGAATAGCGGGATTATCTCCCAGTACTTGATGAGAGCATAGGACAGATGCAACTTTCTCGGAATGGGCACGTCATACTGCGTGGGGGGCACTAGCTCGCCAGAGCGTCGCACTACGACAACGAGTGGGGAATTCTTTCGCTGTAGAAGAGAATAACCACTTCGAACTTGGATAGCGGGCTTTAGGAATTTTGAAAACATTATTATGAAATTCTAAAATATATATGGAGAAAGAATGTGAAATGTTGAAGACTTTGTTGACAACGATTCAAATTTTTTCCTGTCAAAACTATACAGATGTTTATTTAAAAGAATAAAAAGATATTCATACGTGTAATTTTATTTGCCCAATTTTTGTTGTTTTCATCGAAGAGATTTCTACAGTTTTTTAACCAATCCGAAATTAGATTATGATTAAAAACTAACACGTAGTTTATTTTACGGACTGTCCAAAAATAAACTTTGATTCAAACAAAAAAAAACGAAAGTACCTTTAACGTCAACAAGATTAAACAAATTTTTAAATCAATTTCAAATTCAAACTTTTTTATAAAGTAATCATAAGTGAAAGAATTTGGTCAAGAATCATAATACTACCAAAAAAAAATGTGGAAATTGTTGTATTCAGTCTACCCTCGATCACTCGGAATCGTCGTATAAATACAAAGGTAATGATATATTGACTTCTACTGGCCAGATCCATACACAGGGTTGCTGACGTAGGTGCTATCTAAAAAATTGATCTTTCCCTGACGTACACACAGAAAAAATTCTGAACATGAGGAAGTCTTCTAGTGTTATGAAATGAACCTATTGTGATATAAGTACCTAGGCGATAAGTTAATTCGAATCAGTTGGGATCGTTAAGAAACGATGGTTGTTATAATCATGTTTTACAGTTGCAGAGCAGACTGCATATATGCGGTGATGACTCTCCGCACGCCGCGGCGCCGCATCTCGCCCCGCACGAAGCGCCGCTACCGCGCCATCAAGGACTTCCTAAGGCGAGCTCTCGGTTGGTTGCTATTCATAGCTTGTAGTTACTAAATGCTAGGGAGCATGAAAAGTAAGTTAGACTGCAAAATGAAAAAAAAAATTCTCTATTTTTCAAGATTAGCTTATTTATTTAATGAATATTATGACTATTGATGATTGACATATAAATATTTCAGGCACCGCATCACAAGAAGCAAAAACTAACTCAAACGTAACAATAAATGCGTCGGATTTGAAGCAGAAGATTTCATTTGAGCAGCAAGTGGCACAAGTGAAGGGGCGCAGCTGTCACCTGCACTCTTCCCCGCCCGCGCCCGCTCCCGCGCTCGCGCCCTCACCCCCGCACGCTGCAGACGACGATGCCCAGTGTCGACATCTATTGTGTACCAAGCAAAATGAACAAATTAAAACAAGTCTTGAAAAATTCAAAATCAACCCCAATGAAACAAAAGTTTTGTATAAGACTTCGGAAAATCAGTATAAAAATTTTATAGAAAGTGACGTTACAAGTAAGGTATCTGATACGTTCAACTTAGATGTCAAATTACAAAAAGAGATAAACAAAATAGCATCAAAAGCCGAGGGAATAGCTGCTAAAAATAAACATGTAGCAAAAAGACATGATAACAAATTGGATGCGATAAACAAAATCGATTCAAATTTAGTTAACCGGAAAAAACCGTTAAGTTATTCGTCTGCAAGCCACCGCTCATCGGTTGACCTCGTGAAAGCCGACGATGCGAGGTGTCATGAAAAACGGCGGGCTAGATTGAATTATACTAATCCAATTATACTAAAAGATTCACACAAATACAAGGAAGATGACCGTAAAAATAATATTGAGTATCTAGTTAGAAAATATGAGGAGAGAATGAAAAGGAAAAAATATAAACAACCAAAAAAGGAGATCGATAAAGATTTTATAGAAGATATAATAAGACGGCAGTATAAGCCAGTCAACATGTTCAGCAAGCGGGAATCGGGCTGGAGCCAGCTGTCGGCACCACTGTGCCGCGATCAAGAGTTCTCAGTCGACGACGACATACAGGAGGGCAGCGAACTGTGCTCCTGCTGTTACGACAAGCCCGGCTTTCGCAACGGAATGAGATGTGCTCCCAGTTACAGCGACGTTAGAAGCATTTGTGACACCAGGCTGTACAGCTCAAAGCGGTGTCCACGAAACAGGCAGAGTAGAAAACATCAAGAGTATTACAACGATTCTCTGTATGATCTGATACCAGTAAAGGAGAAATCTAGTCCTAAATCGAGGAAAAAATTCGCCGAATACAATATGATTCCATACGAACACTACAAGGAGGTACCGCCGTCGCCGACTTCGCAGCGGCCACGCCTTAACCTCACCGCGCAGCGCCACGATCGCTGCGACGACTGCGGCCCCCGCGCCACGCGCCCGCACACCAGGAGTTCAGTACACAAAGCCAAAGTACAAACGGTCGATAAAAATATACAAAATGACGATTTAATCAATTTCATTCATTCAAGAAACGAAAAAGATATGTCGCTACCTTCTACGAAACCGGGGACGCGAAGTCTTGAATCCGATGATGAATCTTCTTCTGTGCCGCGTCATTCGGTCGACCATAATCGACCCAACGTGTCCCTTCATAATTTATCAATCAACAAAACACAAGAAGCCGGCGTCGCAGTAGATAACACGGATAAGGCTCTTTACGAAATAAAAGACATTCTTCAAAATTTTCTCGAGGAAATGAAAAAGGAAACGATGCACAGTGATAAATCAGAAACATCTGAAAAATCTTTATCGAAAGTTAAACACGAGGAAGAAAAAAACAACGTGTCAATGTTGCCGAATCCCTCAGAAATGTCTAATAATACTGCTAATCAACCGAAACCTTTCATACCTGCGTTTCCGAATTCTTGTTGCTATCCAATAGTGCCGATTTGCCCCATCGGCTGCGTGCAAAATGGCTTCGTGATACCGGCTCAAAGCCACACGTGCTCAGTGTGCACCAACCACCTCAAGGAGTCCTCGGCATTCAGCAAGGACGCCACCTTCAGTGGTGACACACGTGATACACAAGACAAAGCTCCTCGCGATGAAACTCAACAGCTTATTAAAGAAATATATAACTTTGTGAAACAAGCTCCCCAGCCTAAAACTAATGCAGAATATCGTGACGTCAGCACCGACAACACGAACGCGGCGGAAAAGACTCCCCACCTAAGTAAATTATTAACATCAAGAAGTGCAGGCAACAGTTCCAATCCATCAGCTCACGATGCTAAAGTCGGAACATCTCAGATGAAATGCTATTCTAAAAGTTGCGAGGCCTTCGGGTCCAAGGACACCGAGGAGAGTGTGTACAGCAACGCCAGCTATTCTGATACCATCTTGGAGAAGCTTAGCCTCGAGGCGGCCGCCACACAACCGGACTCCGACTTTGATTTTAGTAGCATTCTTAATTTGGAAGTCAAGGTAAATAATCAATACTATTATAATAAAGCGTAAACACACACTTCTTTGTTGCCTAAGATGTCAGCAATTACAGCATATTTTGAATAATTCTTTTTTTTAATAAAAGCCCTACACTTACGTCATGCTTTAGGCTATATATTTTCACGCCATTAAACTTAGGGGTAAATATTTTGGATAAAACCCCTAATGTGGGAAAGAGACCATAAGTTGCTGCCGACATCAAGAAAGAAAGATTGCTAAGGTTTGTCATGTCATGTCATGTCATTTAGACATTTGCTATTGATAATTTGACAAATGTAAACAATAAAATAAAGTTTTTATAATTTCACGCGGATGAATCCGTACGCGAACAGCTAATTATCAATAATTATGAAAAATCAATAAAAACATGTGATTGTGATTACTTAAATTAATTATTAATATTTTTATTACAGCCTAGGAAAAAGAAGTTCGCAAAAGTGTTACAATCGTTTGGGAATTTACTAAAAAAGAGAAAAAAGGAAGTTATACAAGAATTAAGTGAGAGCGAAAGTGCGGTGGAATTGGACTTGAATCCGAAATCACCTTATAGACAACATGTGACCAATTATATGATGCACAGGGAGGAGTATTATCGTCCGCCCCCTATTCCCCCCAATTACCACTATCACACATCACCCGAGCATTCTTACCGAGCGCCTGTAGGTATGGAGTCCAGACTCACATATCTGACCTCACCTTATGTATCAGCAGCTCAAGAACAGGAGATGCAACATGGCTCATACCCCATGACATCCTCGTATTCTACTTCAATGGAACATCGATTTAATCAAGTACCTTCTCAAGTACCTCCTCAAGTTCCGCTATGTCTAAAAGAAATAGAAGTCAAAAGTATCGGCACGCAAAGCGAAAAAAAATCAATTTTGAAACTCTTAAAAAGCAGACTAGCCGTGCCAAAGCACATAGCTGAACATGATCCGATAGAGGAGGCACATAAGAACGTAAGCGGAATTACTAAGAAGCCCCGCCTAATTAATTGGAAAAACTTAAACGAAAAGCCCCTGCCAAGAACAGCGAATGTGGGGATGTCTATGAAACATACTCGAGATCAGTTGAGACAAACTGACATGACTATCAGAAATACGTTGATAAGAAGATTTTTCTATAAACGCAATCCGTTTTCCCCTCAAAATCCGCTTCTACAGACGTTATTGGGCAAAGATAAACCGATGGAGGAACCGCGGAATCTACTTCGAACGAAAATGTTACTTTAGTTTTAATTTGTAGGTAGGTCTTTGTTTAGTGGAATGTTAAATTTTGGTCCACTGTTTGTGAGATGTATACGAGTGGTATAAGATTTGTTTGTAATAAACTTTAGTATATTGTTGGAAAATTGCTGTTTATATTTTTTAATACGCAAAAAAATCTAAATCAATCCTCGTAGTTATTTCGATGACTTCCTTGTTCCTGTTATCGTATGATTTCCTTGATCAGGACAATAGAAAACTAGCATGAGGGCAATCAAAACGTCCTAATTTTGCCCTACATAGGGTAGATCAGATAGTTACGGTCCACTTTGCAGATTGAGTCACAAAATTCTTCGTAATTATCATTATTGAAGAGTAAAATAGATGAAAGCATGTTTTTATTAAACGAAAATATTTTGTTTACACGAACATAAACATTTTAGACAGAGTATTTTATCAAATATAAAAATATTAGTCAATTAAAATTAAACCCCTAAAAGCACAGTTTCGGTCCACCCGAGACAGTTATGGACCACCTCTGGGGTACAGTTACGGTCCACCTTTATATGACTATAATAGTTATAAAATGATTATTATTTGTCATTTGTCTTGCCTTTTTGAACAGTAAAATTTATTTATATAAAATCAGAAACTAATCAAAATAATTTGAATTACCATTTTAATATAAAGAACACACAAAAAAGTCCTATTAGTATTATCAAGGATATTAATTTTACGGGTCTCTAGAATAGAATGCAAATCGAAATATTCGTGTAAATTGCTGAAATTTTATTGTTTCAATCATACACCTTTTTTCAATAATAATTTGGATAGCTGTTTTAAATATAGTTATTTCTTAACTTTCTTTCTTAATGTTCTTTGGAAAATTAATGTAGTATCAAAAAGTGAGATCACGTAGAAAAAGTAAACTTTCTGTTAGATGCTTTTATTTTTTTTATATTTTGATTATGTTCGTAGGATCACTAATTATAAGACTATCTTACTAAAAACGCGTTTTATTTTCCTTCCTTCTAGTCTACATAAGACTTTTACAATTTTTAAGTAACAAAGCAATGAAAGTTCAATAAACAATCTATTTAAGATTTGTTTCGATATTTTTTTTCGGAAATTTCATAAAATAAATTACCCATCCCTTTAAGAAACAGGGAACAATATGAAGTTTGGGTGGACCGAAACTGTATCTCGGCCTAGGTCCATAACTGTAAAGTGCTATGGCCATAACTGTACTCCCATACAAGCTTTAAGACAGTAGTAGTCCACTATATTTTAAGCCTTACGAAAATAATAATCGTTGTAATATCCACATAAATAGATACTAGAACATCTCTTCTATTAGACAAAATGATAAGAAAGCACATTAAAATTGAATAAGTAAACAAACTTCAATATTTAAAAAAAGCTGTCCTTAACAAAAGTGATAAGAAATTAACAATTTTTATCAGCTTCGCGCCTGATATATTTAGATCACCCGTGGCTTTTCAAAATTATATTTTCTATTACTAATTTAGATATCAAATTTGAGAATATTAGTTGTAGCATATGTTTCTTGTGGTTTACTTTCAATTAATTTCCATAAGAGCTCCAAAACATACGTTTTTGTCTTAAGTGGACCGTAACTCCCCCCTGGTCGGAAACTGTCTGACTACCCTATTTCTTGTATTACGAGTAACCATAGAGTAAGAATAGAGTACAACTCTTGACACCCGTTGACAGCACTGTAATAACACAAACGTCATACGTTGGTGATTCCAAGAATTAAGAATGAAACGGATCGTAAATATAACAAAAATATTGTTAAAATAGCCGCAAAACGTTTTCAATATGGCTCAAGATACAAATCTATATGATGTTCCTCTTTCTTGGCTTACAAACGAATCTCGAAATGTGTTATCAAACTTATTAAACTCAACAAAAGTGCTGCCTAGCGATGGACCAGAGAAGTTACCAAGGTATTTATAAAATAGATTCCTATCATTGTCGTAATTGATATCTTGAGTGATTTTAAAGTTTTTTTTTTATACGTTTATTAGTTTCGTAATTAAACACACATTTCACATTTACTGCCACTTCGTAATTTGTTTTTGTTATACATAGTTGAATGTATGTTGTACACAATGCTTGTGTCTGTCACATTTTATTAAACCACTTTCCTTATGTCCTTTATATAATCTGGATGTTCTTGTAAAACCTTAATTGTTAATATAATAATAAATCTTAATCACATATTATTATATATGCTACTAGCTGTTGCTCGCGACTTCGCCCGCGTGAAATTAAAAAATAATACAAAATATAGCCTATGTTACTCACAGATAAATTACCTTTCTAACGGTGAAAGAATTTTCAAAATCGGCCCAGTAGTTTTTGAGTTATTTCAATACATACAAAAATACAAAAATACAAATCTTTCCTCTTTATAATATTACGAGCCGTTGCTCGCGACTTCGCCCGCGTGAAATTACAAATATAACCTATTACGTTCGCCCTTTTTTCAACCTATTACCAAAAGTATTAACTTAGTAGTAATCTACGTAATAACAGAAATCTACCGATGCAAGATTCCAAATTTCTAAGTCCGGTAGCTTGTAAGCTGATTTTTCGGTTACCCTTATTGTTTGTGTTCGCGATATCTTCTAAACTATTAGTCCAATTTTAATACTGTAAATGACAATTTTATTCTACATTAAATTCTCCTGATAATAAATGCATTTATTTGGATAAGGATAAATATTGAAACCAATAAAAGAACGCTGCAAATAGCGTTGGATTTTTAATTCATTTTGTAAACACAAAAGTGGTTATTGTAAGAAAACCGTTAAAGATAGATATATGCTATCGCGCACTTTTCTGTAGAACTTTTTAAGATCTACAATTCTTTCATACATCATTTTTATATACCTCTAATGGTTTAGGCAGCGTAAGCCGAGAAAAGTTAAAGTTTAGTGAGTTTTTAACGCCGGCGTCCAGAAACACGCTGTTTATTAATAGTTCCTGAATATTAGTAATAATAAAATATAGCCTATGTTACTCACAGATAAATTACCTTTCTGATGGTGAAAGAATTTTTAAAATCGGCCCAGTAGTTTTTGAGTTATTTCAATACATACAAAAATACAAAAATACAAAAATACAAAAATACAAAAATACAAAGTTTTCCTCTTTATAATATTAGTATAGATAGGTAGAGGGTGGGGATAGAACTTGTGTGACACATATCTAGTTTTTTTTTTATTTTTGAAGTTAGGTTGTTAATACATTATGCCAAGTCTGAATAAGGCAAATTTAGTACACATTAGTAGTACACACAGATTATGGAATTGACTTGTTGTTTATTCATACAAATAAATAAATTTAAGAAAGTATCATAATTTCACAGATATTGGCGGGGCCTGGCATCATTGGCCAACATTTCAGCAGAAGTTGCAGCAAATGTAGAGTTGCAGACAGACAGAACTGCCAAAGTCTTAGACATATGGATGAATGATAATAAAAAAACTGCTTATGTTGGCTTCCTCCTTGAGTACCTGCAACGTCTTGACAGATATGATGTATATGATGATTGTATTGAATTACACAGACAAGGAAGACTTATAGGTAAATTAATAAACCTCACAAATTTTACATAAATCATATTACAAAACCTTTTTCTGCTTTAAAATCGTAGTTCTGATTGACATATACATTCAACTTTGTCTAACTTTATAATTGTTTTTTCTTGGCATCACAGCAAGACCATACGACAATGGTCCGAGGCTGTCAATGGAGGTACCAGATGAAGACAGTCTTATTACGTATGAGGACAGGATGTTAGGAGAGCCACAATACTATCATGCATATGTTGTGTATGCACAGGAGGACAAGGATTTTGTTGATTATCTACTGGTTCAAATGAGAGCAGAAGGTTTTCGGGTAATTAATATTACTATTAAAATATTAGGATTGAAAATTGTTTTTACTCATTTGTTTGTTTTGCAATCACATATGATAATGTTGTATCCCAGCTATGCACAGAAGAGGATCTATTACCGGGTCATTCGACGCAGTACGCGCCAGTGTCGCGGCTGATATCGGAGCGCTGCCAGCGGATCATTCTCGTCTACTCCCCGGACTTCCTCAAGTGTCCCGCAAACAGCTTCTACACTAACTATGCACAGGCTGTTGCTATTGGTAAGGATTTTCTCATACAGAGCAGAGTAATATATTCCAATTATAAAATTACGTGAAACTTTGATTATTCAGGTTTGTTATTTGACAAGAGAACACTAATAAAGTTAGAACTCAAATAAATTGCAATACATCTTCAATTGCTATATGTCTATGGGCAGAGGTCGCTTTATGATTTTGGCAAATTCTCATAGCCACTTGCTCATTTGTCACATAACCTTATACTACACAAAAAATAATTTGAATTTTAAATAATTGTTGGCCACTGGTATATTCAACTTAGCCACTAGGTTGCTACCACCCAAGCAGGCAACTATATTTGTACCAGATACAACATATATTGTATCTTGTAGAACGGAAGCAGCTGAAGATAATCCCGCTGATGTACCGTCAGTGCCAGCTGCCGATACAGCTCACCTACTACCACAAGCTTCACTACCCACAGCAGAACCAAAAGTCGCCCTATAATTTCTGGCAGCGCCTCAGCGACACGCTCAGGATAACAAACTTACCGAGGTATGGACAATATTATTACTTAAAACTTTTATGTTAAAAAAAACATGCAAAGTTGTTTTTAATTTTTTCATTATCATACTTCATACTAATATTATGAATGGGAAAGTTTGGATGGATGGATGAAGGGATCGTGATGAAATTTGGCACAAATGTAGAACATACATAGCATTTTCATTTAATTCTAAACAGACAGAGTCACGGTTTGCAGCTAGTCTGTCATAAATACAATAAAGCATCACTCTGTATTGTTATGTTAATTGTAAGCATTATCATTTCATTTTTACTGAATTTGTTATGTTCTTTTTAGATTAAACAGTACTGGATCAAATCACTCTGCATTGGCCATTAGAGAGGTGACATCAAGCAACAATACAATCGAATCAAGGAACATAACAAATGGCTTCACAACAAATAAAACAGCCTTCTTACAGCTACCGAGCATTCCATCAATAAAATCTATATCAATGTCCGGTTTGGACAGTTGCGACAAGATCACTTTGGATGACAATAAATCTCTGAGCAATGTCAGCCAGTTGAGCGAAGGTAAACAGAAGAAACCTAACAAAATAAAGAATTTTATAAACAGTTTGAAGAGGAAACCAAAAAAAGCTTTAGCGGTTATGGACAGCTAAAAATTCAGACAACGAACTAGAACAAAACATACTGAAGATTACAAGGTATTGGCAAAAATTCTTTTTTAAAAGAATCTAGTTTGCATAATTTCCCTGATGTTGTCCTTTTTATGCTGGTTTCACACTAGGGTAATAGTGTATTGTATTGCCCTTGTGTGTTTCACACTAGGGTAATAGTGTATTGTATTGCCCTTGTGTGAAACTAGCATGGCGTGAATGTGTTGAGCGTCGGCTGATTTTTGCTGAAGTTTTTATACATTCTTGTAGTTAGAGATATGTAGTAATAGAGCTTTTTAAGCAATTTTTTTATGTATGACCAATGAAAAAATCTAGCATGTAGGAAGTTTTGAATCAACTGCAATTTAAATATGTAAAAATCCTGATTAATATTTGAGAAGTTATGAGATTGTGAAATTTAAAAAAAATGCTTTTAGAGACTATAAACAGTTTATTAACCCATAACATTCTTTTTTATTTAAAAAAGTGACAATTTATTGACTATTCACTGACTGTATGAGCGCACGCAGTGTTGATGTTGCCGTAAGTCATGAATATACGAACATTTTACAGCCAAAAATAAACGAAAAAAAATGTGTTAAATAAGGGAAAATTAAAGATAGATTTCCTTCCGATAATTCCAGTGTTATATTTATAATACAAATAGTTGCCCAACTATTTTTTAATTATTCTTGCTGTACTGA
This sequence comes from Papilio protenor, assembly GCA_029286645.1. Taxonomy (NCBI): domain Eukaryota; kingdom Metazoa; phylum Arthropoda; class Insecta; order Lepidoptera; family Papilionidae; genus Papilio; species Papilio protenor. The sequence continues at coordinate 438,422 of JAGSMZ010000022.1, forward strand.
AGGCAGCAATTCTATGATAGGGCAACACTTAAAATACTCAAGTTGTTTTATTTTTCTATTTTATCCAATAGCTAAAAAAATCAACAAAAGAAAGATGTCACAATATTTGATGTATTTTAATTAGTTGCAAAGTCGATAGATTTTAATAATAAGTTGTAGATGTTACGATGTTAATTTTTTTAAACACATTTTTCACAGGGTGTGCAAATGATAAATATATTTTTGAGATTTTTATACTTATATTGGCGTGCCTTAAAATAGGCATAATTTAAGGTTTATGTAAATATGTACTTCATTGTAATGTAATGTATACAATTGCCTTAAAATCAAAATATAATGCTGTTATTGTCGCCAGTTTTTGGCAGCCATTTTCTGATTTTAACTTGGTGCTTCCACAGTATATTGTATGATACAATTGTTATAAAAAATATGCTATTTGTTTAATATAAGATCCTTTAATGAGTGTTATTTCAAGTTATATTAATCCAGTTTATAATTAGTTATATATTTTGAATATACATTTTTAAAAACTTCCTAGTCTTTTATTTGATTCGTATCTTCCGATACCTGATCACAGAACGCTGTCGAAGAATATTTTGCAAATACTTCGATAGAAACAGGTAACAAATTATTAGCTAAATGCATTTATACAGCAGTCTTTTATGACTTACCTACAGAAAGTTCAGAATAGGTCCGCATCGAAGCCATCAATGTATTGAAGAAGAGGAAGACCAACAATAATTATTATAATGAGTTTTGGTTGAAAGATTCTGACCGACATTGCTGCAGAAGCGGTAAAACGAAAAAAAATGTAATGTCAATGTCAAATCTGTCTTGTTATGACAGCATGTCAATATAAAATATAACCTAAAACTTAATATTTACAAGGCAAACAGTGAATATTATATTCATCATTGTGTATTGTGTTAAAAGCTTTTAATATGAAAGTTAACATCGAAGAGATTTACACGTCAGTTGCTTGTAATCGTATTCCAGAAATAGTTGACTGGAATAATGGCGGTATTGTTTGTTTCGGAGCTACGAACGCTGTTGTTATTTACGATACGGTATGCTTCTATTTCAATTATTTTATTGCTGCAATTACTGCCCGAGGAGTTGTCGCTTTGATATAAAGTCTAGTTTACTTTATCTATACTAATATTATAAAGAGGAAAACTTTGTATTTTTGTATTTTTGTATTTTTGTATGTATTGAAATAACTCAAAAACTACGTGGCGGATTTAAAAAATTCTTTCGCCATCAGAAAGGTAATTTATCTGTGAGTAACATAGGCTATATTTTATTATTACTAATGTTTAGGAACTATTAATAAACAGCGTGTTTCTGGACGCCGGCGTTAAAAATTTACTAAACTTTAACTTTTCTCGGCTTACGCTGCCTAAACCGTTAGAGCTATATAAAAATGATGTATGAAAGAATTGTAGATCTCAAAAGTTCTACAGAAAAGTCCGCGATAGCATATATTTATCTATAACGGTTTTCTTACAATAACCACTTTTTGGTTTACAAAATGAATTAAAAACCTTACGCTATTTGCAGCGTTCTTTTATTGGTTTCAATATTAATCCTTATCCAAATAAATACGTTTGTTATCAGGAGATTTTAATCTATACTAATATTATAAAGAGGAAAACTTTGTATTTTTGTATTTTTGTATTTTTGTATGTATTGAAATAACTCAAAAACTACGTGGCGGATTTAAAAAATTCTTTCGCCATCAGAAAGGTAATTTATCTGTGAGTAACATAGGCTATATTTTATTATTACTAATGTTTAGGAACTATTAATAAACAGCGTGTTTCTGGACGCCGGCGTTAAAAATTTACTAAACTTTAACTTTTCTCGGCTTACGCTGCCTAAACCGTTAGAGCTATATAAAAATGATGTATGAAAGAATTGTAGATCTCAAAAGTTCTACAGAAAAGTCCGCGATAGCATATATTTATCTATAACGGTTTTCTTACAATAACCACTTTTTTGTTTACAAAATGAATTAAAAACCTTACGCTATTTGCAGCGTTCTTTTATTGGTTTCAATATTAATCCTTATCCAAATAAATACGTTTGTTATCAGGAGATTTTAATCTATACTAATATTATAAAGAGGAAAACTTTGTATTTTTGTATTTTTGTATTTTTGTATTTTTGTATGTATTGAAATAACTCAAAAACTACGGGGCCGATTTAAAAAATTCTTTCACCATCAGAAAGGTAATTTATCTGTGAGTAACATAGGCTATATTTTATTATTACTAATGTTTAGGAACTATTAATAAACAGCGTGTTTCTGGACGCCGGCGTTAAAAATTTACTAAACTTTAACTTTTCTCGGCTTACGCTGCCTAAACCGTTAGAGCTATATAAAAATGATGTATGAAAGAATTGTAGATCTCAAAAGTTCTACAGAAAAGTCCGCGATAGCATATATTTATCTATAACGGTTTTCTTACAATAACCACTTTTTTGTTTACAAAATGAATTAAAAACCTTACGCTATTTGCAGCGTTCTTTTTTGGTTTACAAAATGAATTAAAAACCTTACGCTATTTGCAGCGTTCTTTTATTGGTTTCAATATTAATCCTTATCCAAATAAATGCATTTGTTATCAGGAGATTTTAATCTATACTAATATTATAAAGAGGAAAACTTTGTATTTTTGTATTTTTGTATTTTTGTATTTTTGTATGTATTGAAATAACTCAAAAACTACGGGGCCGATTTAAAAAATTCTTTCACCATCAGAAAGGTAATTTATCTGTGAGTAACATAGGCTATATTTTATTATTACTAATGTTTAGGAACTATTAATAAACAGCGTGTTTCTGGACGCCGGCGTTAAAAATTTACTAAACTTAACTTTTCTCGGCTTACGCTGCCTAAACCGTTAGAGCTATATAAAAATGATGTATGGAAGAATTGTAGATCTCAAAAAGTTCTACAGAAAAGTCCGCGATAGCATATATTTATCTATAACGGTTTTCTTACAATAACCACTTTTTTGTTTACAAAATGAATTAAAAACCTTACGCTATTTGCAGCGTTCTTTTATTGGTTTCAATATTAATCCTTATCCAAATAAATACGTTTGTTATCAGGAGAATTTAATCTATACTAATATTATAAAGAGGAAAACTTTGTATTTTTGTATTTTTGTATTTTTGTATTTTTGTATGTATTGAAATAACTCAAAAACTACGTGGCGGATTTAAAAAATTCTTTCGCCATCAGAAAGGTAATTTATCTGTGAGTAACATAGGCTATATTTTATTATTACTAATGTTTAGGAACTATTAATAAACAGCGTGTTTCTGGACGCCGGCGTTAAAAATTTACTAAACTTTAACTTTTCTCGGCTTACGCTGCCTAAACCGTTAGAGCTATATAAAAATGATGTATGGAAGAATTGTAGATCTCAAAAAGTTCTACAGAAAAGTCCGCGATAGCATATATTTATCTATAACGGTTTTCTTACAATAACCACTTTTTTGTTTACAAAATGAATTAAAAACCTTACGCTATTTGCAGCGTTCTTTTATTGGTTTCAATATTAATCCTTATCCAAATAAATACGTTTGTTATCAGGAGATTTTAATGTAGAATAAAATTGTTCTTCACAGTATTTAAATTGGACTAACAGTTTAGAAGATATCGCGAGCACAAACAATAAGGGTAACCGAAAAATCAGCTTTCAAGCTACCGGGCTTAGAAATTTGGAATCTTGCATCGGTAGATTTCTGTTATTACGTAGATTACTACTAAGTTAATACTTTTGGTAATAGGTTGAAAAAAAGGGCGAACGTAATAGGTTATATTTGTAATTTCACGCGGGCGAAGTCGCGAGCAACGGCTCGTATCACATATAAGTAAGTGTAAAATACTTGGACCATTGTAATTCCTGTTGGAATAATTTTTACCTGCTTTATATATGGATATTAATAAGCTTATGAGTTTTGGGGTCCCATGTATTGATTTTGTATATCTTGTCCTCAAATGTTTAGCTTCCTATTTACAGGAAGAAAAAGGAAAAAATCCACTAAAAGTATTCAGTCACCACAAATCTAAAGTTAACTCAGTAAAATGGATTTGTAAACAAAATGGTAGTTGTACTGAGTTTGTGTCTTGCTCTGCGGATAAAACTGCTGCTATATGGAGTCTGGTGGATGGAGTCTGGAAGGTTACAAGTTCTCTAATTGGTCACACAGATGGTGTTACATGTATTCACAGTATTTATACCAATGGAGAAGATTTGGTTGTGTATACTGGTTCTATAGATTCCACTGTTAAAGTGTGGGAACGGACCAATGGTAAGTTTATTAGTATGGAAAAAAACAATTGATTAATCATTGTGAGGCAAATGAGGTTTATATAGATTTTTTATGCTTTAATCAATGAAATGTTCCAAGATAAAGTAGAATACTATATTTGTAAGACATGTAAGTGCTTGTGATTTTATTTTGTGTCAGTACATGTGTCATTTATCAACTAAATTTTTCAAAATTACAATGAAAATGTGTATTTTAAGCACATATACAGACTTATCCATCAATTATTTCTTAGATAAAATTATTTTAGGTGTGGTATCTCTTAAACAAACAATAAATTTAAATTCTGGGCTATGTCTGACGCTGCATGCACACAAGTTGCCAGCAGTCAATCAGCCGCTTCTGTTCTGTGCACTGGATGACCATAAAATACACCTGTTTGCTGGTGAGGAGTATCACAGAGTACATGTATTGTTAGGACATGAGGACTGGGTACGAGGACTTGATGTTTTAGATGTTGGTGAGTAATAAAGAATAATTTTTACTGTAATAAAAAAGAACCAGTGTGATCTGAATTTAAAAAAAAAAACAAACATTTAATTTTTTTCATTGAAAATTTGGATGTTTTGTAGTTCAGGATCCCAATTGATTACCTGAAAATGTTCTTCTGAAACTTCACATTATCAAATTATTATCTCAGTTTAAAATCTTATTTCCAGATGAAAGTTCAGTGTTACTAGCATCAGCATCACAAGACACATACATCCGTTTGTGGCGGATATTTTTGCACACAGAAGTAGAGACCACAACAGAGATACGAGTGGAACAGAAACTCTTCAATGCTTATGAGAAAGACTGGTCAGTGAAGCTGGAAGCAGTTCTCGCTGGACATGAAGGCTGGGTGTACGGAGTGCAATGGCATCCAATGAAATATGATGCAAGTAAGTATTTTTATTTGACAAGATAAGAAATACTGTGATTAAACTAATCACACTACTGACTAAGGTTCTATCCAGACTAATCCGGTCTGAGTGCAGAGCTTTCATCCCAAATAAAAATGAGCTTTATACAATTGTAAGAGGGTTTAATTCTACTTAGAATACTTTATTGAGCAAGCACCAAACACATGAAAAGTAAATTTAAACTTTATTTCAATTGTATAAGGTTCAATTTTATTTGCGATAAAATTTTGTACTGCTCGCCAATCTTTTTGAATGGACTCTAACGCTGCTAAAATATTTTAATTACAGATACCAAAAGAAATGTCCCAGTGTACCGTTTATTATCATCATCTCTTGACAAAACCCTGATAATTTGGGAGCCGGAATCATCAGAGTTGGGGGAAGGGGCGTGGGTGGAGCGTGTCCGCGTGGGCGAGGTGGGGGGAAATGGGCTGGGCTTCTATGGCAGCTGCTTTGGACCAAATGGCAAATCCTTCCTTGGACATGGTTATAATGGATCTTTTCACATCTGGAAATTGAATGAGGTACAAAGTTTGTACTGTACTATACTCTACTGTACTTTTATTTTAATTGTCGAGGTAGGTAAACAAGTAGTCATTTATTTTAGACATCTAGAATAAACTCCTAGCTAAGAAAAGATCTCTTTTATACTGGGTTGTCATTTGAGAATTGTCGTTGAAGTTTTAAAACTGAATCTACTAGTAGACTGTAATAAAAGGATCCGACACAAACAATTGCCACTCCCGTCAATTCATTCCCCGAAACGGGCGCGAAGACTTACTGTCCGTAACAATCGTAAGTCTCTAAGTGGCAAATAAAAGTGAATTAGCGAATACGTGTCTATCTTTGAATGTGTAAGTGAAGTAATGTTGAATGGTGTAGGAGTCTGGTGAGTGGGAGTCTTGCGCGGTGTGCGGCGGCCACTTCGGGGCGGTGGAGGACGCGCGCTGGGAGCCCCACCATGGACGGTACCTGCTCAGCGTCAGCGCGGACCAGACCACCAGGCTGCATGCACCATGGACCAGACCTGATGGTAAACATGCCAAGTCTTTTATGTCTGAATAATGTATCATGTTCTAAATGACTTTTGCTATAGTCGTTTGATATTTTGTACGCGTTAAGAAAAAGCGGAACAATAACTAATAGAACACAAATCGTACTATGATACGTAATATTATAAATGCGAAAGCTTAGATGGATGGATGGATGTTTGTTAGAGTTTGTAGTCTAAACGGCTTAACGTATTTCAATGAAATTTGGTATAGATGTAGAGGACAGTGTGAAAGACCACATAGGCTACTCACTTTTGTTTTTTTAATTCCACACGGACGGAATCATGGGCGAAAGCTAGTTTTAAATATGATTACGAAGAAAAATCGGTCAGTGGTATACGGGTAATTTCTTTTTACTATTATAATGTAGATTGCTCTAATGGATAGAGCATGCGTTGATTGTGCAACTCATTAAGTTGGTTGTATTAGTACGAAAGTAATTGGTTATTGGTTATTGAGAGTTATGAAGAGACGAAGTTTGTCTCGTAATGAAGAAGGGTACTTTTCTGTAAGTGGTACACCGTGTACTTCCGCGACTGTACGGTTGTGGCAAGTCGCATTGTGCGCGGCAGGGGGCGTGCGCTGGCACGAGGCGGCGCGGCCGCAGCTGCACGGCTACGACATGGCGGCGGTGGCGCCGCTCTCCGCCACGGCCTTCGCCTCCGCCGCCGAGGAGAAGGTCATCCGAGTGTTCCAGGCGCCTCACAACTTCCTGCAAAACTTTCATAATATTGTCGGTGAAAAGTTGGTAGAAGAGGAAATTGGTGGTGAGTTGTTTTTTTAGTAGAATTATTTTAGTTAAATAATTCGTTTAGGTTCCAAAAATGACAAGAATTAGTTTTATAGTAGTGACCAATTTTGCAAAGAATTTTTAAAGTAGAAATTGTCTAATCATACCAAAGACATCCGAAAGTTTAGATGGACGGGTGGATGGATTTTTATTGCGTAGTATGTCCAAAACGTAGACTGGAAGAACGCATAAGTTATTTTTAAATCCGCACGGACAGTCTCGCGGGCGACAGCTAGTTGATAAAATTCTCCCATAACACAGGTCCTGAAGGAGCTTCAGTTCCTTCCTTGGGCCTGTCCAACAAGGCGGTGTTCAACGGAGAGCTGGGTGACACCGGGAACAAAGAAGACAACGACGGCTACTTTGTTCCTGTGCAATTGAACGGTAAGCTGTGTTATCATTAAATCTATACTTTGACCTCAGAATCGTCTAAGAGTTACTAAAAGAACCTTTTTGGTGTAAATAAGGTCAGTAAGGGGTATTATCGTAGTGTAACTTGTGTACGCAGCGCCCCCCAGCGAGGAGGTGCTGATGCAGAACACGCTGTGGCCGGAGCAGCGCAAGCTGTACGGGCACGGCCACGAGGTGTTCGCGCTGGCCGCCGCCCCCGCCGCCCCCGCCGCCCCCGCCGCGCCACTCCTCGCCTCCGCCGCGCGCGCCAACACGCAGGAACACGCCGCCGTCATTATATGGTTAGGACATGTTTAATACCACTGAAATATTAAAAACAAAACTATTTTAGCTTGACCTTTTTAAATATCTTAGCGATCAGACATAGATTGGACACATTTCTTACATACATAAATTGTGCAGAGTTAAGGAATATCAACATGTTTGAAAATAACTATAAGTAAGGATGGAAAGAGAAAATAGATTTTGTAAGAGAAGGGATGTTAAGAAGGAGGACGTATTTACACTGCCTATTCATTAAAATAACAACGGCTTTTTAACGCATTGTACTTGTCTATGGTCAGTGTTCACTTAGTTATTTTTTGTACTATACTTTTTAATCTTAACTTTTTTTCCTTAATTTTAGGGAAACGAAAAACTGGCAACAAATACAGAAGCTAGTATCGCATACGTTGACAGTAACCCAGCTTGCGTTCTCACCGGACAGCGAGCAGCTACTGTCAGTGTCTCGCGACCGAAAGTGGACCTTATACCAACGGCAACAAGGCACAGATACGTTTGAGATGTCCGCGTGCACGGACAAGAGTAACGGCGTTCATACAAGGATCATCTGGTGCTGCGCCTGGGCTGACGATGGGCAGGTGTTTGCTACAGGGTCCAGAGATGGCAAGGTAAAGATAATAAACGATTAAAAGTAGTAAAATCTTGCTTAATATCATAAATGCGAATGATTAGATGGCTGGTTGTAATAATTTGTAGCCTAAACTGCTGAAGGGATCTCGATTAAATTTGACATAGACGTAGAGTATACTCTCAACTCATAGGCTAACTTACTTTTATTTGTTTTAATTTCACGCGGACGGAGTCGCGGGCGAAAGCTAGTAATGTATAATTTTGTGCGTGTATTGGCCATAGTTCTCTATAATCTATACGTAATTCTCTAAAGAAATAACTAGAGAGTACTATTTTTTTCTTTTGAGGTATTCTAACAATAAATAATGTACATACTAGCTGTCACTCGCGACTCCAACATGATTATAAATAAAAGTCTTAAAATTTGATTTATTCTTTCAGGTCTGTGTGTGGCATAAAACGGACCAATTAAGTGCAACATCATTGAGGTACCATAGCCTCTGCGGGAAGCCACTGGAACTAGTTAACACGTCTGTGACAGCGATCGACTTTGCACCATTCACAGTCGACAATAAACGGATACTTGCTACAGGTTTTGAATCTGGTGTAATCAGGATATACAGCTTTTGTATCGATGGATGGTGTTTGTTAAAAGAATTGGATAATAAGTATGACATTAGTAATAAAAGCATAAATTATTATAAAGCTTTCTTGATATTTTAATAAAAGTCATGTTTCTTCCAGCGCTGCTCATCATTTGACTGTTAAAAGGCTAATGTTCAATCCGAAAATGACGGAGAGTGAATCCAACAAGAGGGCGCTACTGGCGAGCTGCGGAAGTGACAACTTTGTGAGGATACACAATGTTATTGTATCTATATAGAAATAAATCTATTTTTTGTTAATATGTTTTTGTTTATTTCCCTGTAAAATGTAATGAAAAAATATAAAATCCAAGTGCAGCTAAGTAGCAAGTTTTCTCCTAATTTTAGCTGAAAGAGTATGTACATTTGCATACAAGTTTCTTTTATTAATTAGGAAGATAAACAGGGACTTTATGAAAAATACTGTTGTTCCTTTATAACGTCCTGTAGTCAAATATTTTTATTCTTTAGTTTAGATAAAAACAGGGACTTTATGAAAAATACTATTGTTCCTTTATAACGTCCTGTAGTCAAATATTTTTATTCTTTAGTTTAGATAAAAACAATCAAATAACAAAAAATATATGCTCTCTGTGGTTGAATAAAATTGCGGGAATTTTGACAAGTGACAGTTGGGAATGACATTTCGGTTGTATGGATTTTTAAATATTTTCTTTATGAAATAAACAGGCCCGAATGAAAGGTTTAATTGAGGAGTATCAAACACGCGATAAAAATGCCTGAGGTAATGATATCTGGCATTCCTGTTAGTTTTCCTTTTGAGCCGTATGAAGTGCAAAGAGCGTACATGGAAAAGGTGATTGAAAGTTTACAAAACAATACCAATGCTTTGCTAGAGTCACCGACTGGAACGGGGAAGACCCTAAGCTTGCTGTGTTCTTCACTGGCCTGGTTGTTAGTGAAGAAGGCTCAGCTCCAAATGAATGCACAAGTTGATAATTTTTCAGAGCACAGCGCTGGCGGTTTTAGTGGCAATTTAAAGGAAAGTTTAAAAGCAAGTGGCAAATCTAAAGATAACACATCATGGGGTATGCCAAAAATTATTTATTCATCGCGAACACATTCACAGTTAACACAGGCGATGCAGGAATTAAAACGATCAAGTTACCGACATGTAAAAGCGGCTGTGTTGGGGTCAAGAGATCAAATGTGTATTCACCCAGAAGTTTCTAAAGAGACTAACAATATGAATAAAGTGCACATGTGTCAACTTAGAGTTAAAGCAAGGACTTGTTTTTTCTATAACAATGTTGAGTCAAAGAAGGAAGATAGGTCAGTTAAAGGAGATGATATATTAGACATTGAAGATTTAGTTGGCGTAGGTAAAAAATTAAAATGCTGTCCATATTATTTATCCAAAGAACTTAAACAAGATGCTGATATAATATTTATGCCATACAATTATATATTGGATCCAAAATCGAGAAAAGCAAATGGTGTGGAACTATTGAATAATATTGTGATATTGGATGAAGCTCATAATGTTGAGAAAATGTGTGAGGAGTCTGCATCACTACAGATCCGCACAACCGATGTGGCTCTGTGTATTGATGAAGTAACACATGTTATGAAAAGTTTTGTTGAGAGCAATGAAGAAATGGACGCAACTATTGACAATACTACACCTAAAGATTTTACATGTGATGATCTGTGTATTTTGAAAGAAATGATGCTTGCATTAGAGAAAGCTATAGATGAAATTAGTGTAGGAAGCGAGGGAACTACCTACCCTGGTAGTTTTATATTTGAGCTTTTATCAAAGGCCGAGATCAAAGATCATAACCAAATGACAGTCATTACCTTAATTGAAAATCTTATTCAATATCTGTCTACAGCTAATGCATCACCATTCCAGCGGAAAGGTGTGGGCTTACAGAAAATTGTAGATTTGTTAAATGTTGTCTTTAGTGGTACCACACACGCTTATAAGGAGCGTGTCAAATTATGTTACAAAGTACACATAAGTGTAGAGGATAAAAAGAATAAAAAGTCTGATAGTTGGGGTACTTTAAAGACAACCAATACTAAAACTAGTGAGAAAGTACTCAGTTATTGGTGTTTTAGTCCTGGTTTTGGTATGAAACAATTATTGGAACAGAATGTTAAAAGCATTATTTTAACCAGTGGCACTCTTGCTCCTTTAAAACCCTTAATATCTGAATTAGGAATACCTATAGGTGTTTTATTAGAGAATCCACATATTGTAAAATCTAATCAGATATGTGTTAAGATCATTGGCCAAGGTCCGGATGGTACACAACTCAACTCCAACTACCAAAATAGGGATAATCCAAAATATATTTCATCTTTAGGTCGAACAATTTTAAGTTTCTGCAGAGTTGTACCTGATGGAGTTTTAGTTTTCTTTCCATCTTATCCGATTATGTCCAAATGTCAAGAGATGTGGCAAAATGATGGAATCTGGTCCGGTATCAATAACATTAAACCAATATTTGTTGAACCACAACGAAAAGACACATTTAACGCTATTATAAATGATTTCTATAGCAAAATAAGTGATCCTAGTACCAAAGGAGCTTGTTTTATGGCAGTGTGTAGAGGTAAGGTATCAGAAGGCTTAGATTTTGCTGATATGAATGGAAGAGCTGTTATAATAACTGGACTTCCCTTTCCACCATTGAAAGACCCAAGAATCATACTCAAGAAGAAATACTTGGAAGAACTCAGAGTAAAAGACAAAGAATACTTATCAGGTGATGAATGGTACGCTTTAGAAGCAACAAGAGCTGTTAATCAAGCTATTGGTAGAGTTATCAGACACAAAAGTGATTATGGAGCAATATTACTTTGTGATAGTAGATTTAACAGTCCAAAGTTAAAAAATCAGCTGTCTGCTTGGCTGAGGGATTATATAAATTTATCTAATAAATTTGGTGAAACTGTGAGTGAGGTTTGTAGATTTTTTAAGAATGCGGAAACTTCTTTGCCAGCTCCACGATTAAAACCACTTCTACCTCATGAGAGCAATGTTAACTACAATGAAAGTACTGCATCATCTAGCGCTTCATTTCCTTTGGCAAACACAAGAGTGATCAATAAAAACCCTCAAAAGAAATCTGTAAATCAATATCCAAACTCTAATGAAGTGTATGCAGATTTTTCTATGGATTTCTATAAGAATGCTCAAGCATCAAATTATCTAAATGAATTTCGGCCTAAAGAGACTAAAGACCTCTTCAGTGCATTAGATTGCAGTAATGATTCAGTGAAAACAGAACCACAATCACTGGTTACAATACATAAAAGGACTGCTGAAGAAGTTAGTTTAAATTCTATTGCTAAAAAGAAAAAGTTAAAAATCAAGGCTTTTGGTTTTGAAGAGAACCTTACAAAGAGCAATGACAGTAATAACATAGAAAGAGTTGCTCCCGAGTCTCTGATTGATTTTGTTAAAGAAATCAAAGTGCTATTAGATGGGGAGAAGTACAAGCAATTTCAAATATCAATATCAGCATACAAGAAAGAAGGAAATTATGGCAAATTATTGGAGACATTGACTAGTTTATTTGAAAGTAATAAGTTGTTTTACTTATTCAAGGGAATGAGGAGATTTCTGAAGGAGGAACATAAGCAGGAATTTCAGAAATATTGTGATAATGTTAAATTGGACAGATGATTTATTATGTTCTGTTATTAAATTATTTGTAAAAAAACTAGATGTAAAATCAATAAATTAAATAAAATAATTCAATTAAATAAAAAGCTGTTTATAATGATTTCTTTATTATCTACATTTAATCTAAATTATTACATTTACTGTTCATTTTTAGGTCTTGCATTAATTTTATCTGCAATTTCAACTGAATTAATTCTCAGCATAGTTTGCTGGGCTCTTTGGAAGTTGATCCTCATGAATTGCTTCCTTCTCTTCTTCTTGAAATGTACGCGAGTGTGTGAAAGTCCTTTAGAGATAATAGTTGCGGTGACAGTTACTAGATCTGGCTGTACCATTGGCCGTCCAATCAATGAGAAATCTTTTGTCGCTGCTAAAAGTACTTTTTCTAATTTTATCTGATCACCAATATTCGGTGGCCAGTATCCTTCGACTACAAGCAGATCGCCATCACTCACCCGCCACTGTTTACCCAAGAGATGGATTATAGCAAAGTTCCGAGAAGGTTTCTCTGCGATTATTCTGTTGCATGCATCTATTACTTCTTTGGGTGTAATAATAGATTGTTGCTGAACAGGCACAACATCTGTAAGACGTCTAGACAAAATACCCCCTGAAAAAGAAATACGATGTGGTATTCTAATGTGAATTATGACACAAAAAAAACTATATATGTTACTTACCATTACTCCCGCTGAAAATGTTTGCAAGTCTTTGCAAACCTGTTCTAATTAAAGACATTTTTGGGGAAAAGTAATCCTTAGTTCTTGAATTGTTCTTGGAGATGAGTTTTATTACATATCGGGTCTATTTATTTAGAGCAAAAACATAACCTCTCTACAATTGACAGATGTCTCTGGACAGTGACATAATGGCAGGTTGTCAGAAGTAGAGGTGGGCGATACAAATCATATATAGTTTCAAAAACTATATATTGAATTAATATCTCAAAATCGTATACGGGCTTGTTCGATAACTATGTATTTTCAATAACTATATATTTCTACCTACGCGGTACGACACGCATCGGCATCGTCTGTACGACAGCGTCAAATCGCAAGAGACAGACATATATTGCATTAGAGCGGTACGGTACCGTATATCCGTCGCGATTCAAAAAATCATATATTTTAGTAGAAGATTTAAACACGATATTTTTGTCATGGACTATTTTAAAGTCTATTGCTATACGAATAAAGCTTAGTTTCAAATAAATGTAGGATATCATGTATATACGATATTTTTGTCATGGACTATTTTAAATTCTATTGTTATACAGATAAAGCTTAATTTCAAATAAATGTAGGATATCATGTATATACGATATTTTTGTCATGGACTATTTTAAATTCTATTGTTATACAGATAAAGCTTAATTTCAAATAAATGTAGGATATCATGTATATACGATATTTTTGTCATGGACTATTTTAAATTCTATTGTTATACAGATAAAGCTTAATTTCAAATAAATGTAGAATATCGTATAAACACGATATTTTTGTCATATACTATTTTGAATACAATTGATGTACGAATAAAGTTTAGTTTCAAATAACTGTAAAATATCGTATATTATCAATATAGTTTTCTGATATCTTACTAGGAGATTTAAACACGGTATTTTTGTCATGGATTATTTTTAAGTCTATTGCTATATGATTAAAGCTTAGTTTCAAATAAATGTAGGATATCATGTATATACGATATTTTTGTCATATACTATTTTGAATACAATTGATGTACGAATAAAGTTTAGTTTCAAATAAATGTAGAATATCGTATATTATTAGTATAGTTTTCTGATATCTTACTAGGAGATTTAAACACGGTATTTTTGTCATGGACTATTTTAAAGTCTATTGCTATACGAATAAAGCTTAGTTTCAAATAAATTTAAATTGTTATGTAAAACATTGTTATGTAAAAAATTTTGTTTATTTAACCTTGAACTCGACCTCGTCGCATCGTTTTAGTTAAATTTTTTCGAAATGTGTAATTGCGGTAGAAAGTTTGCCTTATTTTCTACACGTTTTAAAATTTAGAAATACGATTTTTGAAGACCTTGTAATTGGTTCGAATTTATTAGACTTTCTAATTAATAGTTCCAATTTAAAATAATAACGGACAAAATTATATTAGTGTTCATTATAATAAAATAAATATATTAGTGGAACTTTAATGATTCATTTCAACCGTGTTATGATTTATGACTCTAAAATGGTTACGCGAGCCAAAAATATCTATATATTATAGTATATAGTTTTGATATCTGATATTGAAAATCGAAATCTGATTCAGGTACGATTTAAAAAAAAACAGATATGACACATCTCTAGTCAGAAGATCCCTTTCCGTTCCGTTATTGCCTTAACGTTTTAAGAAATATTTTTTTTTTATGTAAAGAGTGTCGTAAAATTAAATTAAATAAACTATTGAACAGTTACAACACTACGTTTGCTTTTTTACGTCAGTATGCTACACCTATCGAAATGACAATAAACATTTCCTACGATTCGCTGCTGCACCGCTTCATGTGTGCACTTATTTGAACATTTATGGGCTCGTATCGTTCTCGTCCTACCTGCGTATTATGATACAACGCTGTGTGCGAAGGTCCCAAGGTGTTGTGCCGTGGCACCCGAAACCTACGTGTACGGCAAATTTCCAAGTTTTTTTTTTTTATATATCGATGGAAAACGCAGTGGATGATATTGTATGAACTGCGACTTCACTCTATGTTAAGTGGTGTACGGTGATGTGGTTGATGTCCTACACTAGAAATTAACTTGTTTTAATTGTCTGACTTTTTTTTTTTATTTTTTTTTTATATCATTAGGGGGCAAACGAGCGGCGAGAACACCAAGGTGGTCAACGACGCCCATGGACATCCGCAACACCAGAGGAACTGCAGATGCGTCGCCGGCCTTTGAGAAAATGATATGCTCGCTTCTTGAAGGACCCTAAGTCGTATTGGTTTGGAAATACCGCCGAGGACAGACCGTTCCACAACGCGGCTGTGCGGGGCAGAAAGTTCCGCGAAAACCGCACGGTTGTGGAATGCCAGCCATCGAGATGGTGAGGATGGTACCTGGCGGTCTGTCGTGTCGTCCGATGACGAAACTCGGCGGCAGGAATCGTTCCAAACAACTCCTCGGAACACTCCCCGTGGTAAATGCGGTAAAAAATGCAGAGGGAACTGACGTCCCTCCGCAAGGCCAGAGGATCTAGCCGATCGGTAAGAGCTCGGTCGTGGACGATTCGAGCCGCTCTCCGTTGTATGCGGTCAAGTGGAAGAAGCTGGTATTGCGGTGCTCCCGCCCAGAGGTGCGAGCAGTACTCCATGTGGGGCCGAACTTGCGCCTTATAGAGTTGAAGGCGGTGGCCCGACTGGAAATACTGCTTCGCCCTACTGAGCACACCCAGCTTTTTGGAAGCCAGCTTAGCCTTGTCTTCCAAATGACCGCGAAACTGAACGTCACTCGATATGTCAACGCCGAGAATACCGATACTGGCTGAGGCAACCAGGGGAGTGTTCTGAAACCGGAGATTGACGACGAAGGGATCTTTTTTAGCGGTAATGGCGCATACTTGTGTCTTTTTAGGATTGAAATCGACAAGATTTTGTCGACCCCAATCCGAGACTTCACCCAAGAGGATCTCCAGCTCAGACACAAGTTTGTTCCGGTTCTCATCGGCAGTGGCCCGAGACACATTAGCGCGGGCCGTGTACAGTGCATCACCGGTGCTATCGTCTGCATAACAATGGATGCTGCGTATTCGCAGCATGTCATTGATATGCAGAAGAAACAGGGTGGGCGACAGTACACAGCCCTGTGGGACTCCAGCGTTGATTGGTTTCGGGTCAGAGCATGCACCGTCGACAACGACCTTGATGCTCCGACCCTCCAAAAAGCTGGAAATCCAGGCGCAAAGTTTCTCGGGCAGCCCGTAGGAAGGCAACTTCGAAAGAAGTGCGTTGTGCCACACCCGATCAAAGGCTTTGGCCACGTCCAAACTGACTGCCAGGGCCTCCCCCTTGCCTTCGATCGCCTCCGACCATCGATGCGTGAGGTACGCAAGGAGGTCACCAGCTGAGCGACGCTGACGGAAACCGTACTGGCGGTCGCTGATCAGCTGGTGCTCTTCCAGGTACCTCATTAGTTGGCAGTTGATGGTGGTTTCCATGACTTTCGAAAACAAGGGGGTAATGGCAATCGGCCTGTAGTTGGACGGATCCGAGCTGTCGCCTTTCTTAGGGATCGGGTGTATAACGGCAATCTTCCAAGACTTCGGGACGGTGCCGATGGAGTACAGGAACCGGAACAGGCGCGTTAAAACCGGTGCCAACTCAGGAGCGCAAGACCTAAGCACAATGGGAGGAATCCCGTCAGGCCCACTCGACTTATTGACGTCGAGAGATTGCAGCGCTATTCGCACTGATCTCTGACGAAACTGGATTTCCGGCATAAAGGTGTCGCCGCACGGGATTTTCGGCGGCGAGGCACCTTTGTCCTCCAGAGTCGAGTTGGACGCGAAAAGAGAGCCCAAGAGATCGGCTTTCTCTTTTGCGGTATGGGCCAACGAGTTATCCCCCCTGCGCAAAGATGGTAAAGACGGCTTACAGAAATTCCCCTGGACAGCCTTGGCGAGAGACCAGAACGCACGAGTCCCAGAGGGAAGGCGCACTAGTCTCTCACCAATGCTGGCCACGTGTTCTGACTTTGCCTTGGCAATCACTCTTTTGAAGGACCTGGAGGCAGAGTTGTACTTCTTTTTGAGAAGGCTGGTGTTTACATCCCTAGCCGCTGACGCCTTAGCCCAGGTCCGGTAGCAATCCTGCTTGTAGCGCGCAGCTAATTTGCAGGATCGACCAAACCAGGGCCGAGAACTGCCCCCGATGGGCACAACAGATGACGGAATAAAGAGTTCCATCCCCTGAAGCACCACATCGGTGACAGAATTGGCAACGGCATCGGGATCATCCAGCTTGAAGCAAACTTGCCCCCATGGGTAGGATGCAAAGAAAGACCGCATCCTATCCCAGTCTGCTGACCTGTAGTGCCATACTCGGCGATGGCCATTCGGTTTGAACCGTGGGCGGCGCGAGAGAGGCACTGTGGTCCGGATCAGGCAGTGGTCCGACGAGCCCAGGGGGGCGTCGACGGAAACCAAATAGCTGTCCGGATGAGAGGTCAGCAGAAGGTCCAACAGGGAAGGTGTATGATCTTCCACATCTGGGATTCGCGTTGGCGAGGTAACCAGTTGCGTCAGATCATAGGACAAGGCAAAGTTGTGCACAGATCTCCCCGCGTAGTCGGTGGTTCTAGGGCCGAGCCATTCGCTATGGTGGGCGTTGAAATCGCCTAGCACCACGATTTCAGCGGAGGGGATCTGTGCCAGAACGGAATCTGTAGCCGTCTGGACTTGCTCCATGAGTCGGTCAATTTCGGCATTACCGCTATGGGACCTATAGAGGCACGCGTAGACTCGCGGATGGACATCGCCATCTACGCGCAGCCACAATAGCGATAGGTCCCTACCTTCAAGAAGGCTGAGGCGACGAGAACAGATATCCTCTCTAACGTACACGCATACCCCAGCCCGGGGCAAAAAGGAGTGCTCCAATTTGTATCCGGGGCAGGACAGATACGAAGTGTCCGCCGGAGAGGATATCTGCGTCTCGGTTAGAAATAGCAAGGCCGGCTTGGCCGTCTGAAGGTGGTAGTGGACGGCCTCTAAGTTGGAGTGGAGTCCCCTGATGTTGCAGACATCCACGGCGTGGGTGGCAGGGGTTGCTGTGAGAGCCTTGCTGCGTTTGCCTCGGCCTTTATATGCGAGCGGAATTGTGCCCACCCCAGAATACGCAGGGCAGCCCGCGCGCTTACCCCCAGACTCTGAGCGGGAGTCCAAGCGTAAACGCGCGGAGGGGGATTCTCCAGTACCGGTGGTATTGGTACCCCCCTGGGGTACTTCATCTTCCAATCCCGGTGCCATGCTGTATAAAGGGGGGGGGGGGGGGTTGGGCCTCCGGCACCACACTCATCAGACGAAACGCGGAATTACTTCCACTTCACGTCTGTCTTCTGTGTGGTCGTGGTATTTCACCGGGCGAGCCGGCCCATTCGTGCGAAGATGTTAAAGCGGGCTCTACCACTGTAAATGAAAATGACTTTAAATATAACGCTATAGATTAAAACTGGTGGCAGGGCTGAATGGACAACGTTGTTGTTTCGTCTACTTACCTAACTACTATTACTACTTGAAGTAGCCCTTTCTCAGATTGTTGAATTAAAAAAATATTAAGTGTAGCTAGCCGAGAATATATTATTAAAGTAACGAGTAAGGTTCCGTCTACAAGGGTAACAAATAAACTTCATTTCATCTTTACTTATCATGAAACGTAATTCTGTGTGCACGGCGCAAGAATCGGGTAAACTATGCGCTGTTTATTTTTTCATAAAAGAAATAACGTTTTGAATATATTGCAGTGACCGTAGTTCGCTACAGACAAGTACTTGGAGCAGCGCAGTGCGGTAAAAGCAGTGTTCGCATTGAAGCTAACATTAATTAACAAAGAGCCAACACTGCGTAAAAGTGCAGAGGCGGCTCAATGCGAGTGTGTGCATTAGTTAGCGCGGTACATTCAGCGACGTGATATGAAATTATTATTTGTCTGCTCCAGCTGTACTTTTATCTATCTCCCGCTGGTTGCCGAGATTCTTTGTGCAAGTTTTAGCGGACTAAAGTTATAATATATGAGGTTGTGTTTGATCACTGAAACATTAAGTGGCCTTAATATCTTTGTGTTCCTTTCAATATGCGTAACAATGTGATTTCAATTGTCAACTAGGGTTTTTTAAAAATAACTTTAAAAAGATTGCACACTTCAGGCATTAAACAATATTTTGAATTCTGATGCATATTTACTGAATTCCGTTATCTTTTGATATAGTCTGCTGGCAGATATTCTAAATTCACAGTATAGTTATACATGTATATCGGAGCTTTGTTTGTGTCAAAGTGGCACTGCATTACCAAGACGTCTCAGTTAACAAACGTCTGGGATTTAACCCTATTAAATATTATCAAAGGGATCGGAGCGAGGCGATGCGCTACCTATGCTGAGTTGGTTAATTGGATGACCAATCTGAATACATTTGCCTGATAATTGATTCGGGGGCGGAGTGCTGTGTCCACTTGCATTGTATTTAGTTTCAGCTTTGATGATCTGCGGTCACACTTGTAATCAATTACTATTACGTATTAATAGGAACAGCGTTGACTATAAAACCATTTTGTAACATAGACGAGTCAAGACCTAATATTCTGTTTCGTTGGTATCGTGAAACTCCTTAATTTATTTAAAAAATGTGTACTTATCCATCATTAACTTCCCGTCCTTATCCAATATGCAAATATTATTTTTCTTTCAATAATTATCAACCACTCTCTTCGAGTGGTGACTGAGATGACGGATGATAAAGTTATCTGGAGGGCAAAAACCCGGTGCAACTTTACGGGTAGGATAAGGTAGGAAGCATGACGATTTTTTCTACTACGATAAGTCAATAAGCAAGAATGATAAATTTAAATTTGTCAGAGAAGAATTTCTGACGCTTAAGCTTCTGGGTACGTAAATGATTGCTACGTGTTAGGAGTGATACAAAGTTTTCTCCGAATGAGAGCTTATAAAGACAAGGAGAAAGCTTATCTTGGCCTGAACTTTAGTAATGCTTCATGAATAAAGGTATAATCAGTTTTAAAAACAAAAGGATCTTATAAATACAGTTGATAAAGAAATTACTAGCTTTATTATTTTACTCGATTCTGAGCAATTTCATAATTACAGCGAATATGTGGAAAATGCAAGAACATTTTCCATCCACCGTTATAACGAAGGTTGTTCGAGGAATCGGGAAATTTTCAATTAATTATGTTTCTTTTGTTACTTTTTCTTGTAGAGCGCGTTGCCTTAGTTGCTACGTAAATGTGTAGCAATTCGTAGAACATAGCTACGTGTTGTAGAATGATTACATGGAAAATATAAAAAAATAAAACAAACCAAGTAAATCTGTGTGTCGACTAAATATATTTTAAAGTTGAGGACAGAGCCGACGTCATAAAGTGAAATAAAATTCTGCAGCCGTCAAGGTAGCTTACCTGGGCTCCATCATCGAAATCCCGGTGCATCGCTTTCCCGGACGCGTGCTGCGCGCTCGGCTGTGTCCGGCGCGAGTCGGGCGCGAGGGGGAGGCGGCGGGCGGAGGAGGGCACGTTGCCATGGCGACAGGGGGCACGCGCCGCTCTCGCCGGCCGCAGCTGAAAATAAACACGAGAAAGAGCCTCGGGCCGGAGCGGGAGGGCCGCGCGCACTCCCCGCGGCCCAGCCAGTCACGTGACATCCGCCCAGAACTGTGCCACGTTTTTGTTTCAGCTACAGCTTCTTTTACAGTATACTGAGGAAACTTATTCATTGCTAATGATGTTCGTTTGGAAAAAATAATCTGTTTTTGCTGATGCATAATAATTAATGGTTTTATTAAAATTAGGCTTACGCTGGTTTAAAAAAATTAAAAACTGTTATAGTTATAAAATAACCTTGATCGTCTATTAAGCTTATATTAAGATTTTAAAAATAAATTTATAAAAGTTTGAGAAAAGTTGCGCCAGTGGGGAGTTTTCGCAAGTCCGCTCGCCGGGCGCGGGGCTCACCGCGGGGCCTGCTCCGCGGGGCGGGTGGGGCGCGGGGCGGGCGGTAGGGCGGCGGGCGCAGGGGGCACGGACGGAGGGTCACTGCGCGCGCACCGGTCGCGCGTCAGTCGCTGGGCGGCGCGGGCCGGCGCACGGTCGATAGCTGCCGCGGGCTCGGGCACGGCCATGTTGCGCGACGCGTGCACGCGCAAGCGGCCTCGACGCCTCGTGTGAGTGTTGTCCTCTGTGGACGCTCGCCCTCGCCGTTGCCGTAGCCGGTGCGGCGTCTTGTGCTTTCGGTTAGTATCCAAAGCGCTCGGGAGGCTGACCTAGCGACCGTCGGATTGGACTCGTATGACGTTAAGGTAAAAGCTCCTGGAAAAGCTCTAGTGAGAAACTTTTTCGCGACTTTTGTCAGCGGCTGCGGGCAGGAGACAGGCGGGGGGCTGCCACTGTTTGTGTTCCCTCAGCTCCGCCGGCACGTCGCACGTCGCACGTCGCATCAAAAATTATACATTCATTACTTTCGAAAAAGTAGGTTAGTAACATCACGTGTTCATTCGTTCGTTCAAATTCATCTCTTGAAGTTAATACCTGTGTTAGGGATATTTAAATGCAATATACTAGTCCGCGCTGAGGTTTGTAAATTGTTTCAGAAATAAAACTTTTTTTTTAAATTTCTTTCTCTTTTCAAAAAGCTATCCACGGGCATATACACGGAGCCTTGCTCCAAACTATAATATTTGTACGAATTCAAACTTTCACCCCATTAAATTGATTTTAACGAGTTCCGGCGGCGCTTACTTAAGCCAATAGTACGTGCCGAGGTCCAAAGTTCATATAAGCTGCAACAATTGAGACGCAGCGCACAGACCTCGGCGGTAAATTTGATGCAATAGGAAATTAGATAAAGTTTCCAATGATATTGAATGCTGGCCCTGAGCTTTATATACGCTGAGGGCGCTTGATGAAAAATAATTAATTAAAAACTTTACTTTTCCTCACCTCTCGAAGTCTCTCCTATTGCTCTCCGTACGATCTTACAATAACTATTAAATTAAAGGAACTAAACACATTTATAATACTATTTTTTTTCATAAATTATGAATTGTATTAAAATTAACCATGATGCGACATCAATTATTTGTTGTAACATTCTATATTATGATACTGAAGATCTTTGAAAAACGAAAAATTAAACACACAGTTTGGTGTTCCGACTGTTAAGAAACTACAAAGTAATCGGTTAGTGAGTTAAACTACTTACATTTTCTGTGATCATAATAGAACCCTTGAACCGTTTAACTGTACATTTACATTGCCTGAACACTTCCATACAACACTTTTACAAGATCGAATGTGGATGGCAAAGGTAGAGCAAGACCGAAGAAAGTATCGTTGGATGAAGTGATGGATGGATTGAATTCAGATATGACGTGTGATAGAGATGTATGGAAGAACAGCACTTGCTGTGGGCATGTTGTTGATGAATTGTATTGTCTCATGACTTAGATATTATGTCCTAACGTGGGCTGTAAGCGTTATTGTGCTTATCTGATTTTCGCAATTTTGGGGCTGATGGATGCGGTTGTTAGTTGTGGTGAGGATCGGAACTAATAATAGAGATAGTGATAGACACGTTTAATTCAGACCAATCTATTTTTAGAGATCAGTGCTTAAACTGTGATACATGAAGGTTACTTTCTCAACTGTAATTTTCACTCTGAAGGACTAATAAATTATTTTTTATTAAATAAAACCGGAATCAACGAAGCAGTAACTAAGTTTAGTAGAGTAAGAGCGCAGTCTTAGAGTGGTTTGCATTAGATTTATGGACTCGATAAGTTATAGATGTGGCATGGAGCTGCGGAGTGCAGAGCACACAGGGATGAGATACTTAACATATCTAGAGGTTCATGCCGGCGGGTCTATTATCTTAAGACGGCTCACACTAATGTAAACTTTATAGAGTACTTTACAAAGTGCATTATTACTTGAACACTGGCCTCTACTTCGAACTATATCATGTCAACAAACAATTTCGGTATGAACATGCTTGAAATTATATTTTAGCACTATAAATAATAGTAATTCTGGCTTTTGGGGAGTTTTAGAGGAAGAAAGTTAATTTTGAAGTGAAAAGATGTACAATACTACGTGTTTATCTGCATTTATCAACACAGTAAACTTATCTTGTCGGAAATCAGTAATGAATTTCTGTTCTGCAGCATTTTTGTTATCAAATAATGAAATCAAAACATTTTTCTATTATTATTATGACGAATACAACGCAAGCCATGGGGAAATAAGAACGCTTCGCGTAAAATAGATCCTCTAGCAACGCAAAATCATAAAACCTCTTGTAAAATAGTCCCCCTTCCCTGTTTCCCAGCCCCCGGCCCGTGGAGAGTCCCCCGGGAATCCCCGTCCAGGCTCCACTATGATAATAAACTCCACATTAAACTATGCCCCTTAATTACCGCAATAAAAACGCTTTTATAAACCGCTAATTTGTTTATTGAGCCGTTTAAACGGAAGTGGATGTTAGGAAGTTTTTAAAACGTTCGAGGAAAGCTTCATAACTCGACAACCGTATAACATGAATGGTTCGGAAAAGATTAAGTTTATAATACGTTTAATTTAAGTTACAAATTACTTTTTTTAATCCAATCAAATATTCTAAAGGTTTTGAAGAGCTGTATTAAAGATAAAACCATGCAAATTTTCTCGTTTACTCGAGATAACTGTTACTACGTATATAAAAGTGAAATACTATGAAATTAATTATTTTATAGGTACGTCTGTTTGTTTAGCGTGAAAATATACAGACTTAGCTCTAGGTTATAACGATAAATTGAAATAGAAGTGAGTGTAGACTAAGTAGAGTATGTTATTTGCCTTTTAAATTAACGAACACGAATACGGGAATATGTAAACTATCTCTTATTTATATAAACTAATATTGCTAAGGTTTTAACTGCAATAAATTAACCTTGAAATTGTAACACCAAAACGAAGGAGCGTTAAGCCTTAGTAGAGTTAACTATTACATACATTGAAATCATTGTATTAAATTTTTTATCTGCTAATTAACGTAAACAATTGATATCGTACTAATCATACTAATATTATTATATAAATGCGAAAGTTTAGATGGATGTTTGTTACAGTTTGTAGCCTAAACGGCTTAACGGATTTCGATGAAATTTGGCATAGATGTAGAGGATAGTCTGGAAGAACACATAGGCTACTCACTTTTTTTTAATTCTACGCGGACGGCGTCGCGGGCGAAAGCTAATACTAAATAAAACTGTGATAAAAGCTTGTATAAATAGAAATATATGTTAAGTGTTTTAATTAATATACATACATACAAGGAAGTATATAACCGGATGTAGAATTAATGTAGGTCATTAGAATTTCGGGGGCAGTTTCGGTTGGCGCAGCCGCAGCGCCCCGAGATATGCCTTGAGAGCTTTCAGTCGTTACAGCCGCCCATCTGAAAGCCTTAAGCACTGGTACATCAACTATATCTATATGTAATGATGAAAACAATTGTGTTACAAACAAATGGTTAGTGGAAAATAATTTTTATCTCGTACAATCTTACACTAGAAATATTTTTTCCCGTATTGCAAAAATCACTTTATGATAACAATTGCTAACGATTGTATACATACAGTATGGATATTGTACAGTAAACTCGTTAACGAGGATGTTTAATTAATAGGTAATTATCAGTCAAGTTATGTTGCGTCGTAACACGTACAGAATGCGCTACGAACGCTACGGAGCTCGTAGCATTTCACACGGGTCAGAGGCTCGTGTTAATTTACTTTTGTTGCAATGTGTAATTATTATTGTATTTTAAACTATCTCATAAAAATATAGTAATTAAATAAATAAAACAAAAATTAATTGTGTGATATTGCTGAAACAGTATTTTTTTTTAATTTATTTAGGAAACAGCATCGAAAATCCGCCCTAAACCCAAAACACTAAATTTTAAGTAAAGTAACAAAGTGTTTTGAAGGTACCAATATTTTAAATTAAATCATATACGTACAATCTCTGTCGTTTTGTCGTAATACGACAAAAAATGGTTTCGATTGTATGGTTCGCTCGAAGTTAGTCGGGTTATAAATAGGGCAGAGTCGTCGGCGAGGCCAGAGTAACGCCTCGCTCTATTTCCGGCGGCCGTGACGTCACAGCTGTGACGCAGCACCACTCCCGCCACTCGCACTCATTTTTACAGACTTCAAACACGTAGGAGGTCTAAAACTGTAGTGTTTTAGTACTTTGCATTTTTTATTTAGTAATTTAAACGTAAAATATTTTTAATACAAGGATAGTGGAGTGGATCAGTCTGAAATGCTTTATTTGCCATTGTGTATATGTATTGTTCAAGGAACATAATACCATAAATGTTCATTTTACTACAAATGTAACTGAGATATTTCAAAATTATTGTAATATGAATTAAGTTAAGTCTGTACCTGTAAAGTAAATGGTAAATGAACGCATGTATGTTTGCATAAAACGAAAACATTTGAGTTAGAAAAAGCCAAATAACACAAAATGCTTTGTTGAAATATTTACTAAATGCCGCTGTTGAAAAACATTAAATTCAACGGTGTGTGAATTTATTAAAAGCCGATATTTTAATAATCATTTGCCAATACATTGGCAAGGTATACTAGCCTTGAAACAATTCAATGCAATGTGTAATTATTATAAATACTTCTTACTAATATTATAAATGCGACAGCTTAAATAGACGGATGTATTGACGGATGGCTATTTCTTACTCTGTACCACCAGAACGACTAAATGGATACCATTGAAATTTGGCATAAATGTAGATCATGGGCAAGTAATCAAATTTTCTTTCAAATTTAGCGGGCAACAGTTAGTTAGATTGATAAATCACATAATTTTAAGCTTGTACGACCTTTACTGTTACACGTTGATTTACCTTAAATGAAAACTGTACCTTTATATTTCTGTTTATAGAATATATTATTGAATTATTAGTATCTTGTTCTCTAACGTAATAGAGGTTTAATGTCATCGGTGTGGCAGACACTTTCGCTTTCAACGGCCGATTAAAACCGTCGCGCCCGTGACCTCGTGAATGTCTATTTCCGAAGTGAACGATATATTTATAAAATGAGCTGACATCATTATGCTATAACAACCTGCTACGTCACCACTACTAGTAGTATTCAGGTTTCCTAATTCATAGAGATAGAAATAGTTACTTTTTAAATGTATTGCCTGGCTACTGGCTGATAGAGGCACAGATTGCTTAAAAGTGACGTCACAGTCAGATAACGTAATAAAATCCGATATTTCCATCACATATTTTTTACGTTGGATTGTTATCAGACAATTTACAATTTGGTGGGACAGGACCTTAACCTTCCATATGAAGCGTTTAGCTAGATATAATTTCGTAGCCGATCGTAGCTGTAATGTAGCAATATCGTAGCACAATAACTTCTACTATTAATAACAAGGATTCATGTATTATTAATTTTATTTCTACGACAAAAATCATACTTGTTCAGTTAGCAATGAAAAAAAATCGTTGTAAAGAAGTTTTTAATAAATCTTACTAATATTATAAATGCGAAAGTTTAGATGGATGGATGGATGGATAGATGGATGTTTGTTAGAGTTTGTAGCCTAAACGGCTGAACCGATTTCGGTGAAATTTGGTACAGATGTAGAGGATAATCTGGAAAAACACATAGACTACTCACTTTTGTTTTTTTTAATTCCACGCGGACGGAGTCGCGGGCGAAAGCTAGTATATAATATTTTGTACACAAATGACATCCTAGTTTACATTAAGTGACATCAAAGGGATGTGCCGCTTTTGTAAAATTAAAGAAGGCATGTAAACACATTTGACACGTCGCGGGACATGTCGGGAGACGGGCCTTTTAGCAAGTAGCTGGCATTCAAATCACGTACAATTTGTGTGCGCGAATGAAGAGTTTGAGCAAAACGAGGCGGCGGCGGACTGCTGAAAATTGCGGCGCATATTAACAATAATCATATAGCGTAGGTATACGAAAATAGAAGAAAATTCGCTATATAATGTTAAGATTTTTCATATGGATGAAATATCACCGAAAAAAAATTCCTTGCAAAATAAAAACAGTTCCTTACCTTTTGTTAACATCTTCGAACACAAAACTATCAAATATACGATTTTTGTAGTGTCATACTCAGAATATTAAATGGATACTAAGGGAGGGTTTGAGTGTAGAATTAGAAATTGAATTTAAAAGTAACAATTTCTATTCAAACAGAATAGAAATAATTGTTATTTTAAATTGGAATACTCTGGTTTACAGTTCGTTTTGTAATAATGAAGTGTGCAGAGACACCGCAAGAGGTCGCAGCGAGCACTCGTTATATTTGTATCAAAGTGAATCAATTGAGGCCAATATTGTGATAAAGGAAATTGCATTGTATCCAGCTGCACGCTACAATCTATTTCTGTAAAACACTTAACGCCGTTTTAAATTGATTCACTAAGTATTTATGTTACATGCAGTCAACAAAGCTTGATATTTTATAATATACTAGCTTTCGCCCGCAACTTCGTCCGCGCGGAATTAAAAAAAAACAAATGCAAGTAGCCTATGTGTTCTTCTACACTATCCTATCCTCTACATCTATGCCAAATTTCATCAAAATCCGTTCAGCCGTTTAGGCTACAAACTCTAACAAACATCCATCCATCTAAACTTTCGCATTTATAATATTAGTATGATTTTTCACTTATACGTAAATACAAACAGTCAATACTGTCTGTATACAAATATATACATACAAACCAGTACGAGATGGGATAAACATGTTAAATAAATAGTATTTTTCCATTTTAAAGTCATCTCTCCTATATTCTCCAACCACCCGTCTATCGAATCTCTACAATTAGCTGACTAATATTATTTTATTAACGGGCTAGACATTTTTGACTGTACTATATAATTTATTTAAATGTAGCGTTTATCTTTAACTGAGAATGTATTTTTCGATAATTTCTGGTAATATCTTTATGAATGTGTAAATGCAATTTTGTGGAAAAACCTGAATAATCAAAATGCAGTTCTTTTAAATAATGTTCGTTATTTATTTGTACATTTGTTTCACCTTTTCAAATAGAAATGTCCGCTACATTGAATACATGCAATAAAACACGATCACACTTCTCATGATTGATTACGTGTTACGGAAATATAGCTCATATGGGGGATAGAATACATTGCAATTTCCCTTGTGATAAGTCCCAATTGATTTAGTACAAACGTGTCGCAATTGCTACTTGACCTTTATAAGCGCACGCAACGACATCGATTCCTCACTTCGTTACTATTGATACAAGAGAAAGTATTGAATTAAAAATTAAAGATAATTAGTGAATAGCAAGTAACAATGTCACCGTCAACATGGTTAAAAATTAGGCGTTTTATCGTTGCCAAAGGAATCTATGACAGACCGACGAATAAATGGAGTAGTTAGTTACCTGAGTTCGCCAAAATAGCGAAAAGACTATTGCCAATAGACATCCGCATTTACAGATGCTTTGCCTACCTTTAATCACTAGGAGAGGTGGCACATAGAAAGAGGATATTTACCATACCTATGCGTCCCCTCCCCCACCAAATCCATTTCCCCATCCCATACATTAATTGTACTAAGAGGGGAAAGGGGAAGAAGACTAAGATTAAGCCTTCGGTATGCACACTCATCAGATGAATCACGAAATATAACAACACGCTTGTCTTCTATGTGGTTGTGGTATTGCACCGAGCAAGCCGGCCCATTCGTGCAACAGATATTTTAGTGGGTTCTTATACTATTAATTATAATTATAAAAAATAGAAAATGTAAAGTTGCTGCTGTTAGAAAGTAACCTTGATTTGCACAAAAATTTGACCTTAAAATAAATTGTGTAAAAATGTTAGAGGCCACTTTTATGACAAGTGCATGTCAGTTATTAGTCTCTAATTAAACGTTAGAAAGGTTGACAGCGACATAACAAAGTGGCGCAAGAATAGAGGCTTCACTTTCGTTCGGTGCGGCCGTCGCCCGTGACCCGCACCGTTTGCTATTTCCGTCCGGAATCGCGGGCCTCGTGGATTTTGTCCGTAAAGCGAACCGGACGCGACCGCTCCATTTGAAGAGGACTTTTTATTGTTGATTACATCTGCGAGGTTAATTGCTGACGTTCCCTGTTATTAGTGTTAGAATTTAAAGCCTTTGCGAGGTAGCAATATGTCATAGTTATGTACTAGAGATGGGCTAAGGTTTTCGTAACTATACGACTGTATTTAGAGTAAATGCATGCATCGTTTAGGTTAGTGTAGTCATACATAATTACAGATTTAATTATTTTCTAGTCTGATCAAGAATTGTATATGTTTTTTTATTTATCCATGAAATAAATTAGAATCAAAACATATAACAATAAAATAAAACAGAAAAGGGTAATCTGCTGTAACTTAGCTTTTATATGAGTACTAGTTTTCGCCCGTGATTCTGTCCGCGTGAAATTAAAAAAGTAAGTAGTCTATGTGCTACCAAACTATCCTCTATACCTATGTCTAAACTTCATCGAGACCCGTTAAGCCGTTTAGGTTTCAAACTAAGAAATACCCATCCATCCAAACTTTCGCATTTATAATATACTAGCTTTCGCCCACGACTCCCTCCGCGTGGAATTAAAAAAATGACAAAAGTTAGCAGCCTATGTGTTCTTCCAGAGTATCCTCTACATCTGTACCAAATTTCATCGAAATCTGTTCAGCCGTTTAAGCTACTAACTCTATCAAACATCCATCCATCTAAACTTTCGCATTTATAATATTAGTAAAAAGTAAGATTTTGATTCATTGCAGCGTCTCGAAACAAAGATGGCGGCGGCGCGGCAAGCGCAGCGCGCTGTTTATCTTTCTAATCTAGAGAAATGTATCCCGTTTCTATTACCGATATGTAACTATACAATACGCCTGTGGTTTGGAAACTAACGACTTAACATTTGGTACAAAACTTTTCTATTAAAGTTATCGAAATTTTATTTGTTTTTTTTTTCTTTTACCAATTTACCTTTTACCTATGTTTGTATATCCTTTTTAAAAATGGTAATCGCTTGGTATGAAATCTCCACTAGTTATTGTACCGAGGGAAGTTTAATGATTACTTAAACAGTTGCTAAATAGAGATTATCGTTAGTTAATGATTGTTGAATGCGGTCGTCATTTAATTGTAAAGAAGTAATTTAATTAAACAGTTGCTAAATAGAGATTATCGTTAGTTAATGATTGTTGAATGCGGTCGTCATTTAATTGTAAAGAAGTAATTTAATTAAACAGTTAAATGTAATTTCTAAATGAAAAAAACATCTCATGATTGATTACGTGTTACGGAAATATAGCTCATATGGGGGATAGAATACATTGCAATTTCCCTTGTGATTGTCCCAATTGATTAGTACAAGCGTGTCGCAATTGCTACTTGACCTTTATAAGCGCACGCAACGACATCGATTCCTCACTTCGTTACTATTGATACAAGAGAAAGTATTAAATTAAAAAAATGACAAAAGTTAGCAGCCTATGTGTTCTTCCAGAGTATCCTCTACATCTATACCAAATTTCATCGAAATCTGTTCAGCCGTTTAAGCTACTAACTCTATCAAACATCCATCCATCTAAACTTTCGCATTTATAATATACTAGCTTTCGCCCACGACTCCGTCCGCGTGGAATTAAAAAAATGACAAAAGTTAGCAGCCTATGTGTTCTTCCAGAGTATCCTCTACATCTATACCAAATTTCATCGAAATCTGTTCAGCCGTTTAAGCTACTAACTCTATCAAACATCCATCCATCTAAACTTTCGCATTTATAATATACTAGCTTTCGCCCACGACTCCGTCCGCGTGGAATTAAAAAAATGACAAAAGTTAGCAGCCTATGTGTTCTTCCAGAGTATCCTCTACATCTATACCAAATTTCATCGAAATCTGTTCAGCCGTTTAAGCTACTAACTCTATCAAACATCCATCCATCTAAACTTTCGCATTTATAATATACTAGCTTTCGCCCACGACTCCGTCCGCGTGGAATTAAAAAAATGACAAAAGTTAGCAGCCTATGTGTTCTTCCAGAGTATCCTCTACATCTATACCAAATTTCATCGAAATCTGTTCAGCCGTTTAAGCTACTAACTCTATCAAACATCCATCCATCTAAACTTTCGCATTTATAATATACTAGCTTTCGCCCACGACTCCGTCCGCGTGGAATTAAAAAAATGACAAAAGTTAGCAGCCTATGTGTTCTTCCAGAGTATCCTCTACATCTATACCAAATTTCATCGAAATCTGTTCAGCCGTTTAAGCTACTAACTCTATCAAACATCCATCCATCTAAACTTTCGCATTTATAATATACTAGCTTTCGCCCACGACTCCGTCCGCGTGGAATTAAAAAAATGACAAAAGTTAGCAGCCTATGTGTTCTTCCAGAGTATCCTCTACATCTATACCAAATTTCATCGAAATCTGTTCAGCCGTTTAAGCTACTAACTCTATCAAACATCCATCCATCTAAACTTTCGCATTTATAATATACTAGCTTTCGCCCACGACTCCGTCCGCGTGGAATTAAAAAAATGACAAAAGTTAGCAGCCTATGTGTTCTTCCAGAGTATCCTCTACATCTATACCAAATTTCATCGAAATCTGTTCAGCCGTTTAAGCTACTAACTCTATCAAACATCCATCCATCCATCCATCCATCCATCCATCCATCTAAACTTTCGCATTTATAATATACTAGCTTTCGCCCACGACTCCCTCCGCGTGGAATTAAAAAAATGACAAAAGTTAGCAGCCTATGTGTTCTTCCAGAGTATCCTCTACATCTATACCAAATTTCATCGAAATCTGTTCAGCCGTTTAGGCTACTAACTTTATCAAACATCCATCCACCCATCCATCTAAACTTTCGCATTTATAATATTAGTAAAAAGTAAGATAAGATTACATGCGAGTGTACAAAAATAGCACACTCACGGACATATATATTTTATATTTTATTTGGTGTCCAGAAACTCGTGTTTATTTGATACTTCGTCTGAACAGCTCCGGCCAACATCCAGTCTAAAGTAAGATTTTGATTCATTGCAGCGTCTCGAAACAAAGATGGCGGCGGCGCGGCAAGCGCAGCGCGCTGTTTATCTTTCTAATCTAGAGAAATGTATCCCGTTTCTATTACCTATATGTACACAGTACGCCTGTGGTTGGGAAACTAACGACTTAACATTTGGTACAAAACTTTTCTATTAAAGTTATCGAATTTTTTTTTGTTTTTTTTTCTTTTACCAATTTACCTTTTACCTATGTTTGTATATCCTTTTTAAAAATGGTAATCGCTTGGTATGAAATCTCCACTAGTTATTGTACCGAGGGAAGTTTAATGATTACTTAAACAGTTGCTAAGTAGAGATTATCGTTACTTAATGATTGTTGAATGCGGTCGTCATTTAATTGTAAAGAAGTAATTTAAATAAACAGTTAAATGTAATTTCTAAATGAAAAAAACATCTCATGTACATCGTGATAGATAAAGCGATATAATAAAATAATAAAAAACAAAATAATAAAATAATAATGTATGTAATAAGCAATGATTATTGATAATTATTATCGTATTAATGTAAGTCGTATCGCACAATAAAGGCAAATAAAATGAAGGAGATACACATCTCAGGGAAAAGGTTCATTATGTAGATTAAGAGGGTAAAGCCGAGGTTGCTATCGCCGCCCGTTAATATGAAATGTGAGCCGGACATGTGTTAAGCAGGCTACACACGTTAGGTTTAATACAACGATATTGATCTTACATGATTACATGTGCACTATTAACGGTAAGCCGGTCGGAACCTCCAAGGTTAAACCAATCGTGAAAAACCTATCGTGTGTAGCTTGCATTATAGTAAATTTTATACGAGGATAGAAAGCTAAACATGTTTTGCTTTAACTATTGTCCTATCACTGAATAAATATCGAGATTTAAAATTGAATCAACTGTCTGGAATAAACTACATACATAAAAGTTTCTATCTAATGTTATTGCTATAAAAAATGATACGGTAAAAAATAACAAACTTTCACAATTAAAAAAAAAAATTTTTTTACAACACAGCCCATTGCTGGCCGCTGGGGTCGTAAGAGTGTAATATTAAAAAAACAAGAGCCGAAAAAAAACCAATTATCGCAACGAAAGTGGCTAAGTCGTAAAATAAAAGTCGGTGCCACACGACACGGCCGCAACCGGCCATTTCCCCTTTCGCAAATTTCTGTACTGTTGCGTTT
Source organism: Papilio protenor (assembly GCA_029286645.1). NCBI lineage: Eukaryota > Metazoa > Arthropoda > Insecta > Lepidoptera > Papilionidae > Papilio > Papilio protenor. The sequence continues at coordinate 472,166 of JAGSMZ010000022.1, forward strand.
ATTACACTTTGCTGTTGTTTTCAGACTCAATTCCCGATGAGATCTTTACTTGCGTAAAGCAATAAATTCTTAAGATAGATGTAAAAGACAATATGGTTGGTAATAATATGGACAATATGGTTGGTATAAATCAATACTGAGGTGATTTAAAATTCAAAACAACTTGGATTGTTAAATACGTAATAAAGACTTGTACGATATATTGAACAATGCAGCAATGCGTAGCGCGTTGCCCGAAATTGTAGCGCGGCTTAGAAGCGCCTCCTCGGAGCTAACGCGTCGCAGGCGCAGACGTAACACAACGCCATCTATTGGATTCTTTTGCCACCGCTAGTACAGCTATGGTTTATAGAGGGCGCTGTAAGGCCTTATTACAATATATTAAATATTATCAACGTGACTAATAGTCCTGAAGAAAATATCGTTATAGGAACAAATACCTTATCTGTGTTAGAAAAAAAATAAGCTTAGTATTTTACTTAATAAGATGTCCGTTGCTTTAAAATCAATATAGTCGGCGTCAGAATTAGATAATATAATGAAATATATTTTACAAAACACTTTTTGATCGTCTAAACCTATATTTATAAATAACCAATTTTCACCCGAAACTCCGTCCCCATGGAATTAAAAACAAAACAAAATCGAGTAGCCTATGTGTTCTTCCAGACTATGCTCTACATATATGCTATATCATCGATATCCGTTCAGCAGTTCAGGTGGCAAACTCTAAAAAACATCTATCCATCTAAACTTTCGTATTTATAATATTACTAAGATTAATGTAATACAAACTTTATAGGACCGGTTAAAACATCTGGTAGTAATAAAATAATTATTATAGCATTAATGTTGGCAGCATTGTGGAATCGAATATATCAAAAGTGCGTTCTATTGTTAATAATTGATTTGGGCACGAGCTTCTGCTATTATTAGAGTTCCAGACATGCAACCTTCATACATTGAATTAATTGATAAAGGTTTTTATTACCACGATATGAATATACATTTACATTTATTAATATATTCTTTAAGACTTTTAGACATTTAATATAATTGTACTTAGCAATATTAATTTAATCACTCCACTAGACAACTCGCCAGGAAGGCGCGCGAATATCTATCCTTCTAAAGACATTGACAGCTGTCAGTTAGAGATGTGACGTTTATGCCAATAATCTAGTGTTGCGCCATTTCTACAGCGCGGTACTAATTTTCTTCTTAACAATACTTAGTTGTTGCCCATGACTTTGTCCGTATGGAATTAAAAAACAAGTAAAAAATAGTGGTTTATTTTTATTGTTTTTTTCTAAATTTCATCCAGATCTATTCTGCCGTTCTGTTTAAATTATGAGTGTTTCAATAGTAAAGATCTAGGATGAAAAGTATGTACTCATATAAGGCTTCTTTGTACATATACAGTCATTTCCTTGAGGTTCTTGTATGTACTGGAAGCGTAAGTTGCGGTGTGCTTCAATCAGTTAATTACCAGAAGGTTTTTATAATTGGCTCTCAAAATCGAAAAAAAACCCTGATTTTTCACTGGTACTACAAGATTTTTACGGTATGTTAGATTTGTCGTAATCTTTGTTATTTTTTTTGTCTTCAAAAGATGTTGTTAATTTGATGCAATATTGTAATCACTACTTTTCTATTTATGTCTATAAAGCATGGGCACAGTGAATATAAGATAACTATGTAAAAAAAAATCTTTGTTATGTCTTACTTACAGGCTTGTTCTTTCCAATTCGTGTAAAATTACCGCGAGAGAGAATTCAGTTGAAGTTATTAAAATTGTACCCAAAAAAGCCGTCATAGCGGTAAAAGTGGCCAAGTCGTAAAATAAAAGTTTATAAGCCTGCCGGTCGTCGCCGCGGAGCCGTCTTTTTCGCCAATTTGGATTTAACTCATTGCGTACTTATTTGCTTTGCCGACGTAACCACATGTTTTGTTATTTTATAAAATATATTTACCTATATTAAAGGAGTGTGTTTTATTTTTGAACTGTCGCAACGTTGCCCTCCGGGACAGGCTGAAAACCAGCTCCGCATGGCTTAGGTCATGCGGTCCACGCTGAGCCTGCAGCCCATTGTTGTCGATTTTTTTTTACTTAGCTCATAAGAAACTGTTTTTGTGACAACAATAAAAGTCTGTTTATTTTATTGTTTTTTATTTTTATTTCTACGTGGGGTGAGCGTTAGGAGTAGGTCTGGGCCAGCGTAGTTTATTATAGCTTCTTCTTAAGGTGCCTCTTCGTCTAGCCAAGGTTGGCGGTCAGTTCTAAATTTCTATTATAGTTTACTCACCCCTACCTAAGAGTAGGCTCCGAGCCCCTTAGTGGATGTTATCTGATGGTGATAGAGATGTGAATAGTAATTTCAGTTTACTCATATTTAAAATCAATTAATTTTTCAAGTAAAAATATTTCGATATTGAAATTTTTTGGCATTGAAAGTATGTAAAGTAGATTTCAGTATATTTTATAGGTCAATTTAAATTTATTCGCCGCTTGTATTTCAGGCAGCTCGCCAAAGCTTATGTTTATTGATACGGTTTTTTATAAACGTAAAAGATGTATGCCTATTTTTTTCGTTTAAAATTGACGAGGAGAGAATTGGTTCTCAATGATTTAGCACTAATTTAATCATATAGTTAGGTTTTTATTTTCTTAACGTGTAATAGACAATTAATAGCTCAAAGTAGTTTAGTTTTAATTTGTGAAATTTTCATTTTCATTATTTGAAGCTACATGGATGGAATATTGGTGAAATTATAAACAAATAATTTAAAACATTATCTACGTTTTGTGTATGATTCGCATTGTCTTTGTGTCACAAGATATTTAATTTCCTAAGGTTGGCAAATAACTCTGTGTAACAATTCAAACTTTTTCGTTTTAGAAATTTAATTCATTTTTCTGCTCTTACAGCAGCGGTCGTAATCGAGTGTTTTTATAGAGAAAGTTTTACTGAGCTGAGTGACAGATGTCGCTGGAGAGATTGCGGTCAATATAATCGGAAATTAAACATGTTTGACAAACGATTAAAAAGATTTTAGGTACGAAATTACGGCGTGTCCTTTTAACTGTAGAATTACATTGTCGGCACATTTATAGTATTGTCCCTTATATTCTTTTTGAGAAAACAGAGACGGGAATTGTCATTACAAGTATCAACGGTAAGATATATAAAACAGAGGGTCTATCACGAATATTTACGTGACAGTTATGAGAACCTATTCGTAAGGTCATCGATATTTGTGTGAGATTCTTCGTTGTACTTTTCTCCCAGTAACGTACAACACCTAATACAAATGTTATCGATGATGTTACGGTGATAAGTTTAGCATGACTATTTTATCCTTAAACTGAGATACACAGTACACACGATTTTACAGTTTTGTTACAAGCTAGGATTAGCTTCTTAGGTTTAAATCTAACCTAACGTATATGGCCTATATTACACCATCATCTCCCTGACCTTATACTCCTCACGTAGGGTCAGAGCAACAGTTTTTTGTCCTCCAGATTATCGAGGTAAACACATAGTAAAGTCAGATTAAAAATCAATGCTATATACATATAAATATTATAGTTAGTGAAGGAAAGGTCCGCGGCGAGTGCGGGCCGTGTAATGTTTGCCCGGGGGAGCGGTCCCGGGCAATGCTTAAACTGTCGTTAAGTTTTAATCCAGGATGTAACATGGATTATCCTGACTAATTTTATCTTAATCTGTTCCAGAGTTTAGATGTAATTAAAGAACAAACATTTAAAATAATGGAGATATCTGTTAAATCGTTTTTATATTATGTTTTGAATGTTTGAAATATCAGCGTGTTAAAAATGAAAGTTCGTTTCTATTTAATATGTAAAACCGTGATAACTTAATAATCTCGCTTTGGGCAGGCGGTCTCGGGGTCGTTGAATAAAAATGTAAAAAGAACGGTGCGAAGGATTTAGGACATTCTATCCGTCATGAATTTGCTCAGACCCGATGAAAGTCGTAGTATATTTTCAAACTTTTTGAATGTCACCAGTGAAATTAATTCATTTTAAGATATTTCTAATGCCCTTTTATTATTATGTGAAATCATTTTAATTTAAATAAGTCAATGTCGAAATATTAAAAGCACTGTCTAATTTTTACTAACTCAAATTTATTTTGTTTCATTATGTACACATTTATTATAAGTAGAAGTATAGCTACGAGTTCTACGATTACTTCTACGAAATGCTACGAGGCATGTTTTTGGCCAGTATAATTTGAGATATATGTTTATTATGTAACAAACGATGTTTACTCGTAAAACCTGTATATGTAAACATTTCAACATGTCTTAGAAAAATGGCTGTGATTAATGTTAGCAACGAGATCTCGTAAATGATTCCGCCTTTAAAGTAACGACGGCTGTAACATTGACGACCCGACCTTTGATATACGAGTTTAGACCTTAAAACGTGGTAATAGGGTTAAGATTTCAGTAACAAGAGATACTAGGAATCAAATTCCCGAGGTAACAAGATCAGAGAGCGATGTGTGTTTAAAACGATACAAGATTGTTTCTTAAAGTTAATCCGAAGGCTTGAGGATAAAATAGACAGCGTGTTTTAAAAATAAATAATCATCAAAAAGGCAACAAAATGGAATACACCATTTTACCAATTATCACCAAAAATTGGTCAAATAAATAAATGTAAATTAAAAGAACTTAAGTAACTAAGTTCAGGTTAAATCAGTACTTATATGGGTAGATATTTAGTATCTGTACTATTGATAAGTCGAAGGAAATCAATTCTGTCACTGTCGGAATCAAATTAAACTGGACGCTTGTGTTTGAGTTCATAGTTTGATCTATCTACGTCTTAGTTTGAAGCTGCTATATTTATCAAGATGTTAAATTGTAACCTATCTTGCTAGTTCCTTGTTAACTAATCTGTATCCATGAATTTTGTTCAAATACCTTAGAACTAAGATTTATCTTGTAAGGGGCTTGATTGTCCATTAAAAGTTTGCTTGTTAAATTATACATATAAGTGTGCATTACTAATCCGACTTAATTGTATTATTTTCATTATTCTGTTCCGCGAGACTCTACATACGTGGAGTGTATATTTTGTAATTTTATACAACTAGCTTTAATGCTCAATTCTAATCGACCGTTTAATCTGAACAGTTAAAACTGAGCGTCAGTAAGTCAGAAAGAACTGAGTAGGCTTTATTTTTTTGTAACTATTTTTCTTAGATCTTGATTGTTTAAGCTGTTTTATGTCTAAATGAAAAATGAATTCTTGTTATGTGTGTTGAATACAATGGGTCCAGGAATACCTCCTTGCGGCACTCCCATTTGATAATTCAGAAGGCAGTAATTTATTCACATTAATTATTATCAAGAGGTTAAACTTTTGATTTATTCGTTTGGGAATTGTTGCCAAGTAAGGTTTCAGTAATTGTACATTAATTATTATTTTATTAGCGCCGGTGCTCGCTGCGCGCGATATTGTTTATATTGTGATTAATTACTGGGAAGTTATTATTTGTTACTTCGAGTTCGGATTCTTTCCAATTTGGCATCGGGCCATTGCAGCGCATCAAACTGTGAATTTATAAGTGTGTTTGTTTTATTGAATACCAGCTTTTGCTTGCGACTTTGTTTGCGAGGATTTTAAATGCATTGGAGTCCTTAGAAAAACTATTAAAAATGTGGTCGAACTAAAGGAGACAAGTCAAATACAAAAACATGAATTACAAGTTACAATTATAAAAACTAAATTATTACGTATTAAATTGTTAATTGCTATTTTCTTTGTGGTTGTACATTTATAAATAAATAACAAAAATGTAATACAAAACTCGGTTCATCTATTATCTATATTGTAGAAATCGTCAGATAAGTATGTTCCACGTTTTCGCTCAAAAGAAACATGGCTGAAGAGGCTTCATACGAGATGGGCACTTCAACTTCCCGGACCAATGTCTCTCCCCTTCCCATTATGAAAAACGCATCAGATAGTACCACTGTTATAGTACCTCTGGGATCAATTTAAATTGTTCCTTATTGCAATCGCTTCTGTACGACAAGCCCGGAGTTCGCGTCTCAATTTATACTGGACGAGTAAAGCTATAAAGTTAGAAGTTTAAAAAAAGATTGGAGCCATTTGTTACGAGGATTCTGCCCACTTTAACGCGCGTCACATCGTTGCTTTTTAAATAAGTGTATAGATTTTTAATGGAAACTAAGAAGAAATGTAGAATTTATTGGAATCATAGAGCATTAAATAAATTTGAATTTCTATTTAAGCAATGTTACTTGTCTTTTTATAAGGTTAAATATGGTGAGACGTAATAAGTCTATTAGTAGTATCATCATCATCATCATCATCTCCCCACCCTTTACCCTACTCCCGTAGGGTCGGCGTATCAGGTTTTTGTCCTCCTCATAACTCTATCATCCGTCATCTCAGTCATCACTCCCTTCTTGACCATGTCGCCTTTCACGCAATCCAACCATCTCTTTCTAGGTCTATCTCTACCGGTGCATCCCACTATCTCGTATCATTAATTAAAAAATATTTTGTAACCTTATTTCGCTATAAATAACGTAGCTCGAAATTGTCCAATATTATTCGCGTAATGGAGAATAATCGACGGCAATTGAGAGTAGAAACTTTAACCAGGGCGAAGACAATATTTCAAATTTATTCATTTTGTTGTTGCTCACGAATTTATGACATAATTTGTCGAGCAATATTTACGAACATTAAACAAGTTTAAACTGCCTTTGTAACTAGACTCCGGGGCGGCTTCGGTTAGGAATTTTATATTCATTTTGTGATACGTAATAGACTTCCTCTATTGCTGATGGTATGAAAATGTGTTCCTTTTATACATAAACAAAAGTTTACTTGAGTTATTTAATGTAACAAAATCTTCTAAAAACGTTTTGTGTATTTGCAATATAGCCAGTATACGATAAAAGATTTGTTGTGAAACTCCACGAAATTTTGTTTACAATATGACGAAAATACTTTAAGGCGGCAGTCGACCTTTTAGATTGGACGGATGAGGAACGTAACTCGTGTAGAGCCGCCGGTATAAATCTACATATATCTGTTCAATGCGAATAACTTACAACTATATAGCAAAGTATTTGTAAAGAAAACGGATCATACCACTTATGTCTTAAACATAGTCATATTTAACTCTAAAATTGAAGAATCATCTAGATTTTTATTTAATTCCTTAGATTATGGACATCGAAGATTACCTCGGTAATCCATGCCTTCGTCTGCCCTCTTCTCTTGAAAAAAGTTCTAATAATAAACAATAGTAAATAGACTGAAACTCTCTAATTTATATAATAGCTTAATTTTTTTAACATCCAGTAGTGTGCGAAAAGTTTAATGTTGCATCTGTAAATTCTGTTTTAAAAACATATTTAGTCGAGTAAACGAGCGTGCACTGAGCTGTCTAAGTAGAACCAAAACTTCAACAAACTGTCGTACTTTTAAGAAGGTAAGGTACAAATGTGAATCAAATCTACTGATATATTGACGTTGAAAATATGATGGAGTTTTTAATATTTTAGGTGTATAAATAGTTTTTAATTTACGCAATTGATGTATTAATGATTACAATATAGAAAACACCCATAATGTTTTATTTAAAATCCTAGCTTTCGGCCGCGACTCCGTCCGCGTGGAATTAAACAACTGAGTAGCCTATGTGTTCTTCCAGATTACCTTCTACATCTATACCAAATTTCATCGGAATCCGTTCAGCCGTTTAGGCTACAAACTCTAACAAACATCCATCCGTCCATATAAACTTTTGCATTTACAATGTTAGTAAGATTAATAACTTTTGTTAGTTTGGCATTTTAAAATGAGGATGTAGACACAAAATCTGATGTGTTGAACCTTTCCACCTAGTCTACTTGATCTTAGGTTCGTGTAAAGATGGTACTTTCGTGTGACCGACATCAAGTAACCCCATCCTTTTACATGAACGGTAATAGAGCGGGCGGCTGCAGGGTTCAAATTAAATTGGTCGTTATTCTTCGAACAATGTACTTTTCACTTTTCTTTATGGGAAACCTTTGTTAAGGGAAACGTAAAGGTTTGTGAAGGGCTGCCAACTTATACGTGAAAGTTAAAGAAATCTGATTGTTGAGAATTCTCCGAGTCAAGATAATATCGTTGGAAAGTTTATCGTGTGAACTTTGAGGTTTGAATTATTGATAAGTAAAACTTAGGGTTTTCATAAACTAAATAGAAATTAAAAGAGAAAATATGATTTATAAACTCACATTTATTTTCAGATTATACAGGTTTAGTATGTTTGCTAAAAACATCGCAGATTACAAATACTTCGAGATATTGATTAGCAGTTTCTTATTTTGTTCAATTTGGTGGAATCTTACATTTCCTAGTTCCGTATCCTAGCTATTGTAAACAATGTCAATGTAGTATTTATGATAAGATGTTCAACTGTTTGACATAGTGCTGTGACGTCATTGGTACAATTCTTCGCATCTGATCACCAATGTGATTGATTCGTTCGGCCGTGAGAGTCGAAACATCTTATAGTTCAACTTATGATGACTTAACCCTTAAATGCATGATTTTTTATTTAATTATGAAAGAAATATTTCAGTATAAGTTTTGAATTACAGATTAAGGGACAAAATAATTAAAAAAATCTTGGTTTCAATAAAAACTATATTTTGGTTTGTAGACTTTTGGCAACAATATGCATTAATAACATTTAAGGGTTAAGACTGTATAATTTCGCATAATTTCAAATTATTTTTCACGACCGAAGTATTAAAAACCTTCTCAATTCTTATTATCAAAAGAAGCTTTTTAATATACCTTTTTAACTTTTTCCCGAGCGAGTTATGTAACAGAGAACGGTTGCTGAAAGCTAGCTTCAACTAAGTTGTAAAACGCTAAGCACAACGAGTGTAACTTAAAACATTAATTAGGGTTAAACTCGTTACCCTTTCTTTACAGCCACTTAGCATAGTTATTATAGTGACCTAGTGCTTAGTTCATAGTTAAGGTTAATGAGTAAGCCGTAAGTTATTTTACCTCTAGATTAGTTTATTTTCATCTACACATTAATAAAAATCATTGTTATATGTGTTATATTCGTATGGTTTTTGAGAGAACAGTGGAATGTTTCGAGAACGTTCTCTTTGTTTATGGACAATGCATGTTAACAATTCGTACATCGAATCCGGCACACGGTTATATGTTCCCGTTATTGGCCGGCCGTCTGTCACATACAACCGTGTTACAACGGCGTCGCTTGCTCGCTACAACAAGTGGTTGTTTATAAGGTATCAAACGCATTTTGATCTGTTAGTTAACATTTGCACCTAGTAATAGTGAATTATTAAAACTTATCTATACTAATATTACGAAGAAGAAAGATTTGTATTTTTGTATGTATTGAAATAACGCAAAAACTACTGGGTCGATTTCAAAAATTCCTTCACCGACAGAAAGGTAAGTATCTGTGAGTAACATAGGCTATATTTTTCATTTTCACGCGGACGAAGTCGCGAGCAACAGCAAGTCTTAAAAGTTACAAGTTTGAGAATAAAATAGCGAGATACGAACCAGTAACGCCTGGTTGTTTAACTCAGAAATACAAAGTTAAAGTGTTGTACAGGAGAATTAGTCGTCTCAAGAATTTCTAGAATCCAATCCAACTAAGCTTTGAACATTTAATTGAACAATCTCTTTATAGTTTAACATTCCGATCTCGAAGAATTAAACAACTGAAATACGACAATATCGAATGCCTGATAGTAGGTTCAATCTCGTAACCGAATTCCTTAACTAGCTCAAAGTGCAAGATCGGAGATATGCGGGCTCTAAACTTTCACCACGTCCAAGAATTTCGAATGCAACGTACTAACGTCGAGTTGCGTGATTATAACTTGTGAGTTTGGATGAGACATGTGTTTAAAATGTTGAAAGCGCTTCCCAGTTCGCAAAAAAAAACCTAAAGAACGGTACTGGAGAACGGTGCTATCTAGAAATATAATTTAAACTGTAGCTATGTTGCTGACTTTTAGTTTTTTATGTACTACGGTGGCATAAAAGTAAACAGCCATAAAGAAATACAACAGCGACATTGCCCGATTCTTTTCATTCATTTAAGGATGGATGTTACAGTCGGCCGAAACTGCTGAAAGGATCACGATGAAATTTGGCTTACTTACTTTTTTAATCCACGTTGATAAAGTCGCGAGCGAAAGCTTGTTTTCCAATAATAAAAATATACTTAAATATTGTAGGTAAACGTATTCGTTTTCTTATTCGTTTATTTAGTAGTAACGTGTACCAGTTATTTATTAAATTACGATGAAAGACAAATAAAATCGTGTAACAAACGCAAATAAAATCGTGTATGAATATTCTTGCGGTTCTCATGTTTAAGTAAACAAAACAGAATAAAAACATAGCGTTTGCTTTTGTTATTTTTTATTATTTCACTCAATCATAGGAATATTTTGATATAGCAGCCGAATGGTTCGGACTACCGATCTAGAGGTTTTGGGTTCGAAAATTGTGCACCAGTTCTCATATTAAGTTTATTAAAGTTGCAACTGCACAGCCGCACAGTTTTAATTCAAATTTCACTGTAGATTTAGACTGTTATGTTATCACTATGTCGTTAAAACTAAAAGGTATGGGGCTTTTTATTTTTAAAAAGGATGAACAACATTAAGACTTTCAATTTTGCCCTAAAAATGTATTCATTACATCTGCTAGTGTAAAATACAAACAATACGAAACATGTTACTTTACAGAAAGAATAATTTATTAACGTAATGCGCTCAGTTATTCGGAGCCTTTCGCTTTAGAATAAACAAAAGGTTGACGAAGGTTCATTAAGTTTTTCAACACCTTTTATAGTCACACACAAGGACAAGTGAATTACTTTTGCACTATATTACTTACTAGCTGTTCCCTTGCGACTTCATCCGCATGAATTTATGAAAACTTTATTTTATTGTTTACATTTATCAAATTATCAATTGCAAATGTCAAAATGACATGACATGATGACAAACCATGGCAAACTTGCTTCCTTGATGTTGGCAGCAACTTATGGTCTCTTTCCCACATTAGGGTTTTTATCCAAAATATTTACCCCCTAAGTTTAATGGAATTAAAATATATAGCCTAAAGCGTGACGTAAATGTAGGGCTTTTTATTAAAAAAAGAATTATTCAAAAATATGCTGTGGACATCTCAGGCAACAAAGAAGTGTGTGTTTACGCTTTATTTTAATAGTATAGATAGTATAGATATAGAAGTATAGATATTAACACAATTAACTTTTTCAAACATTAAATTAATGATTGTCATGACAATAAGAGTTTTTAATATTTTTTTTAATAAACCAACATTAATCTGTGTTTAAAATTCTAAAGTTCTATTAAAAATACACAATTAGATCCTTAATTTAATTTTCTAAGTGTACTTCAACTATAATTTGGTCACTTTTATTATTGAACGAGCTGTCGCCCGTAAACTTCGTTTGCGCGACGCCAAAAGACAGACAGACAAGAATTTTTAAATGTGATTTTCGTTATCAGCAACGCAAATACATCATCTTCAGGAAAATCTGGAATTTTTATTTTGATATTATAAACAGACACTCTAATGTTATTATCTATACTCATATTATAAAGAGGAAAGATTTGTATTTTTGTATATATTGAAATAACTCAAAAACTACTGGGGCGATTTCAAAATTTCTTTCACCGTTAGAAAGGTAATTTATATGTGAGTAACATAGGCTATATTTTTTATTACTTTTTAATTTCACGCGGGCGAAGTCGCAAGCAACAGCTAGTATGTAATATAGATAGATTTTATTATATGTATAGATATAGAAGATTTGGATTAACATAGAAATTTAGATTCACGTCAGAAGTAGACACAACTACAGAAAGCTTGTAAGTTTGGGATCCACCTGCATTATGTAAGCGACGGGCTTTTGAAGATAATTTCGCAGATATAGCAAGTTGTAATGGCGGGAAAAGTTGGGAGCCCGCATGTCTTGCACTACGAGATGATTAGACTGCCGCCTTAAGATAAACTTTGAATTTTAATTAAAAATAATTCATAGCGTTAAATAGGACTTACAAATAAAAAAAATGTACAGTGTAAGGAAAATAATTGAATGTGTATGAAACATTGTACTATATACTTTAGTAAACACAGCAGAAATTGCCTTTTAGGAATATTAATTTGTTTCATGTCAGCGAACACAAATCATAGTAGCTATTAATACAAAATTGAACTAAATATAAATTGTGGTAAAACCATAAACCGTATCTATAGGTTTATCTTTTATTTTTCCAAAACATAAAACAGTATAAATTCAAGGTTGTGATATGCAAATCGTGTGTCCAAAGCCACACTAGCGCTTAAAAAACGCAAGCGAAGGCACGACGTAGCCACAATGGAGGGCTTAACAAGCGGGACCAATAGCCCGGTAACCGAGCGCGCAAATCTCATGCAGATTTATGCCGGCTGCATAAATACGCCGCTCCTGTAGGCTCTCGCCTTTCAACGGAATTGTGCCACGCATTCGCTGTACTACGCTTGCTGTTAGCATACGCCGAGTGGCTCAGTGACTCGGTAGAACATTGACTTAGTATCAGTGGTTTGGTGACGCAGTGATTACTAGCTTAATGGCGCAATTACTTAGTGGTAACTTGTTTACGATTATCAGAAACAAAATAACAAAAAGAGTGTTTCAGGAGTTTTGCAATAAATATGTTGCTTGCTTATCTATACTAATATTATAAAGAGGACCGATTTGTATTTTTAGATTATTGTATGTATTGAAATAACCCAAAAACTACTTGACCGATTTCAAAAATTCTTTCACCATTAAAAAGCTACGTTACCAGTGAGTAACATAAGCTATGTTTTTTATTATTTTTAAATTATACAAGCTAGTGGAAGATAAATATGATTTTATAAAGGAGTTAAATCATTAAATACGTAGAGTAAAATTACAAGTTTATAAACGAGGATTTCAAAATACACGCGTCGTACAAAGTGTAGTAATACACAAACATACAAACACATACAAGGAATACGTCAACCCCTTTTGTGTCAAGGGTTACAATATGTACAGCGCGACGTTTACAAAGACACGCTGCGTTTTTATGTGTGACGCGTGTGATATGAGACAGGCGAGTCGGTTTCGGGCTCGAAATGTTACAGTAAAAGCTATGGATTCATTCATTAACTTTTCACAACTAGGTTTCGAGTTTGTTATTACTACATTAAAAATAATAAAAATAGCCTATGTTACTCACTGATAACGTAGCTTTTTAGTGTTGAATGAATTTTAAAATCGGTCCAGTAGTTTTTGAGTTATTTCAATACAAAAATACAAATCTTTCCTCTTTATAATATTAGTATAATGCCATCACACAAGGCGTCGTAAAATCCGCATTCACTAACAATTCGACTGAACTGTTACAGTGTCCGCGCCATCGTAAACACACAATAAACCATGTTGTATGCAACTTATGACGGCGACAAACTCATAAATTATTCAAACAATGAATTTATATTTTTATCTTACTAATATTATAAATGCGAGAGTTTAGCTGGATGGATGGATGTTTGTTAGAGTTTGTAGCCCAAATGACTTGACGGATTTCAATAAAATTCGCCACAAATGTAGAGGATAGTGTGGAACAACACATAGGCTACTTTTTTTTTTTTTTTAATACCATGCGGACGGAGTCGGGGGCGAAATCTAGTTGTTAATAATTTTGTTGCACATACTCGTACATGACTATAGTGTGACAAGTTCATCTAATTTCGAGATTATATGGACTAGGAACGACAAGAAAAAACATTTTAAATAGACTTTAAATTAATGCAGTGCATAGCTACAGTTCTACGCCTGCACAAATCATAGCTACTGTGATACACTTTATGTTCTTTAATCGCTGCTTAAGGCTTATTTTTGTTGTTACAAACTATACTATGTTAAATACAACATTACAATAATTCATGTAAAATAATGAATTACATCAAATTGCAGCGAGCGTCATAAAATGCATCTCTGTAGCTTGCACTCTGCCTGTTAAATTGTTACGCTCGTGTCGCTAGGTTTACGACGTGGTGACGCGGGATCACGACGCCTGTCATCGCGCGCTTTATGACGTCATCATACGTGTATGACGTATATTCAGGTGGTTAGATTGTATACTATTTAATTTGCAGATTTTCTTTAGTTGTGGGTGTAACAGCGAATCATACTATCGACCCATACGAAGAAAGTTGCATGTCTTATATCTCTTACAGATGGAACAACTTTAACTCTTATTGCTTTAAAGTAAAAATTATTGCCATGTTATAAATTAAGCTCGTAGATTATTTTATTTGATACAAATAGATTTGACCGTGAAATAGACGCATAAGAGGAGATATCCCTATCAGTTCGTTCCCTCTTACGTCGATTAAAGTTAGGTAATCTGCATTTACGCATGGCAGTGGTCTCTTTGCTATTTGCGAATTCAGGCGCCCCCTTGCTCGTTTTCTACTTAAAACATTCTCCAAGGAATACTTGGTGAGGAATTGTTTTTTTTTAATGTTACGAGCCACATAAATCTTAACCGCTGTAAGAGATATATCTTAAAGGCGACAGAGAATAGTTGTTTTATTCTTACCGTTGTCTTGCAAGTTGCAGTCGATAAACATAAATATATCGTAGAGAGTCAAGGGGCGCGAATACGACCGCGTTCACGTCCCGACCGCTACGTTTACGACCAGCTTAATAAAACTAGTTCGTAAACGACAATAATATTATCCGTTTCATTGCCTACTTTAGTGTACGTAAAAATTTAGTTTATCGAGTACATTGCGTTGTGGTCAGGAATCGGTAATTGGAACTAAAGAAGTTATGACTTGGAACAAGACGTGTACAACATTGAATAGGACATCGGAGAGTTTATCGTAAAAAGTAGTTTTTAAAATTCGTAGAGCTTCGTAGCGTACGTCTACGAGATTGTCAATGCGACTCTAAAATGCGCAATTGCTCGTTTTTTTAGTAATTTTAAAGGCGATTTACGAATATTTCTCATATCTATTTTTTTGTTACAGGATTTTATTTTCAAGTATGCGGCTGTCTAATGGAGTCTAGCTTAGGCGTAAAGAAAGCCGGTAAGTACTTAAGAAGTGTGTTTTGTATGTTTTTTTAATTGCTTAAAGTTTCTGATTGATTTCTTATTAACAGAGCGGTTTGCAATATTATAGTTGAAAATATTTTTTCATTTGATACAGTATGGAAAAATGAACAGTTTTCCTCAATATTATTATTGAGTTTTACCATAATTATAATACATTTAATTTCTCTGCTAGAAACGTTTTAAATACAACAGATTTTGTAACATAAAAATTCCTTGTACAGCAATGTTCGAAAACAGTGAATTAAAAATCAGTTTGACATTTACCAAAAGGGTACCGCTTTGATTTTTTTATCATCACACCGCCTAGTTGGTGGGGTGGGCAGTAAATCAGGCGTACAAAGGCTGTCGGACGGTGATAGATTGATTCTTTGTGGCCTTTGAGACTGCAGTTACAAACTATTTTTAAAGGCTCACGGGGCGTAGATATTACTTTAGGATTGGTATGCGCGAGTTCTTTACAGAAATATAGAAAAATACTAGCCTTTTTCTGTATGCATTGTAAAATCTCTGCATTCTATGTTGTATGCGGATCAACGGAGCTTATGAATGATAGAATATACATGTAAAATGGAAGAGCATTGACCATGCTATAAATTGTTTTGTTACGAACTTTATTGTTTAGTTTCAATTGCATTAAGTAAGAGTTTCATTGTAGAATATTAGTATCGACAATGAACTTATTTACCGTTTTCTACATAAAATTGTTAATGCATTTGAATAGTAAATTTTAATTGGGACTTCGGTTTGTTAGAACACGTCAGTACCTAATACAAAGTAATTAAATTTCAAAATATAAATAGAAATGCAAAAAAAAGAGGTAGTAAAATAAGTGATCAATGAATTGAATCTATACATATAATAAAATTGGAGTGTCTGTTTATAATGTCAAAAGAAAAATTCCAGATTTACAGAAGATTATGTATTTGCGTTGCTGATAACGAATATCGCATTATTTTTTTTGTCTGTTTGTCTGTCCGCAAGTCGCGTTTGTTCCGGATAATCTCTGAAACGGCTGAGCCGATTTCCACCGAACTTTCACGGAAGGGTAGCTGACATAGACGGGCATAATATAGGCTACTTTTTTATCTTAATATTGCGTGGACGAAGTCACGGGCAACATCTAGTCTTTAATATGTATAGTCTTTGTACGTTTTATAAGATTTAAAGTATAAACAACTTTATTAAAGAGTTTGAACTTAACGCAGAATATCAGTGTAACTTTTGACGTGGAGTTTTGTAAACTTTTGAACTTTGTTAGCTAATGTAGTTTCGAAGAATCAAATTGTTGGTAAATGTTAAGTTTTGTTATAATCGAAACAACGTCGAATACGATTGTATCGATTTTATTTACTGTTGCTTGTATTACAGCTCTTCTGGTTTAGTTTAAAATTATCATTTAGATTGAAATACGTACTGTAAAATATTTTTGTATAAATAAATGAAATCGTAACACGTTCAGAGTTTAATTATCACTAAGGAAGTCTCTAATTATGGCTTGTTTATTATTATTAAGTCTTTATTACCGATAATAAGAAAAAAAATTGTTGGTAACACTTAATATACTTTTAACAAATACATGTGTTTTTTTTATTTTATCCTAGGCTTAGTTGTCGGCGTGTCCTGTGACACAAGCCTCTTCCAGTTCTATCCATTCTTGACTATTATGCGCTTTCCTTGCTCAATCCCTCCAGTGTTTTTTATATCATCTGCCCATCTTTTATTTTTTTGGCTTCCGTAAGAAACTAATTAAGTAACTATAAAACTACTTATAAATACGGCAGTCAGATAAAAAAATACCTGATCATTAATCTAAAAAAATTGTATCTACAAATCGAATTAAAAATTAATATTCAAAATTCTATTAACGATAAAAGAAGTGAAACTTTGACGTATTTTCATAAAATGAGAGATTTATTCTTTGACGGAGCAGTTTTATAGCTGAAATTACAACCGGAGCGAGATTTCCCCCAGTAGAAGTAATGGCTGAATTTCGACTTGATTGATTGTTTCACCGATACAGCCGTGTTCGTGAGACAAAGTACTTTAATTACCCTGACTTAAGATTGATTTTTATGAAAAACATGTTTTCGACAGCCGGGTGTATTCAAGTTTAACAATTTACTAGTTTCCACGTAATCGTATGTGCGAAAGACTTTTCAAGGACAGAAATTTAAATAAACACGCTACATGCATAGATTTTTAGGATTAGATTAACAGGGGTTTTTTAAATTTACCGACTACTAACTTTCGCACGCGACTTCGTTCGTGAAATTAAAAAATAAATAAAAGCAAGTACCCTATGCATTTTTCCAGACTATCTACTTCTATGCCAAATTTTATCCAGGTTCGTTTAGCCGTTTAGGCTACAAACTAATAAACATCCATCCATCTAAACTTTCGCATTTATAATACTAGTAAAATAGTCTGGAAAAACTTCCATCTATGCCTCTCCTGAATCCTCTACATCTATGCCTTTCATTGAGATCCGGTCAACAATGTAGGTTACAAACTCTGACAAACATCCATCCATTCATCTAAACATTCGCATTTATAATATTAGTAAAATTCTGGTTAATTCTGTTAAGCTAATGATGTAAAAAAAGGTTAATCGTATGAAAAACTATTCAAATTGTTACGTTGAGAGGCCGGCAGCGTAATCCATTAGTTCTTCAATCAGTGCACATTGCTTCTTTTAAAACCACCAAGTCGTCACAGCAACGCTACACCGCACGCTGAGGGATGAGGGACTATCAATCACGTGACTGACATAATGACGTCATCCATTATCAATTATTGACAGTACACGGATAGGTTGCCGGCGAATTTCCAAGTTTTATGCCTTGGAGGTAGGGCTGCGATAGTTTTCATCGCGAGATATCAATTGATATTTTTTTTTTTAATTCCGTAAGTTCAAATGAAAATATACTATTTTCCGATAAAGTAAGTAAAGGTTAATATTATAAAAATAGGTTTTGTCCGTCTTCGGAAGGACCAAAAGTAATAGCAAGAGTACTAAGTACAGTGGCAGCAATTCGCGGTGTTCCGTTTATAAAAAAATGCCTTGTTTCTTGCAGCGAGACAAACTGCCTTTTATTATAAGGTTTTTCGGTCCGCAAATGTCCGTATGATTAGGTGGCAAAATTCCGCAAACGTCCGGTTAATAATAAAAAACAATTATCCGTGTACCTCTGATCCTTTTTCGTACAGACAAATTTAAAAGCTGAGTTCTATTGGTTATTATTCTGCGTCATCTCAAAACATTCAACCGACTTGATGAAACACCGCTAATTTCCCCCACTGTACTTTGATGTTATCCTAGTATAGTTTTGGTAACGTCAACGTTAGCTTTTAACAAGATAGTGCCACAAAGTATCAATGTAGCAGCTCGTTTCTTAATTGAATTCGGTCTCTCTCAATATACAAGCCGTTGCAGTTGGATTACTACATAATATACGCTGGAGTTCTGAAAGCATAATCCTTACATTGGAAAACTCAGTTTGACCTATTTACAAATAAACAGCTGACAAAATACTGTATGAGTATTAAGTCCTTTATTTATATTTGTTAATAGAGTTCATTCAATTTATGTATAGGAGGAATATCCATCCATCCATCCAATATTAAAACTTTATGCACAAAAATTAAATACTAATAATACATTATTGGTAGCTCCAATCGTACCTACTTCCTGTTAAATGCGATAGTTTACTGGATGGATGTTTTTAGATGGTATCTCCAGAACTGATAATTAGATATCGAAGAAATTGGGCACAGATGTAAAATAGTCTTTTTTGATTCTACGCGGATGGAATCGCAGGAAAAATCTACTTATTAATACTATTTATGTTGTTTGGTTTTTTTCTATCACTACAATGAATTGTTAGGGTTTCGAATTTTATCATAAAGAAAGTATTATTTTCTCGTTTATTTGACAAGAAAATCACATGGAATCCTTTTCTATTTGCAATCTATCACTTCATGCTAGGGTTGCTCTAAAGTAACGTGAGTTGCTTCTTTTAATTGTCATTTTTTTAAATGCTATTTTTAATTCCTAAGTTATTGTGTTAACATGTTTATTAACACATTTTTTAATATAAACGTTAGTCGACAACCCTACACACCGCGTCCGCTCCACACCGATAGATCATACTGACTCGCTTTTGCTAGTTTTTTGTGATTTCAATTTTCCATTAGTACATAAAACTATTTATTAACTCATATGTTGATAGATGGTTTTCTATTCTAAGATACTAAAAGCCCCGTTTTACGTGTATAATATAAATACTAGCTTTCGTCTGCTACTCCGTCCGCGTGGAATAAAAAAAAAAGTAAATAGTTTTTGTGTTCTTCCGGACTATCCTCTATATCTATGCCAAAATCATCAAGATCTGTTCAGCAACGCAACAAACTCTAACAAACATCCATCCATCTAAACTTTCGCATTTATAATATTAGTAAGAAGTAAGATTATAGAGTAGTATTTTGTAAAATGACGAAAAGACCATAATTGTTGTTATTAGTTGTTCTTGATAGGAGTTAATTTCGAAGTTTTTTTTCATAGTTTTTAGGTTTTACTTTTTTGTGTGGCAGTAATGACTAAAACTGTAATTGTTCCTTATAGGTTTGTTGTTAATGTAGTATGTTGTTTAAGTTTATTTTAACCACAAGCGATGCGGCATTTCAAAGTTATCAGCGTATACGAGACTAGAATTAAATGCAGGATAACGACACACCGACTTAAGTTTACAACTTAACTTGTAATTCGTACCCTCATATAAACTCGAGTGTTGAGGATCTTGTTGATAATTGTACGAATTAAACAAATAAATCTCCTCCCAAATTAACACTACGTTTATTTTAACACCTTAATATGTCACTGTGAGTAGTTCAGACTTCTAAAGTGACACACACAAACACTTATCTAATGTAGATAAAGATAATTACTAAATTAGTTTAGTTTAGAATATTTTAATAGCCTTATTAGAACTTCAAAAAATCGACTGATGTAGTTTCCTGTTTTTACCGATTTGAACTGGTTTGAACCGGTTCAGGGCGTTATTTAACACCTCGTTAAAACCGGTTAACACGAGATCGGTTTATGTACGACCCCCACAATTGCTCAGTGTCGAGTTCAAATTTGTTACTCTTGAACTTTTCGCGCCTTTGTAATGGGCGGAGGCATTTTCCCGCGCTTTTCTAACCCAAAATGGCGGACACGCTTAACGCAGTTGGTGGAAATAATCGTCGTGCATTTACAGCGCACGCTTCAAATAAACAGAATGCTGTTTTTAGAAAAAAACAACAATTACAGATGGAAATGTGTTACATTTCTCGCTATAATAACTTGGCCGTTGTATAAAAGTTTTATTTATAGTTCTACTATTGCGACGGAATTCCGCATTTATTTTAAGAGTTTTGTATTAAAAAGAAAATGGCGATTTAACGACTTCATGATATTGTCGAATATATAGGTATAGAACTCAAAGCGCCAATAGCCTAATGGTTAGGTACGCACTACGGATCTTACGGTCGAGGGTTTCGAATCCCGCCATTCGACTATTGTCGTGAACCATATCCTAGCAATAGCCTAGCTTAGTTGGGAGGGGTAAAGGCTAATTAGTAAATTAACAAAGATTCATTAATCTATCTATACTAATATAATAAAGCGTATAATAAAACACACTACTTTGTGGCGTAGGATGTCAGCAATCAAAGCATATTTTTAAATAATTCTTTATTTTAATAAAAAGCCCTACACTTACGTCACGTTTTAGGCTATATACTTTCACGCTATTAAACTTAGGGGGTAAATAAATTGGATAAAACCCCAACGTGGGAAAGAGACCATAAGCTACGAGCTACCAACATCAAGGAAGCAAATTGTCATTTATGAATTTGAATTTTGACATTTCACAAATGTAAACCATAATTTTTTTTTTATTTCATGCGGATGAAGCCGCACGGGAACATCTAGTATTTAAAATAAAGAACTCTATAATTTCTGTATTATTTGTTATGTCATTTATGTTTTAAATTCAGCAGTGCATGTTTAAGAAAACGTGATATGTAAATGTGTAAATAAGCCATTACCGGTACGTTGCATTGTTTAGGTGACAGCGTTGAGCACGTGTACCGTGCTCAATAATGTAAGGCGCTTACCGTGTTTGTACACCGAGGAGACGGTAATACACGCTTCCTGCATCATTTATTCATAAATACAAGTACATTTACTAAAATAAAAGAGTAGAGAAATGTAAAAAATACGGCGGATTAACCTTGCATTTTATTAAAAATATCCTTTAAAGCCTAATATTCGTTGGACAGCTTAGCTATTTTGGTACCAAGAGCGCATACCTAAAACTAAACTATCGCACAACTGTTTTCTCGCTTTGATTGCTATGAGCTTATAATATATAGCGCACACTACTGAATTTTTAGTAGTGCAAGTAAACAGTTGAATGGACTGCGAAACAATTGACAATTGCACAACAGTTGTGCGATTGTTTAGTCACAGGTGTGCGCCCGCTCTAAGTGACATTCGATAATAAGAATCATCAACCTGTCTTTGTTTAGTAGCAGTACAGTACTAATCTTCATTCCCTTCTTAAGCACCTTTCACACATTCAATCACTTTTTTCGATCTTCCTCTACATTTCATCTATTCAATATTAATATATTGTTCATATGATTTGATATTAATATTATAAATTCGAGTGTTTGAATGGCTGGTTGAATGTTTGTTATGTATTTACAAAACGTCTTCACGGATCTAGATATTTGACAAAATTGTAGGACAGTAAACCTACGGTGAGATGCGAGTTTCGTGTGTGCCGCGGTCTCGCTCCGTTCTCGCGGTAGACAATAGCGGAGGATTAGCCGACATGCGGACCACTGATAAACGTTGCAATATTTACTGTAGTTAGTTATGGAACAATACTCTAACTAGATTCCAAATTAATTCTACAAATTATAAAATATCCGTGTAAATTAAACTTAATATTATATATAGATAAATTATGTTTTCTGTCGCGACTAAATTCTAACTAATGCAGTAGTTTAGAATGTAGCTTCTCAATAATTTGCAATTCACTACAAACTTAAGTATTAAATAAACTAACTTACACGGTAAGTGAGTTGTTTTAGTTATGGAACAATACTTAGCGCTCGTAAAATGTTTTGAAGCGTAGGTAAAAGAGGTGCTCGCGGCATAACTACGTTTATTGGATGCATTGCTCAAGTTTAAACAATGTTATCATGAAATTAGGTTGTTTTTAAGTTGAGTATGAGAGTGTTGTCCTGTTAGATAGTAAGCCGGATGGATGTTGAGCGCGTGGTAGGCCGAAACTTAGATGGCAAGATGACGTCGAACGCGATCTTAAGAATATCGGCGTGAGGGGTTGGAAGCAAAAGGCCCAAAATAGGCAAACATGGAAATGGCTACTGGACCAGACCCAAGCCCACACGCGGCTCTCAGCCGCATCTGAGGTTCTACTACCTCAGAGGATGATGAGAGTGTAGTGGAAATTCGCCGGTAAGTATAGTTATTAAGAGCGCCGTCTCTGGTTCATAAGTACAATTTACCCGATATCTTACGGAGATGGAAAACATTGAGTGGCTTGCACATATTTGCCAAGTTATTCGTGAGGTCCCCCGTAGTAAGGTGGCTCCAAGACCATCGTGGAGGCGTAATGTGAGCTGATCATGAGTATATTATGTATTAGTACGTGTATAAGATAATCTTACTAGTATTATAAATGTGAAAGTTTAGATGGATGGATGGATGGATATTTGTTAGAGTTTGTAGCCTAAACAGTCGTGTAGCCGAACGGATTTCGATGAAATTTGGCATAGATGTAAAAGATAGTCTGGAAGAACACATAGGCTATTCACTTTTGTTTTTTTCGATAACACGCGGACGGAGTCGCGGGCGAAAGCTAGTACATGTATAAATATTTTGTTATTCGTGGAATAAGGCTTTCAAGATAATTGAAAGCCGGATAAACACTAAAAAATCTTTTTTTCCAATATTGTTTGGAAAATGTATTTTATAAAGACGATTAATTTCCGCTTTTAGTTTATAGAGGAAGTACGGAATAAAGTGATGCAACAGCATTATGTTGTACGTTACTTAATAATGTACTACAGAAATGTTTAGGAGCTAGTGCAGCTCTAGACGATGCTCAAATATTAAGACAACAGTTTCTTGAACGTTTTAAGGAAGTATTTTGTGTGCAGCGTCTCTTTGTACTACAAAGTTACGTTCTACAAAGGTAAGTGACGATGTTATGCATCACTGGTGATCGAATAAAATTTTTCACGAGCATTTCTAACTGACAGTTTAACTGAACAGTCGAATGTTCCGTTACAACTGCCTGTGTTGCCTACACTCTAACTAAATAGTTCAACTGACAGTTAAAGTTTTTAACCAGTTTTAACGGAACATTTCGACTGTTCAGTTAAAACTGAGCGTCTAAAGCGGCCTTAAAACTTTTTTACTTATTCGCACTTACTTTTGCTTTTCGAATAATAATTAACTCACAATTATTTTTTTATAATTGAAACATAACACTCTATAAAGAAACCACGACACAATATAAGTGGTTACTTCGCAATGTAGTAGATCGATTGCTGCGCGTCGCCCGGTTAGTTCGCGGCGACGGCCCGCAGAGCCAGTAATGACGCGTCACCAACACGCGACGCCGCCGCAGCTCGCCGCGCACCGTGTCAGCGGGAATGCTATATGACAAGCTGTCATGCTTTATTTGTTCCAGTAATTTGGCGCGAAAACTGCACCCAAACAGAAAGGAATTTCTAAACTCGAGTCCCCTTTGCTTTGCGGAGTCAATGGACTAACTTGTTTATGGAAATTCAAAAGAGAAAGACGTATCCTTTGATATGAGTGTAAAAGAAAATAATAAATAGAATTTTAATATATTGACATGTGCAGAAAAATGTAGAACGTCGAAATTACTGTTATTTGCAGAGACAGAGGTAGATAATGATCTTTTTCCGTCCGTTATTGAAAAGTCAAATAACATCAAAGAATATCAATATTTAAGACATCGATATCAAGAATAAGTGCTTGTTAAAAGTTTGTTACCTGCACGTTTGCATTACATCTCTATCCTTCGACAAAGTTGTGCAGCGGGTAGAGGGCGCGCCGGGGGAAGTTGCTAGTTCATGTGCTCAAACCTTCCTAACGAACTATCCTCTAACTTTACCTGCCCGTTCGATTGTGAATATCGGATGACAGGAAGCTGCAAGAACGGAAAAGTTTACTTTTGGATTTTATTTATGTTCTTACTAGTATGATGAAAGAAATAAAACCTACTTTATACAAAACAATGGACGATCTTTTAATTTAAAGTTATTCTTATTTAGTTAGTTACGGTCATTGAAATTCGCTAAAATAATAAAGCGAAGGCTGTCCATAGACAAACGTATTTGCAGATGCGTTGGCCTACCTTTAATTAACAGAGAATGAGACGCACAGAATGAGGATTTTTCCCCTATCTATGCGTCCCATCCTCCGCCAAATTCACTTCCCTTCTCATCCTTTCCTTGTACGAAAGGGGAAGAAAACGTATAGAAGAGAAATCAGACGTGAGACAGATTTTTTTTAAATTTTCTGATACTTATGTTCGCGTTGTCACTGCAAGAGACCTTTCGTAATCTCTTTTTTTTCTTATATTTAAGCTTACTATGAGGTATATTTTCAATTATCTATTTAAACAATCAGTAAATAGATCCAAATAATGTCTTTCTCAATCAGCTTAGCGAGTGACAATGCAGTAGCATTGGGGACGTAAGCGATGTACAGTTGGCAGCGCAATTTGTCAACCGAAGACCCGGCGACTGTTCGGAGATTCCTCGCTGAAGCACTAAGCTCACTGCGAAACTATTGTAGGAATCCTCTTGTCGATATTCTTTTTTGATTTTTTTTTAGTTCTAACGTACAAGGAGTTATTTACTGACTGATGTTGGATTTGAAAGATTTCCCCGGGATATTTTTCTATTTTTAATATAAAAGTAGTATTTTCTTTGTTGGCGGTACCTTTAAGTAAATCTATACTAATATTATAAAGAGGAAAGATTTGTATTTTTGTATGTATTTGATTCACGTAAAAACTACTGGGCCGATTTTAAAAATTCTTTCACCATTAGAAAGGTAATTTATCTATGAGTAACATATGCTATATTTTTAATATTTTTTAATTCACGCGGGCGAAGTCGCGAGCAACAGCTAGTGAGTTATAAAATCAGTCTTACTTTTATGCTTACAAAATAATAAATGCAAATTATAAAATGGAATTTTATTCTAACCTTTATGTTGTTAAATTGAAAATCATTTTGTATACCCCATAATTGGAGACCGCCCTTTAAATGTATAGCAATTTTATCTCTATGTTAACGAATGCTAGCGCGTCTAAAACTTTTAACAAGCTAATGCCACACCAATCTGTTTAACTTGTTCACCTACAGTTATGCTCATGTTACCTCTACCTATTCTGTGTTTATTGTGACTCATTTGTGTGTCTATTTTTAAACAAAGATGAATCTATTCATGTTACTAAATGGATGTGTTAGTAAGCTATTTTTTTGTTCATATTAAATTAAGGTACTGTCAGCTTTGATAGTGGTGTTATAGTTACAGAAAAATTGCTTTGTAACTAGCAAGTTTAAATTCTGCATTTTACAAATTGTCTTGAATACTTCGTTTCAGTATTGTCTTGTTTACGTTTATGTTTGTTCGTTGTATTTCTGTATAACAAACGAATCAAGTAACCGCTATCAAGTTTTATATCTAATTGCAATTAAAGTTGTTGCGAACAAAAATATTTAATACAACGTCTTGCAGCGCCCCCTGTCACAGAGTTCTAAACTTTTTCTAGTTAAGAAGTTAATTAATTGAACTTTTACAGACTGCAGTCTTTTTGTACGATCGATGACTTCAAGATTCTGTTTTCTTACACAGGTAATTAACTTGATAAGTTCTTGTTAATTTAAATGTAGATGATTATGATTTGATGATATGAAATTCATTTGAGACAACGTTTCTCGTGCGCACAGCAAAGGAATGGAATAAGTTGCCTGCGTCGGTATTCCCGTCCAGTTATAACGTGGATGCCTTCAAGAGCAGTGTGAATCGGTACTGAAGTAGCGCGTACCACATCGACCACATCTTCACTTTGGTCTAGGTGGGATCGTGGCCAAGCGCTGGTTTATACATGATAAAAAAATGTAATTTCGATGACAAGAAGGTAAAATGTAAACTCTTACCTTTAAATGTATAGATTGTTCTTCTTGTAGAACTTTAATATGATATCCTAAAACAATATGCTTCACCGGTTAGGATGTTCCCGGGTAGAGTGCTTATGACGCGTCATTATCACGCTTTGTGATGTTCCGCCGATCCATGACATTATGACACTTTGTACTATGCCAAGTTACACGTCATCTAACTTATAGACGTGTTATAGAATAAAACTAATTAACAAATGAGTATAGCTTAAAGTAAAATAGTTTTCTGATTTTTAATAAGGAAAGCATTTTTTTATAGTATTACTAGCTTTTGCCCGCGACTCCGTATGCATGGAATTAAAAAAAGAACAAGCAAGTAACCTATGTGTTCTTCTAAACTATTATTTAGATCTATGTCAAATTTCATCGAAATCCGTTGAGTAGCTTAGACTACAAACTCTAACAATTATCCATCTATACATTTAAACTTTCGTATTTATAATATTAGTATGATAGCTAGTTTTAGCGGATTATTTATTTGTTAACTAGCATTTCTTTCAATAATTTCGAGTTAGCTCCAATTATGATTCAGTTCATGAATCGTATTGTGGGATTCGAACCCACGAATATTCATTCGAAAGTCCGCTCCCTAAACCATTAGACAGTTGGCGTTTAACTATTAATTTATAGCGATTGTAAACTTGCCTATTTTAGTCAGCATTTATTATAAAAACATGTAATGAACTAACAATATCGATAACAATATCAATTTACACGCGAAATATTCAGAGTTAGTGAATTCCGCTAACGCCAGTTTCGATATGAGATAAGATAATACCTTACCAGCGCACTGGCCAGTACACAAATATACTGGTACCCAATGACTCAGTGATTAGAGCCTATTAAGTCGGGATTCTAATTCGACAGTAATTATGGACGACGGCATCAGCAGATTAATTGGTCAAAGACTACGATTATTACGTCTGTATTCCGTAACCGTTTCCACTGTTGAAACATATATGCAAAACATATTATTGTCCTTGTCATTATCTTTCAAAGAACAGGGATAACAATAGTTTTTGTACAGATATATTGACAGTGAAAACTCACGTCGTAATCAGGGCTCTACTACTGTTAAAGAATAAATGAAATAATTAGATCCTTCTTTCATTTTCGTATATTTAAAATATGAGAATATTATGTAATGAAAGTTAACAAGTTTTTAAGCTCTGTAATTATGCACTTGTAGAATGTAAACTTTAAAGTTATAAAACTTCCAAGAACGTGGTGTGCGCGTTAAAGAGACATGGGTGGAATTCAGAATACGTATTTTGTGATGACACGATTTATAATACATTTTTATGACACGATGCTTCTTTAATGTATCTTGTACTAATAAGATAATGTAACATCAAACATATACGAGTTTCCAATACAAATACACAAATAGCCAAAACAAATTGTTACGTCAGAATTTTAAGTTGAGTGTACAAGGTACACACCTTGTACAATTGGATGTCCATTATAATCCTCCCATACACGTAAGTTTAAAACGTTTTACTCAATATTAGCCCAGATTTACTGTTATAAAAAATGTTTATGTTACGTTTTACTCTTTAATAATGAGAGCATCACATGATACTTGATAGGCGTGGCAGAGCAAACGATAATAATTTCAGCTATATTGTTTGTAACTATGCACACATTTCACAAATAATTATTAATATTTAAAAATAAACGATTTCACAAACAGATTCATTTCTAGATAATCTATATCTATAATTCACACAAAAGCATATTTGTTAAATTCCTTATTAAAGTATTAAAATAAATTAGAGAAGAAATATATTAATCCTTAATTACACAGTAGTCACTTCAACGTACGGATCACTGTTCCATTCAATAACATTATAATTACTCCATACAAAATTGCCTTTAATCGATAATGGAGCTTCCAAAGCCAAATACAAAATAGCCTTAGCACCCTCTTCAAATACTTTAGCAGTTTTCCTTCCTTCTCTAGTAGAAATGTTACCAGGGTTCACACAATTTATTACAATTCCTTTATCAGACCATTCTCTATGTTGAAGAAATGTAACTGCGTTTAGAGAGACTTTGCTAACAGCAGTCACACTTAAACCCCAGCCTTCCGTCTTCTCGATCCCCTTTCTAGCAGCTTCTTCGTACTCCTGCATAATAGCTACTAATTCATCTTCTGTGAGATAAGGATCGCTTATTCTTCTTCTAATATCTTCATTTTCTATTGTAGCTAGTAATCCTGCCGGTCCTGATACATTCACTACTTTTGCGTTATCACTTAATATTGGATAGACTAATTTCCCGAAATTTATATAACCGTAAAAGTTAACACTTAATGTTCGACTCACTTTTTCAGCGTGGGTTATTTTTTTATCCGTTTGTACGTACTCTGTATTGTTTATTAACAAATCGATTCTTTCATCCAGATCTTGTATGTGATGTCTCAACTTGATTATACTCTTCGTATAAGTGATGTCCATTTGTATGAATTCTACATCAGCGGTTTTTTCCAAAGTTTCCTGTATATTGTATCCCGTGGAGGCATCTTCTGTTGTAAAATATATCTTTCCTTTGTAAACTGTTGTAAGTTTTTTTAGTACATTAAAACCTAAATTGCTCGCAGCTCCCACTACTAAAGCGACGTTAGTCATAGTGTCTAGAATAATACTAGTATTTAATACGGCTTTATCGCCGTTATCAGGGGCCATCGCATCCCGAGCTGCGTTATCAGAAAACTGACAGCGTATAGCGAGCGAGATAAGTTTTCGTGTAAGATATAGTGAAAATATCGAGTGTTGGTCACCTTGACATGAATATTGATGGTGTGGAATTTTCACGTAAAATTGTGAAATCTATTTTAGAAATCAATTTGTCAATTGGAATGTCAAAGACCGGTAGAGGGGATTTCCTGATTATGTTTGTTTTAGTTTTTATGTCCATAATAAAGGACATGTTGATACATTTGAATGTTTTTGGTAATTAAGTGAACAACCTTGTTGAACAATTAAAACGATACATTGGCCTACAAAATAATTAAGGATTACTTTGGAATGTTGTAATCAGTAGCAGTTCCTACATCACACCGACGACGTAATATAGATTAAATAAAATTCTTAACTGATTACTGATTTTTCGTACTCTTTATCTATTAAATCAGAACGTATTAAAAATAAATGTACTAATAATTAATATTGTATGTATTTGTACTTTTTCACATTGTCTACTATGTTGTTATTTTTAGTACGTTTATTATAATTGCATGTTCTTATTTGAAACGCACTAAAGTCGAGTATTATTGATTTGTTTTTAATTCGCACCATTACTAACAGATGCGCTCTGTCGACTCGTAATGACGTCATTTCAGTTTGACTGTTACTCTAGATCGTGAAGGTAATCTGTAGAGTATAAAAATAATAAAAGTTTCTAAGTATAAACTAAAAGGAATACTTTCGCGGCTTTTGTAATTAAGTTGTTTAATTGCAAATTGTTTAAATAATTGCAAAAATCAACCAAATCGGGTTAAATTGTCTTTTTTGTTACAATAAATTGTTTATACTTAAAACGTAATTTTCGTTGACTTCTTTTGTAAACGATTTATTCATTGGACAAGAATTATCTTGTTCAATCTCAATATCTTGTTCAACCTCCATTGTTCCAACATTACTATTAAGTATTAACTTAATAGTAATGTTGGAACAATGGAGGTTCAATCAAACAGGGCTTTGCGTGTAGGCTATCGCACCGGAAGTGCGGTTCCGGCATGTTTTTCCGGTTCCCAGTTGTTAGCCGGAGCTTTATTAAGTGTAGTTTACATTTAAATAGAGGCGTACTACGTCAGACAGTAATAGTAAATAGCTCTCAATAGATTTAATAAAAGCATATTTTTGGATAATTCGGTTTACATATTTTTGTTTTACAAAAGTTTGTTGATAAATACTTATTGTTTATACTCATAGCATAAGTGTTGTTTCCTATTATTACAAGTTAGGATCCCCGGACATAGATATAGGATGTATTCACGAGCAAAACTTAATGTTATAGGTCAGTAAACTTAAACACAACTTACGTAGGTAACTTAGTGTTATGTCAGTACATTGTTACCCAGATTTGGTATATCGGAAGATGCAAATTAAGCTTGCATACTTACTTACGTATTAAGCGAATTACTGCCACATTTAAATAGTCCCTTAGTATTGTTATCGACACCCTTAGTGAACTACATATTAACAGCAAAATAACTACCCCTACTAAATATTAACAGCAGTTAATGTTCAAGGAGTTTTTACATGTTTTGAGGTTTAACAAGTTAGAAAAAAGGAAGAATTCAAATTATTGTAATTAGAACACATTTTTTACTAAAACACGTCTCCATAAATATTATTTTATTTTAAAACCTTTTACGCTATACTGTTAATGATATAATGAAATGCAAAACAAATATTGATTTTTTGTAACACAAATAAGTCGTCAATGATTCTCAATTGTTATTAAAACGTAGGCAAACATGTTGACGCTCGTACACTTTAATTAATAAATATTTACCTACAGTAATCAAACAAATTTGTTAGCACATATAATTCGACACTAATTGAGAAATGAAAGAGCAAATATTACACATGAATCTGTGTCAAAATTATATACAAACTGTTAACATATATGTACATAAGTAAATCATACTAATATTATAAATGCTGAAGTTTAGATGGATGGATGGATGGATGTTTGTTAGAGTTTGTAGCCTAAACGCTTGAACGGATAGTCTGGAAGAACACATAGGCTACTCACGTTTGTTTTTTTTTAATTCCACGCGGACGGAGTCGCGGGCGAAAGCTAGTTATTAAATAAATTTATGTTTTACAATACGTAAACAATTAATTTGACAATTTAGATGAGATTGTAAAAAATATTATAGTATAAGATGTAAATAATTATGCAAAACTAATTAAGAAAAGATTAGAAACAACAAACAGAATAAAAGTAATACGATTTGCATTAAACTATTAGATAGTAAACAAATTGAATTATGGTCACTTCAATACTAAAATGTATTTCAGAGGAAACCGATAAAGTGATTTTGAAATTGCCTCTCCAGAGCAGTGTGAACGGCCTCTTATAATCCTGGCATGTCAAACGTGCCTTTGACGTGTCCATAATAGCAGATCCTGTCAAATTACGGGCTTGATATCTGCGATCTGGCACATTCCTGTGACCCGGCCGCTCCCGAACCTAATTACCTTTGTCCAGGACGTCGCCCCCGAAACTTTATACCACAGTTATAGAATATCATGTCACCTGAAATTATTAGGTCAACGATACATTCTAATTGTAGTATACAATGTAAATGAAGATATTCTTGTGAGTCAAATCATTGGTTTGGATTACTCCTTGGTTCTAAAGGTTGGTTTATAAAGTCGAAATAAATATGTTAATTGTATAGTTGTCCAACGGTGAAGGAAAACATCGTGATCAACCTGCACATATCGGCGAAGAAATTCAAAGACATGTGTTAAGTCAACCAACCAGCACTGGGCCAGCGTGGTTGACTATGGCCTAGTCCCTTAACATAGGGTAGGCTACGAGCCTTTCGGTGGGGACGTATGTGAGTTGGTGACGACGACAAATTGTATACGAGTAGTTCACTGATTTTTTATTGTTATATCAATCTGTTTTTATACTTGATTATCTCTTTCAGAGTTAAGTTTTAAAATTTCTCCCATCCAGAAATGTTATAACCTTAAAATGTTTTTCTTGTGCTTTAAAATTTAACGCATGACTCATCGGAATGTGTGAAGGTAAAACCAAATACGTGAGGTATGTTGAATAGGTGACACATTCTCAACACTTAAAATAATTTAAATTTTGCGAACAATGTTTTGCGCTTTTGAATTTTTTTAAGAGAAATCAGTTGAACGTCGGGAGGTGAATATTTTTTATTTCGACTTAAATTATTTTACTATTTACAATTAAAAATCACCCCAGTAGTTTTTACGTGAATCAAATGCATACAAAAATCCAAAAATACAAATCTTTCCTCTTTATAATATTACTATAGACTAGCTATCGCCCGCGGCACCGTTCGCGTGGGATTAAAAAAAAACAAAACTGAGTAGCCTATGTGTTTTTCCAGAATATCCTCTACATCTATACCAAATTTAATCGAAAACGGTTCAGCCGTTTACGCTACAAACTTTAACATCCATCCATCCAGCCATCCATCTAAACTTTCGCATATGTAATATTAGTAAGATGTACATTCGTTTGTGGTACTTTGAGATATTAAATATTACAAAACAACTTCATAATTCTATTTGAAAGCAGTAGCCGTCGAACTAATTTGAATCACAAATCGTATCTTGCAGTCAGCCGACAGACCGGAGGAGGGGACACCCGAGGCATACGTTGAGAAATCAATTTACAAATTTGTCACGTTGATTTTTATAATTCTAACATTTTTCCAACATATTTATATGAATTACTGTGGTACTATGACGGCCAAAAGTATAGACGGAATAGGTTATCTGACCCGGTATGCCTAAAGCTTTAAGTAATTGAAACGATATTCTAAATTATCTTGAAAAAGTATTCTTGATATCAGTGTCAGTGATTAATCAAGGACCATGTTTGACTGTTTCTTGAAAAACGAGGCGTCATCTCAAAACTCGCAAAACGAGAGTGAAAAGAGAAATTATTTCACTCCGTGGTCAAATCGATGTGACTTACAGAAGTCGAAGTTTCTATCGAGCAATCTTAAATATATAAAATGCCACAAACTAGGGTGACCATGAACAATATGAGACGAATTATTTTAATTAATTTAAACATGCTCAAAGTGAGTATAGTGTAATTTTATTATTTATTTCTGGTAAATTAAATTTGAAAATAAAACATATTATTTTAAATAGTAGATGCTACATTCTTCATCAATATTTCTTAGATTTAAGAATTCTATTTTTTATCTCGGAAACCATATTTGGTGTAGATATTTTTTATAACAGTCACTTTGATTAAAATTCTCGATTCCTCATAAACATGGTCTCACTAGCAGCAACAACTTTTAAAGGCAGTAAAGTGGATGGGCCGAGCTACGTGGAGCCGTTTACGACTGTCATCGTTTTTCGCCTTCGATCGCATGCACCGGCTTTAAAAATATTATTACGTCTTCAAAATAATTCTTCACTAGTTATATTAAAAATTGATGCATATGAAAATAGCTACAATTCCTAAGTGATTTCATAAGAGATGTCTCTTCGTTTCGTTATTATCTTCGGATGGATTGACATTTGAATTCGTCCAATCTTGGAATTATTTGAGTAACTGCTATTAACCATTTTTTTAAAAGTATTTAACAAATAATCTTTAACGAATTCTTTTTCATTTAAAAGTGTTAAAATATATAATCAAACGTTTTATCCTAAGATACGAGCGATAAACCTTGTCACCGTAGGTAAATCTTTAAATTCAACGATTCTAGGAATCGTTTCGAAGCACCAATTCCAAGTATTCAACAATTCTAGGAATAGTTGAATTTATGAGGTAATTCGATATGTTATATTGTAAAGCAATTCGTGCGTTACAAATAAAGAAAATAAATCAGTGACGTGTACGATGACGTACATCAAAAGGACGTTCATTACGCCGTGACGTCACCGCCGCGTCGCCGAGATGGAAACGAACTCACGAGCGGTTCGCAAAGTGACTCCTTTTAATTTTACGCTCCACTGCCGGCGCTGCTCAAAGAGCAAATATCTATTTTAACTTCTTCATAAAATACATACGGGCTTTCGTATACACTGATAGAAATCGTCATTCAATTCTATAAACTAGTCCTTAATTATGACCCCAGGTGTTAATGTTGTCAAAAGGTACGCGCTAGCTTAATAAATGTATACTCAGCCTAATCTTTGAAGCACGAACGTTTTATGTGACGCTTGGCAAATTATACCAATATAGTTAGCTGTCACCCACGACTTCGTCCGTGAGAATAAAAAAAAAAGTTAGTAGCCTATGGGTTCTTTCAGACTTTGCTCAATATCTATGTCAAATTTAAATATGGCCCGTACAGCGGTTAAGGCGTTATACTCTAACAAACATCCATCTAAACTTTCGCATTGAAAATATTAATAAGAAGAAAGATTTTTAAATTAAAATGTAATATGAGAAATGTGCAAAAGGCTTTATATTTTAATTTATTTAATATTGCTCGCGACTTTGTCCGTGTGAAATTAAAAAAACAATAAAAACTATGGCCTATGTTACTCACTGATAAATTACCTTTCTAACGGTGAAAGAATTTTTAAAATAGGCCCAGTAGTTTTTGATTTATTTCAATACAAAAATACAAATCTTTCCTCTTTATAATATTGGTATAGATTATTTAAATTAAATGTATTAGTTGTATGTCCAAACATAAAATAACTCACTAAAAAAATAAAATAAAAAAGATAATAAACATACAGAGGAATTGAGTGCCTCCTTCTTTTGGGAAGTCGGTCAAAAATACGTCTACGACAATTGTAGCGTGAATAGAGTCAAAAGGAATGTAATTTGAAAATGCGAAATATCCACTGATAGGTTTATGGTTTGTTGGATTTGTTTATGAAGTTATACAAAATTACTATTTCGACCAAATCTGTCCCGAGGGAACGTTTCACTGACGAAATATCGATGCTGACGTCAAACATCTGCTTTTAAACTCTCCCATTCGATTATTTATCGTACACAATATTGTGTCGAATTTTAAATGTTAATTTACTTTCAGAATAAAAAAGAAAAATATTTTTAATCACAAAATATGAGTTGTGTGTTGTAAAATTTCCTTTGAACTATGCTACTAAGGGCCGGTCCCACCACTGGCTGATAGAGGCTCGGATTGCTTAAAAATGACGTCACTGCCAGATAAGGTAACAAAATCCGATATTTCCATCACATATTTTACACGTTGGATTGTTATCAGACAATTTACAATTTGGTGGGACAGGCCCTAAGTCTTTTTACCTATTTCTATGTTTGTACTTATTTAAGTTACAGTTATACTCATTGTTATAAATAGATTCATTACAAGTATCTCGAAACAACTGAGGGCTTATCACGAATATTCATGAGAACATTTTCGTATCGGTTTCGATAAAAGTTGTATTATATTTGTGCAGTATCCCTACATTGCGTAAAATACACGAATGAATCTCACACAAATTTTATCGAAGACGTTACGAACTTTCTAAACTGTCACGCAATTCGTGATAGGGGTCTGTTAATGTGTCTTGATATGTGTGGCGACCTGCAGAGACAGAAGCTTCCGAATGCATTTAAATCGAACATTACGAACTACGATCGTTGAACATTAACCAGCTTGGTCGGAACAATATTAGTTTAATGCAAACGTAACGTTCAGCTTCCACTGCCGTTACTAATGTACTATTTTAACTCTATTTATATAAGAGAAAGATGTATGAATACGAAATTGAGGTGTTAATTGTTATTTTTATTTTATATTTTTTTTATATATGAAAGGGAACTATAAATGCATTGCCGGCCTTTGAGGAAATGGTAGGCTCGCGTCTTGAAAAACCTTAACGCCGGCTTGCTGAAGTATCCATTTATTTTATTATTACTTATTGATTTATTAATTTTTGGTTGAACTAGATTTCAAAGGAGTAAAACTCAAGTTACGTGGTTCGGAAACGCATTTTATGAAGTTACAGAACCAAAAAACACTAACGAATGGTTAAAAGTTAGGTAACCGGTCATTAGTCGTACTACTTATTGGTTACTTAGAACTCTTTAATGTAATTAAAACGCTAAGTCGACATTAAGGGTTACTCTAATTGACTATGATTGTGTCAGTCATACTAGTAATTTTGTTCAGCTTATTTTAGGTGTGCGAAGTATCTGTGAGATTTGAACGTACCTTGTGTTTCCATATGCTTGTAAAGCCTGCGTTTCCACGAGACAGGTTGTACCAGATGTTAAGCGTCATATATCACGCTCGTTGGGAAATTAGTCAGTTAGTGGGCCCGACGTGCAGAGATTTTTTAAGTGTTGTATAAATCAAGACGGAAGAATAACGTTAGTGGCAGCTACGTGTGTTCGTTTCTCCGACGGTAAACACATACTGGAAGAACACAAAGGTTATTTTTAATTGAGCGCGGATGTCGCGGTCGAAAGCTAGTCTACACTAATATTATAAAGAGGGAAGATGTCTATTTTTGTATGTATTGAAATAACTCAAAATCTACTGGGCCGATTTCAAAAATTCTTTCACTATTAAAAAGCTACGTTATCACTGAGTAACATACGCTATGTTTTTACCTATTTTATAATTCCGAGTGAAGTTGCGAGCAACAGCTAGTTTGACATGAATTCATGTTAGAGAAATCTTCACAATTTTCAAAGTACATAGACGTGTACTTAATGCGTGGCATGTTTTATGCAACAAGCCATGTGTTGCTTACAAAACGATAGAAAGGAATTTTCATCTAAAAATTCTATCAAAGATGGAATTAAGTCTAAGCCGAAACAAAATTGTTATTATCCGACATTTTGAAGTTTAAAGCCATCTAAAATGTTAATAGAGAAATTTTCGTAAAACTAAGTGTGGAAACTAAGCCATAGGCTTTGCCAAAGTTTTGGAATTTAATAATTAAAGTATTTACATAGACCTAACTTAACGTATAAGCATTGTTCCATGCGAGATAATGGAACTGAGCGCTTTAACGAATTTGCTTACTTACAATTGTTTATAGGGAATATTTGCAAATTTATTTATTCATCGTCTCTAAAAAATATAGGTTAAGTAAGTAGATATTTCTAATTATTAAAACATAAATTAACTTTTGATTTGCAAAATAAATAATAATTTGAATAGTTTGTATAAAGTTGTAGTTATTGGCCACATTTGAATTTAATTTTTACTACCGTAAACTTAATAGCTGTTTCCATTTAAATCTATACTATCTATCTATATCTATACTAATATAATAAAGCGTTAACACACACTACTTTGTGGCGTAGGATGTCAGCAATCACAGTATATTTTTGAATAATTCTCTCTTTAATAAAAAACCCTACACTTACGACACGCTTTAAGCTATATATTCATGCTATTAAACTTAGGCTGTAAATAAATTGGGAAAAACCTTCATGTGGGAAAGTGACCATAAACTTTTCCAGTGGTAGAGCCCGCTTTAACATCTTCGCACGAATGGGTCGGCTCGCCCGGTGTAATACCACGACCACACAGAAGACAGGCGTGAAGTGGGAGCAATTCCGCGTTTCGTCTGATGAGTGTGGTGCCGGAGGCCCAATTTTAGTCCCTTTTCCGTTCCACCCTCTTCTTATAAGGAAGGGATTGGATGGGGAAGTGGATTTGACGGTGGAGGAGACGCATTGGAAGGGGAAATGTCCTCTTTATGTGCGTCTCCTCCTCCGTCGATTTAGGGTGGGCAACGCGTCTGCAATTGCGGATGTCTATGGGCAGCGGTCGCTTCGCCATATTGGCGGATTTAGGTGGCCGCTTGCTAGTTTGCCACTTTATGATAAAAAAAAAAAAAAAACTACAAGCTACCAACATTAAGGAAGCAAGGTTATTATGGTAACGGTAATTTTGACATTAACAATTGAGAATTGACAAATGTAAACAATAAAATAAAGATTTTATAATTTCATGCGGACGAAGCCGCACAGGAACAGCTAGTTAGTTATAAACTCTGAGATGTAAATTGTTAAGAATTAAGTCGCGGAAAACTGTGAACTGTTAACAGTTACGTAGGAAAGGTTGAGACGGTGCTTTTGAATTAACTTTAGAAGTAATTACTTGGTATCATAAGCAGAAGCGCACTTGAAGCGAGAATCAAAATTAGTTAATGCACTAAACAAAGTTTTGATATACGTTTTAATAACTTTATAACGTTGACGTTGGAATGGAAAATTAAATAGTTACACTTGCAATTGTTTTTAATAGGCAATTAGTAAGATCGTAATTTGTTTTTTCGGTATTGTACAATTATTTAAAGGCTTATGTTACTAGATATCTAACTATTAGACCCATTAAACAGACTGTCTTGTTTGAGACAGCTATTAATTTGAAACTAGCTGTCGCCCGCTTATCCGCGAGGAATTAAAAAACAAAAGTAAGTAGCCTGTGTGTTCTTCTAGACTATCCAAAATATGCCAAATTTCATCGAGATCCGTTCAGCAGTTTAGGCTACAAACTGTAACAAACATCCATCCATACAAAATTTCGCGTTTATAATATTAGTAAGATTTCAGTTTTCATTTGTCTCATGTGCAATATAAAAGGTTATTAACATTTAAAGGTTTCGTCTGAGTACACTATGTTACATAGTTGGTGGATAAAGGTAAAGGATGGTCTATCTCTAGGAAAATACAAAATAACAAGTTACAAGTTTGTAATATTCAATTTAAATGCATAAGCTACTGGAAACGACGACTCTCACTTTGTACCCTAGTATTTGAATTGTACATGTTTAAAATCACAATCATATCATATAAACTCATTACGTTATTTTTAAAAATAAAGCTACATTTAATACATAATGTTCTAATAACAGATTTTTTTTTCCGAATTTTCAAACATTCTTTAAAAGTGAAAAGAGATTCAACGTAGAGAAATAAACTTTAATTTTAAAAGCAATAAAAATGAAATCTTATTTTACTTCTTACTAATATAAATGCGAAAGTTTGGATGGATGGATGTTTGTTTGAGTTTGAACCCTAAACTGCTAAACGGATGTCGATGAAATTTGTCATAAATGTAGATGATGGTCTGGAAGAACACATAGGCTACTTAGTTTTTATTTAATTCCACGCGGGCGAAGTCGCGGGCTATAGCTAGTCATTTATAATTCGAAAAGAATTTTGTCGCTACGTAACATGTATTGTGAAATATAACAACAATAAGATAAGAAGTGTCCGTTTGTTCGGGACAAATGAGCGGAACGTGTCACCGTGTCCGACACTGGGTCATATCAGTCATTCCTAATGTGCACGCGTGTCACAAGCTGTGTTCTTCTATCTTTTATATAAAAAGGTTTAAATCATTCAGCATAGTAACAAAGGTCAAATTTATCTAATACTAGCTTTTGCTCGCGACTTTGCCCGCGTAAAATTAAAATGTAATATGCCTATGTTACTCACTGATAACGTAGCTTTCTAATTGCGAAAGAATTTTTGAAATCGACCCAATAGTTTTTGAGTTATTCCAATACATATAAAAATACAAATCTTTCCTCTTTATAATATTAGTATAGATATAGATATGGATTAGGACAGATTGTCATGTTCTCACAAAGCTACTAAAATTGTAAAATATAGGAACTACAAAATCATTCCTATTCATCAATAAGTTAACTTTAGGGTGGTTAATAGTAACATTTATATTTTCCTTCCTCTTCGTTAAGTCTATTTGAACCTTATGTAGATGTATTGTAGAGGCTACAGTGAAAACGAAGACATTAGAAAACTCTATTTTGTATGCTTAGGAGCTTGTAAAATATTGAAAGAAACAAAATCAACAGAATCGAAGACTGTTTATTTTAAACTATGTTATCTATTACTTAATATTATAAAGAGGAAAGATTTGTATTTTTGTATTGAAATAACTCAAAAACTACTGGGTCAATTTAAGAAATTCTTCCACTTTTAGAAAGGTAATTTATCCGTGAGTAACATAGGCTATATTTTTTTAATTTCACGCGGGCGAAGTCGCGAGCAACAGCTAGTCAATAATATGCAATGCTTTTTATAAAGCAAGTGTAATAGTTCATTATTATTTGAACTCTTCTGCTTATAGTATAGCTTCAATTAAAATTTATTGACTAATTAAAGATAACTGGAGTTGTTACCAACAGACGTAAAGTCGAGGATAAAATAATAATGTC
The DNA here is from genome assembly GCA_029286645.1 of Papilio protenor. Lineage (NCBI taxonomy): Eukaryota > Metazoa > Arthropoda > Insecta > Lepidoptera > Papilionidae > Papilio > Papilio protenor. The sequence continues at coordinate 512,584 of JAGSMZ010000022.1, forward strand.
TCAAGTTTGAGCGTCAATATATATTTATTTACCTTAACAACTTACCGGTTAATGGCTGCAATTTGTTAAGACTTTGTTATCATTGAAGGGATTTGTAATAAATGATTATTGTATAAATCACTAGCTTTCGCCCGTGACTCCGTCCGCGTGGAATATAAAAAGAAAACAAAAGTAAATAGCCTATGTGTTCTTCCAGACTATCCTCTCCATTTATGCCAAATTTCATTTAGATCTGTTCTGTAATTTAGGCTACAAACTCTAACAAACATCCATCCATCCATCTTAACTTTCGCATTTATGACATTAGTAAGATTATAAAGCTTTATAATAGAGAATTGTATCTTGTTTAAGCTAAAATTAGCGTTAAAGTCGACATAAGTAATATATCAGCACTGTAATGCAAGTAAAAAAGAAAACATTTGACTGCACAGCTTTTAGCTACATTTTTAATTTGTCAAAGTGAAGATATCGATTGAACTAGACAGTTGTTTGAGTAACTTACTTTATGTATCAATTTCTTTGAGTTTGATAAAACTCAGAGAAAAATGTTTTAAACAACGGACTTTTTATCGAATGCTTTAACGTTGCACCTAATTGCATATAACAAAAATAGAAAAATACTCCATTTTCTTTCTATGAGCACATCCATCTGTAGTCTAAACTTAAAAGTTTTATTAGGAAAGATACGGAAATTTTGAATTGAAATAATCACCTCTTTAACCATAAAATAATTATACAAAACTATTATAATTCTTTACCTCAAACGTAAACATAAAATTAAAATGTTGAGAATCCTTAGGTATGCGTTTTTCTAAACTTTTAGACCATCCCTGTCAGTGCATTGGGTAGATTAATAAGACTCCGCCGTGGTGCAACTTTCAGCGTATTCGATAATCGCAAGTTTTTCCACAGCGGACGAATGTAGGTCGGTCCGGGGGTAACGAGGGGGTGCGCTAGGACGGCGAGGGGGGCATCACAAACTGCCCACATGGACATTTTTGCCGCCGAGATTCTTAAAACTTTTTTTTCTCTCAACTTTTCTATTCCTTTTTGCTTTAAAAGTTATACATTTTTTGCAAAATTATTCTTACTTGGTTTATATCTTTTTTATTTCTGCGCTGTAATTAAAAGTTTTACTGAATAAAGATTTTTTATAATTATTTAATTTACATGCTTAATAATTGTAATACATTTTCGAGATTTAATATTAGAAATTAAATAAGTCATTAAATTATTACATATCTAAAAACCGTTATTTTAATAAAATACTGAATATAAGATAAATGAAGCGATTCAAAAAATAAAAAGCTATTCGATTCCGTCACAACTGGAAGACGTTTATTAATTTTCGTAAGAGAATGTAGCAAAGATTTTACTAGCAGATATTTTAAATCTAAAAATGTTTAAAGATAGATCGTATGAAATATTTTCATTTACATACTTACTTTTAAAAGTAATGTCATATTTTAGTGGCAAAGAAAGGTATCTTAATAAATCCATAACTTTTTTTTAGTAATTTATAATTTTAATTTATCATCATCATCATCATCATCACCAGCTCGTTATACGTCCCTACCGAGGGGCTCGGAGCCTACCCTAAGGTAGGGTGACTAGGCCATGGTCAACCACGCTGGCCAAGCGCGGGTTGGTTGACTTCACACATATCTTTGAATTTCTTCGCTGATATGTGCAGGTTTCCTCACGATGTTTTCCTTCACCGTAAGAACGTCGGGTAAATTATGTACATATGAAAATTCGAAAAATTTAAAATCATATTGGTACATGGCGGGATTCGAACCCAAGACCTGTAGATTACAAGTCAAGTGCTTAAACCACTGAGCCACCGACGCTCTTATGCAAATGCAATATAATTTATGCAAATGAATATTTGGAAATTGTTATAATAATTTGTAGTTCAAAGGTGTATTGGTAAAGTTAAGTGGGCGATCTCGTAATCATCGGTATGCCGAAATCATTTCAATGGTCCATAACTGTGCCCAGTAACCGTTACTATAGTTATTCAACGACCGTTATTTCAGTTATTCAACGACCGTTATTTTAGTTCAACAAGCTGATAAATGCACCGCCTATACGCGCCACCGCAAATGTGGTGCATTTATCTCTGTACAGTCATGCGCGTAATTGTTATTGTTACATTGATTATATTACTATTTACCAATTGTATTATTTACTAGCTGTTGCCCGCGACTTCGTCCACGCAATCATATCATACTTCATACTAATATTGTAAATGTGACATTTTAGATGGATGGATGGATGGATGTATGGATGGACGTTTGTTAGAGTTTGTAGCCTAAACGGCTCTACGGATTTCAATGAAATTTGGTATAGATGTAGAGGATAGTGTGGAAAAACACATAGGCTACTCGCTTTTGTTTTTTTTTAATTCTACGCGGACGGAGTCGCGGGCGAAAACTAGTATTAAGATAAAAAAGTAGCCTATAATATGGCCGTCTTCGTCATCCGGTCGGTCTAGCCGTTTCAGAGATAAACCGGAACAAACGCGGCTTGTGGACAGACAGGCAGACAGATAGATAAAACATTTTTAAATGCGTTTCGTTATCAGCAACGCAAATACATCATCATCCCGAAATCTGGAATTTTTCTTTTTATATTACAGACACTTCAATTTTATTATATGTATAGGTTCTAAGACAAAAAAAAATTGAGATCTTATTTTTCTTAACTTATTTTACGCAATGCAGTAGTTCTTTTGTGCAACATCGTACTGAAGATTGGTCTGTCTATCTTATCTGACTAGTAAAGTTCCTAGGACTATATTAAACATTGCTTTCCTAGTAATTTTACTACTAAACTATTGTATTAAACAAAAACGGTTATTTTTAATCAAACAACTGCACATGCTGTTCTTTCTTTGTATAAAAATTAAATCGAAAAATGTAATCGAATGCTTTATGACCACGACTGTATAGGTATAACCTAATATGTCGTTGAACACAATGTTGGTAGTTCTGTTGTTCTCGTGAATAACTAAATTGATTCCTAATTATCAATCGCTACTTGAATTGGAATAGCTCATTGTTATGCGGTAAATGTACAATCGCGGCAATCCACGGTGTCCCACTTTCATAAAAATTGAATTCCTTGAGATAAAATCCCGCTTTTTACAAATAACCAATTAGGCAGTAGTGAGTTTCGTAAGACCGGATATTATTAAAAAAGCAATTAGCCACATACCATTTTTTCGTAACACAAAGTTATTTTTCTTAATTTATTTTAAGCAATGCAGTAGTTCTTTTGTGCAACATCGGACTGAAGATTGGTCTGTCTGTCTTATCTGACTAGTAAAGTTCTCAGGACTATATTACATTGTTTCCATAATCATTTTACTAATAAACTATTGTATTAAACAAAAACGGTTATTTTTAATCAAACAACTGCACATGCTGTTCTTTCTTTGTATAAAAATTAAATCGAAAAATGTAATCGAATGCTTTATGACCACGACTGTATAGGTATAACCTAATATGTCGTTGAACACAATGTTGGTAGTTCTGTTGTTCTCGTGAATAACTAAATTGATTCCTAATTATCAATCGCTACTTGAATTGGAATAGCTCATTGTTATGCGGTAAATGTACAATCGCGGAAATCCACGGTGTCCCACTTTCATAAAAATTGAATTCCTTGAGATAAACTCGGGGTTTTACAAATAACCAATTAGGCAGCAGTGAATTGCGTTAAACCGCAATATTAAAAAGCAATTAGCCGCATACCATTTTTTCGTAACACAAAGTTATTTTTAATTATTACGATTAAATTACTAACGCCATCTACCGTAGCAACATAGACATTAAAAACGTTAAATCGACTCTGTAATTTAGCCTTATTATCTCCGAGCGCCACGAACAAGGTAAGATTTATAATGACAATTTCTGAGAATGCAAATCTTCTGTGATTAACTCTGTTCCTTTGTAATTTTCTTTGAATTTCACTCAAGTAAAAATAGAGGAATTTATGAAACTTAATTAAGCAACTATCCAAGCGTCTTGCCGACTTCGCTCCGGGTTCTTTGGCGAACAGATTAAAAATATATAACACTGGCCGTTTTGAAACTAAATGGACCGGTTGCGCTCAAGTACTGTTACGTTCATCTGAATAATTTAATCTATGACTACAATGATGACAAAGATTAAGAAATTCTTTTTTTAAATAAAGTTATAAACGAGTATTTAAAAAAAAATGTTTCTAGACAGAATTAAAAAGAGAGTGTAACCATACTCATACTAATATTATAAATGTAAAAGTTAAGATGGATGGATGGATGTTTGTTAGAGTTTGTAGCCTAAACTGCTAAACGGATCTCAATAAAATTTCGTATAGATGTAGAGGATAGTCTGGAAGAACAAATATGCTTCTTGGTTTAGTTTTTTTTAATACCACACGGACGGAGTCGCGGGGGAAAGCTAGTTTCAGATATTTTGTTCAAAAGATTTTGTAGAAAAGTCCTCATTATGTTTAACTAGTAGACGTCAATTTGTGAATTTATTGCACAAATAACTTCACTTATTTGCTATTAAACTTACTTTTCTTGGTATTTACTTCACGTGAAAAAATTTACAGACGCGATACTCGGAAAAATAAATGTATTATTTACAGCAGGTTTTCTGTGTAATAAGAAAATAATTTATTTATTGGTTGGCAGGAGTTTTCGTGGAAGTCGGTCAAAGTTTCGCCGCCGATAATGCAGTACGCTGAGGACGGCCGCAGACTTTTAAATTGTTGTTTTTGTCTCTTTGTTCCACAAGTTTAACTTCATCACTCAATAATCGATAATTTTGTAAAACGTAATCTAGTGGAATGTTTTTAAAGTTCATTTTCTATTAAAGTATCGCAGCTTAGTACTCTCGTAGACGCTTTAAGATAAAATAAATATAGTTTGAATGGCCACGTCAGTCAAAAGTCTTGTACGAGATTTCTTTTGTCTGTGAGAATAACATTTAAATCTTACTAATATTATAAATGTGAAAGTTTGGATGCATGGATGGATGGATGTTTGTTAGAGTTTGTAGCCTAAAAGGCTGAACGGATCTGGATGAAATTTGGCATAGATGTAGAGGATAGTCTGGAAGAACACATAGGCTACTTTCTTTTGTTTTTATTAATACCACGCGGACGTAGTCACGGGCGGAAGCTAGTCAATAATAAAAATGAAGCGAATAAAAACATATTGACAGTGTTTCCTCAATTAACTGCCCTTAAATCTGTTTCAAACATTAAAATACACAAAAAATTAAATCGTATCTAACGCAAGAGAAAACGGCTTAAAATTTTCGTAGCGGAAGTAACCCTTAAATCAAAACTTGAACCACTTAGAGTAAGCCGTTAGTAAACATTCTAATTTCACGAAGAGCCTGAAGGAAAAATATTAAACACATTGTATTTAAAAGATGTTTTATTAACATTATAATGTTTATTTTATATTAAGGGAGGGAAGGTTGAAGCTGAAAACTCCGAGGTATACTTTATACCTCTTAATATCTTTTATGACGCGCCGTGTTAAAACCAGGCTCCACCAACTTTTCACTTAATCAACTCCTGAATACCTCAATATGTTTAACTTTAAAAAGTTCGCGGTATCCCGACCTCGCTGCTAAATAAGTTATTATTTCAAGTGAGGCTGCGCTCCAAAGCCATCAAAGCTACGTAACTTGTAAACACTGTTACTAGGATAGAAAAGAACGAAAGCCTTCCTTTGTTTTCGTTAGAATATTGCCAGATATTTACATTTTAACAGAGATTTTTCTTTTTCAGATACATGTCTTGCGCTGGATTCAAACGCTATGCTATCTGTCAAACGTAAGTGATGTTCCCTAATCATACTAATCATACTAATATTATAAATGCGAAAGTTTAGATGGATGGATGGATGGATGTTGTTAGAGTTTGTAGCCTAAAAGGCTGAACGGATCTGGATGAAATTTGGCATAGATGTAGAGGATAGTCTGGAAGAACACATAGGCTTCTAACTTTGGTTTTTAGAACTACGCGCGGACGGAATCGCGGGCGAAAGCTAGTTAGTTTAAAAATATAAAATAGGACAACTATTCGTCAATATTCTTATGGCGCACACTTTTGACTAAACTATCGCACAACTGTTGAGCGATTGTCGATTGTTTCGCACCCAATTCAACTGTTTAGTTGCAAAATCGAGTAGTGTACGCACCTCCATATAAGCTCATAGGAATTAAAGCTCGACTAAACAGTTGTGCGATAGTTTAGTCAAAGGTGTGCGCGCGCCTAAAGTACCTGTAACGTCTTTGGAGCATTTTATGGCTTCACAACGACACCGCCTCTCTCGACTGTTGAAGTGACGGCTGTCACCGATTATCCTATGACGTTGACGCTTGAGACAACCAACACTACACGACCCTTTAAAATGTTTGCCATTTTGTGAAAAAAAAACTTTTCAAAAGTCAGTACTTGGATATGATATTAATTTAAAGATAGGGTTACTCAGAATGAATTTATTTATTACATCCCACCAACCATGAAATCTTGAATTTAGTTATTTTATATTATTTAAGTATGCTATTTAAGAGATTTCTTTGAATCTAACTGAAAGGAAATGTAACGTTTTTTCTTGAGATAGCGGCGAACGTTTTTTTAGATTTATAATATAAAGTCTACAGTCGCCTCGTTATTAATTAACACTAAGTATCGGGAAACATTTACAAATTCACTTGCGTGTGACTATTTTCAGATACATGTCTTGCGCTGGATTCAAACGCTATGCTATCTGTCAAACGTAAGTGATGTTCCCTAATCATACTAATCATACTAATATTATAAATGCGAAAGTTTAGATGGATGGATGGATGGATGGATGGATGGATGGATGGATGGATGGATGGATGGATGGATGGATGGATGGATGGATGGATGGATGGATGGATGGATGGATGGATGGATGGATGGATGGATGGATGGATGGATGGATGGATGGATGGATGGATGGATGGATGGATGGATGGATGGATGGATGGATGGATGGATGGATGGATGGATGGATGGATGGATGGATGGATGGATGGATGGATGGATGGATGGATGGATGGATGGATGGATGGATGGATGGATGGATGGATGGATGGATGGATGGATGGATGGATGGATGGATGGATGGATGGATGGATGGATGGATGGATGGATGGATGGATGGATGGATGGATGGATGGATGGATGGATGGATGGATGGATGGATGGATGGATGGATGGATGGATGGATGGATGGATGGATGGATGGATGGATGGATGGATGGATGGATGGATGGATGGATGGATGGATGGATGGATGGATGGATGGATGGATGGATGGATGGATGGATGGATGGATGGATGGATGGATGGATGGATGGATGGATGGATGGATGGATGGATGGATGGATGGATGGATGGATGGATGGATGGATGGATGGATGGATGGATGGATGGATGGATGGATGGATGGATGGATGGATGGATGGATGGATGGATGGATGGATGGATGGATGGATGGATGGATGGATGGATGGATGGATGGATGGATGGATGGATGGATGGATGGATGGATGGATGGATGGATGGATGGATGGATGGATGGATGGATGGATGGATGGATGGATGGATGGATGGATGGATGGATGGATGGATGGATGGATGGATGGATGGATGGATGGATGGATGGATGGATGGATGGATGGATGGATGGATGGATGGATGGATGGATGGATGGATGGATGGATGGATGGATGGATGGATGGATGGATGGATGGATGGATGGATGGATGGATGGATGGATGGATGGATGGATGGATGGATGGATGGATGGATGGATGGATGGATGGATGGATGGATGGATGGATGGATGGATGGATGGATGGATGGATGGATGGATGGATGGATGGATGGATGGATGGATGGATGGATGGATGGATGGATGGATGGATGGATGGATGGATGGATGGATGGATGGATGGATGGATGGATGGATGGATGGATGGATGGATGGATGGATGGATGGATGGATGGATGGATGGATGGATGGATGGATGGATGGATGGATGGATGGATGGATGGATGGATGGATGGATGGATGGATGGATGGATGGATGGATGGATGGATGGATGGATGGATGGATGGATGGATGGATGGATGGATGGATGGATGGATGGATGGATGGATGGATGGATGGATGGATGGATGGATGGATGGATGGATGGATGGATGGATGGATGGATGGATGGATGGATGGATGGATGGATGGATGGATGGATGGATGGATGGATGGATGGATGGATGGATGGATGGATGGATGGATGGATGGATGGATGGATGGATGGATGGATGGATGGATGGATGGATGGATGGATGGATGGATGGATGGATGGATGGATGGATGGATGGATGGATGGATGGATGGATGGATGGATGGATGGATGGATGGATGGATGGATGGATGGATGGATGGATGGATGGATGGATGGATGGATGGATGGATGGATGGATGGATGTTTGTTAAGTTTACGAGCTACTATTAAAAAAGACGTGCTTGTTACGTAAATTTATGAATGTAGAAGTGAAGAAAATAAAGTTTTGTCTAGACAAGGAAATTGTTTATTTATATTTACTTTTATTATCTATTGATGTGCCTACTGATTAAGCAATAATTTAATCTGCTAGATGGCGCTGTGATACATGATTACTTTTTACACAGATAGCTACGTCGCAGTATATCGTAATGTCGTAGCATTTCGTAGCGTTTGTAAATACAATTCTACAAATCTAATTTACATTCAGAATGTGGACTAACTAGCATTTTAAAACTGAAATGGTGGATCAAATAAAAAGACGTATTTACGTTTTTTTAAAATTATATTATAGTGTCGCATCCGACGTATCCTAAATACTTTAAGATTTGAGGACGGGTAGCGTTAGGGCGACGCACCTGTGCTAGATATACGAGCCATACACGATATTATAGCGCAGTTTGCATTCACCTCGTGCACGTGGCTGTCGTAAAGTTGCAGCATGCTGCTAACCTTTTGCTATGTTTACTTTAGAGGGGTTAAAACATTTTCGGAACGAGGAATGGAATTGTTAAAGAGTATAATAATATAGTTTTAACAAGGCTTGGATATTTGTTAGTATTATAGATATCTCTAGAACAGCTCAACAGATCGAGATGTAACTTGGTATAGATATAAAACACAGTCTAGAGTCTTAGGCTAATAATACCGGAAATATGTACAGTTCCCGTGGGATACGTTTGATTCATATATTTTATCAATAACACCGCAACGGTTTAACACATCTTATTGTTTGATACAAGTCAAAAAGTTTCAAAAAATATATAGAGTAGGCATAATTATCACTTCCCTTGAAACATTTTTCACATAATATCACTAGCGCTACCTGGTGGCCGATAGTCACAAGCGAACAAATAATTCAAACACTGAGAAGCATCACGGCGGTTCAAAGACATTGAGATATGACCGTACAAAGATGTTATTACAAAAAATGTTGTTCCCTATGTCTAGTCTATAAATTTCTTAATGTCTTTGGTACAGGTATAAGATATAGCCTCGAATAACACAAGTTGCGGGCAAAGCTAGTTGATTTATAAAGTGTTTTCTGCAACAGATGTCGACTCTAAAACTTGATTCTTGAAATAGTGGTCGTTAAAGCGTATCTTTTGTCACACTGTCTGCCTCAGGACACGTAATGCTGTGTCCGCGCTTCCCCCGGAAGGTGTGGACAGAGAGTATCATTTTAAAATGTCTTAGATATGCAATTTAGTTGCCAGTGTAAAATATTTATATGTGAAAGAAATTCAAGTTTTTTGGTAGAGTTATTTAAAACTAGCTGTTGGACTTTGTCCTCGTGGAATTAAAAAAAAAACATAGCCTATATTACTCACAGATAAATGTAACTAACTGTGTAAAAAAGTTTAAAACCGGTCCAGTAGTTTTTTAGTTATTTCAATACATAAAAATACAAATCTTCCCTCTTTATAATATTTTTATAGAAGGATAGATAAATGATACTTTTTGCTTTAAAAATATTTTAATCCCTCTGTAAATCAAAACTTTTATTTAAATATCAACTTATTCGATAAGCTTTAAATCCTTTCACTTGATATTGGAAGCATCATTAACATTTTGATATTTTCAATTGCTTGTTCGTATATCGGCAATCGATTGCAGCTCGCGGATCACTAGTTGCCATGACGTCATTATTTATGCATGTATGAGAACGACACTTCAACACGCAACTGCCAGCGATATATTTGACGTATTTTTAACAGAGTATTATGATGACGATTTAAATACGTCATTATAGGACTCAGATGCTCTCTTGTAGCAACTTCACTCTGTTCTGAGTGGGTTAACTTTGTTAAAAACTTCAATGATATGCAAGACAATGCTATGATTACAATCAGATAAAATCATCTATCTATACTAATATAATAAAGCGTAAACACACACTACTTTGTCGCGTAGGATGTCAGCAATCACAGCAATTTTTTTAATATTGCTATCTTTAATAAAAAGCCCTAGACTTACGACACGATTTAGGCTATATATTTTCACGCTATTCAACTAAGTGGGTAAATAAATCGGAACAAAACCTTCATGTGGGAAAGGAACCATACAAGCTGCTAACATTAAGGAAGCCAGGCTATTATGGTAACGGTAATTTTGACATTTGACAAATGTAAACAATCAAATAAAGTTTTTATTATTTCATGCGGATGAAGCCGTGCGGGAACAGCTAGTCTAATATTAAATACATTTAGCACAGATATAGAATATAGTCTCAAAGACCACGTAGGCTATCTATAATCCTCTTTATGTGCGTCTCCTCCTCCGTCAATTAAGGATAGTCAATGAATCTGCAATTGCGGATGTTCATGGGCAGCGGTCGCTTTCCATTTCGGTGGATTCAGGTGGCCGCTTGCTCGTTTGCCACCTTATATTATTAAAAAAAAAATCCTTTATATAGACTCCTATGAGATTGTAAGATATTGGAAAATATTCCTATTCCTCGAATGGAATGAAAGATTTGTAAAGTATTGATTTTGAGGTAAAAGATTTGTTAACAATCCCCGTGTACGTTACAAAGTGTATTAAAAGCTGGAGGAAGCTCTACGGAGTCAATACTGTAAAGTGCATTCGTATTGTACCTGTAGCCGACATGCCCGCAACTGTCGCTTCCATTTAATTAAAATCACGTCGTCTCAGACGACTTATGAACGGCATAAAAGATACGATTATTTCGATACTTCAGTTAAAGAATATATCAGAATCTATTTGATATTAAATTAATGGTTCAACACAAATTGAAAGGAAAAATTCCTTAACATTCTGAAAGACTAGCTGCTGCTCGTGATTTCGCACGCGTCAAATTAAAAAATATAGCCTATGTTACTCACTGATAACGTAACTTTTGAATGGTGAAAGAATTTTTGAAATCGGCCCAGTAGTTATTGAGTTATTTCAATAAATATAAAAATATAATACAAAAATACAAATCTTTCCTCTTTATAATATTAATATAGATATAGATTTTCTAGGCGTTTTTCTGTTTGAATGGTTGTAATTTAAAAATTCGATAACAAAACATTATTTCTGTAATAACTGTGTATTCATACAAAATGTGTAAATAAAAGTTTAACGTTGTAGAAGGTTTTTTTTTTGGTAAAGAATGGCATGTTTAATTCAATAGAAACATGTTCACGTTGGCAGCACTGAGACGTCGGCGTGAGCTCGATGCATTTTTAACTAAGGTTGGCAACATGACGTTTTGTGTTACATTGGGGAATTTTACATGTAAGACATACAGCCCTAAAGAAATATTCAAAATGATAATTTAATACATATAAAAAAATACGAACAATATGCTTACTTAATCTCGAACATACAAAGATTTTCATTTTAAAATATGGGTAAGGTCTTTTATAGTATTACGTTCTTGCTTTAATATATTTAAACTTGTACGTGAAATGAATTTAACTGATTCTTTTATTTTTAATTTGACAAACTCAAAACATAACGCACTTTAATCGTACAAGTGTGCTAGACTTTAATAAAATATCCAAAACTGTTTTTTGGCTGGAAATACCCAAAGTGCTACGGAAATACTACGGAAAGTTAGATTCAGCATTACTAATTAAATAGAATCTACAAATCCAATTATGTATACTAAATCAAATATACTCATTAAGTGTATATTAAAATTCTCGCTTTTGTTCGCACTCCGTCCGCGTGAAATTAAAAAAACAAAAGTAAGTTCCCTATGTGTTATTTCAGGCTATCCGTTCCATATATGCCAAATTTCATCGAGATCCGTTCAGCAGTTTAAGCTTCAAACTATAAAACATCCATCCATATGAACTTTTGCATTTATAATATTAGTAAGATTAACAGCTAGTTTAATTCAAAAAGTACAACTAACGACAACTAAACAAAAGCATGTTAATTTACTTTTATTAAATAATTTCTTAATGTAAAATTCTTTAATTCCTAACGTATAGAATCTAGACATCGATTTCTAAAACTGCACATGAATACACACGACGTGAACTTTGTACATCTGCACCAGGTGCCCGTCCACCGAGGTCGATTTCCGCTTCGTCTGCCGGCTGCACACTGCTTACTGTAGGGTGCCTACTACCCTGCGTGCCCAATAATTTGACCCTCCATTTCATGTATCTGGCGATACCTTTACTCTTTGTTAATCTGAGAGTCTGATGATGAGTTAATCTTTGGTAAACATGAATAAAATAGTCGTCTCTATTTTCTTAATGAGAAAGAGTGGGATAACGTTTTGGTTTTCATTTATCAACTAGCTGTTGCTCGTGACTTCGTACAAATGAAAGTAAAAAATATAGCCTATGTTACTCGCCGATAACGTGGCTTTTTAATGGTGTAAGAGTGTTTGAAATCGGCTCAGTAGTTTGTGAGTAATTTCAATACATACAAAAATACAAATCTTTCCTCTTTATAACATTGGTATAGATAAAAATCCATAAGAAGCGCCTCATACCACTATCATACTATAAATATTTAAATCCTATATAGAAGACAATGGTATTCTTGTTAAAATGTACTTAAGTTTAAACGAAGAAAGTTTAAATAGAAATTCTTGTCCTTTATTTGCATTGTACTAACAACGTTGAAATTTTTACAATGAATATTCAGTCTGTTTAGCGGCGGACACAGAAACTGCTCAGCATTCGTTGAACATGTGTTTATTATAGCGTCGAATGAACGAGAGTGTACTAAGACAGTGCGAAAAGCTTTTTCAGAAATGCTTACATAAATGTATAAAGGATTCATAAATATATTTTTTATTTTTAAAGATAATCAGAGAAAAACTTCTGATGTTATGAACAATGTAATTTTTATTGTAATACAAGATTTTAGCCGCGACTCTATCTGCACGGAAATAAATAAATACATATTTTTTATCTAGATTCCGTCGTTCCGGAGTTGGTAAACATCCATCCATACTTTAACATTTATCATATTAATAAGTTAATGTAAAGTATGACGAATTAAGTTACTTTTTAGATATATTTAGTCCTTTTTTTGTTAATTCTGACTTTATCTGTTATTTAACAATGTTACTAGGACGTAAGAATCAGGGCAAACAGACTTGAAAAGTTTTTACAACGTTCAACGAATGGGAACACTTAAAGTATCGTGCACTTTACGTAGAAAACTTAGAGCCGACGTAATTTAGTTCCGCCGTTTGATGTTGTAAACACGAGCAAAAGTTTCTGTCGGAAGATCTCGTCTGATTCCAAATGTCAACTTCGGAAGCTGAGCGGAATTTGATGGCAATTTTAGGTTTATACTTTACAAAATTGATAGAGATTTCAGTTCAATTTCCGTTGCTGATAATGTCAATAAAATTAGAAAAGAAAAATTTAAATCAATTTAATAAGAGTTTTTTTACTTTTAATTGATGGTAAAGTAATTTAATATCTAACGAAAATAAGGTTGTCGTTTCCAAATCGTACTTTATACTGTATTTTTTTTATATAATACTAGCTGTTCGCGTGCGGATTCATTCGCGTGGAATTATAAAAACTTTATTTTATTGTTTACATTTGTCAAATTATCAATAGCAAATGTCAAAATGACTTGACATGACATGACAAACCTTAGCAATCTTTCTTTCTTGATGTTGGCAGCCACTTATGGTCTCTTTCCTACATTAGGGTTTTTATCCAAAATATTTACCTCCTAAGTTTAATGGCTTAAAAATATATAGCCTAAAGCATCACGTAAGTGTAGGGTTTTTTATTAAAAAATAATTATTCAAATAAATGCTGTAATTGCTAACATCTTAGGCAACAAAGAAGTGTGTGTTTACGCTTTATTATAATAGTATAGAAGTATAGATTTACAACAGTAATAAAAAACACTGAGAAGGGGCGACAAAGGTGTTCTAGGACCACGACAGTTAGAAATCGGTTGTCATCAGATAGAAATCAAGCGAAGAAAAAATAGTAAAATGCGTTTGTAATAAAATTTAGTTATTCCTTTTGCGTTCGAGCGCTAAAATCGCGGCCAGTACGCTAGGAATGTCCCACCGGAGATGTCCGAGGCGCCTCCGTCGCGACCCTTGCATTGTAACCCCATTTACAATGCACCATTACATGCGTCATCTATTGAAATAAATGCATCACGTTTAGAACAATATTTATTGAATTTATCGAATTCCTGTTTATTTATACCTATGTGTAAATTACGTAAAAACATATTGCAAGATATGACTTACTAAGTGTTGCTCGCGACTTCGTCCTCGTGAAATTAAAAAAAAATAAAAACATATGTTACTATGTTACTCACAGATAAATGACCTTTCTAACGGTGAAAGAATTTTTAAAATCGGCCCAGTAGTTTTTGAGTTATTTCAATACTTACAAATCTTTTCTCTTTATAATATTACTACAGATAGAAATTCATTCTAATAACAATAACCCGAACATTATAAGCATATTACTCATAACACGCAAACTTGAAACATTGCCGCTATAACAAAGTGTTTAGGGCGTAACTTTTCAATTTAAAACTCGATAAATTCATAAAACAAGCACATGATCGCCCGATGCGCAACGATGTGTACGTTGCCTTTAAATTTTTTAAATTAATCTTCGTTTATTACAGTCGTAAAGCGTCTCGTAAAAGCTTCTAATAGATTTACCATCCAGTCTCCGGTATAGCGTCTGAAATATGGTGATACGACACTCTGTGCATACATTATTATATTATGCAGATTAAAATTATGAAAATTGTATTTGTAAGTAAATCAAATGAGCACTTTATTTCAAAGCTACTGTCTTAATTTTAATACTTAAGGTAATGGTAGGTACTGACCGACGTTAAGAGACTTAGGGCCTGTCCAACCAAATTGTAAATTGTCTGATAACAATCCAACGTGTAAAATATGTGACGGAAAGATCGGATTTCGTTACCTTATCTGACAGTGACGTCATTTTTAAGCTATCTGAGCCAGTGGTGGGACCGGCCCTTAATGTAACTTATTACATGGCGAGCATCCATGCAACAGCAGCAACGAGCCGCTCGTAGGTTACATCAGTATTCAACTTAAAAGATGAAATTCATAATGAAAAATGGTTTTAAAACAGAATGCTTTTACTCCGAACGATTTGATTTTGATAGTCGGAACAAGTCGAGAGAATCAATGAACTAATTTTTACGTTGCAATTGTGAGTGAGAAAATTGATTGTAGGATCTATTTTTACTTCTTTATTCGTCGATATTAGTATTAATACATCATCAATAAACATCAGACGGTCGTGATTTTGGAAATCAATTACGGATTTATCGGAAAACTTGGTAGTCGGAGCAAACAGAGTGAGGTTCTTGCATAATCGCTGGATACGTTATATGCATAAACCGAGCTCACACGAGCTGTGTAGCGGACGGACAACTTTAGCATTGTGCATATTTTAGTGTACTACAGAATTTCATCTTTACTGGTGCATTAACATGGATTGAGATCAAATAACTGAATTTTATACGTAAGCTTCGTTTTTTTAAATCATTATTCTAAGCTTAAAGTTAAAAGCTCTAACGACGTTATTTTTCTATAAAAACTAAATACCATATATCCACCATACATCATTTACCTTAATAGTTAGTCTATAATATTCTTTAATTCCATTTATATCGTAAGCGTACCAGTACTACAGTACTCTAAAATTAACGTCAATGAATAAGTTAAACATCTCCCATATTTATAAACGTAATTCGTGTAAATTCTTTTGATTTAAAGGCTTTCCGTACGTCACATCAGTGAAGGTAACGTGCCGTGAACGTCACGTTAACGCAAGATGTAGTTATGTTAAGTTTACACGTGACGAGCTTCTGTGTAATTTAAAGCCTCCTGACGCGTCAGTGCGCTCGGCTGCTGTCATGCTCGGTCACACGGAAAGGTCACGAGCCTTCAGCTAGAGGAGGTTACAGGAATTGCCTGTAAACTATCTCACTGGATGGTATTCTTATTAATAGCGATAAACTATCTTAACTCAAAGATGTTTAACATATCAATCGACGGAACAATAATTTGAAATTTCTATTCACGATTTATCAACTTTGACACGCCCTTTTTTATAAGATAAGGGGCAAATGTTAGGCGGGAATAGACTTATTGATAGCCATAGATATACGCAGAAGTAGAGGAACTGCAGATGCGTTGGCAGTGTATGCGAGAGAGACTCTTGCTTTTTGAAAGACCTTAAGTCGTACTGATTTGGAAATACCGTTCCACAACGCGGCTGTGCGGTGAAATTTCACACGAATCATACCGTTAAGGAATGTCAGCCATCCAGATGGTGTGGCATGTAACTGTCGGTCTGGTGTGTGAAGTAGCAATTTTGTTTGCGTAGTATTTTTGTTTATCACCTCAGTCGTAATTATTTCACGTTAATTATGAATACGAAGTCAAAATAGGTGCGATGTTTGCAAAACTTCGTTCAGACTAACTCAGGTCTTTACCATAAATTAATTTTACATTTAGATTCATCGTAGTGCAAAAGTTTAATTCCAAATAAGCAATTAAGACTCTATTCATTATGGTAAACATAAACTGTGATCAAAAATAAACATCCTATTTCACATTATTACCAAAAAGTCCGGAACATTCCAGTAGTAAATACAATCAAAACATGTTCCTACTCAATATATTGTTAGTACAAACAAAGAACTATTGCACAAAAAAGAGATGACTCAATAAAGAATTAATTCAACAACAGATTGTGGAACAATGCATTGAAAATTTTAAAATGGATTAAAATGACTCGTTTCCATTATATCACGAGAGCATTGAATGCGAACGTACGTCTTTTTAATGAGTCGACGACACGATCAAAGAGTGAAATAATAATTAAAACAATTGGCGTAACGGCTTAATTTCGGTACCGTTTCCTCCACCCGACCCCCTTCGTGCCCCGCATTTACCTCCCGGTTGTAATACGCCATTTTACATAACACAAAATTGATTTACTTGCACTTTTACACGATCCATTGTGGTGCTGAGTGGAGTGGCTCTCTTGATAATAATTTTACCATGATGACTTTATGATATTAAAAATGAACTTATATCGAATTAAAGCGGATATCTTGAAATTCATAAAGGAAATATAGAAACTCTTACAGGACTTAGTTCAAAGAAGTATATATTCTTTGGTCTTGCGTGTATGATTTATGTTAATTCAGTGATCGTGAAGCGTTTGAAATATCGCGAGTCCGTAACCAGACGAGGGATCAGGGCTTATTTGTAGGCACAATTTCCTGTACAAATTTAATGTCGGCATCGTTTTAAACAATCCTGTCGTCAAACATTTACCGAAGTGATGGATTGGAGTCCTTTGTCTTGTCGAATTCGCAGATAGGATCTGCTTCTGAGGGCCAAATAATTTGATTTATTTCAAAAGGAGGGCGTGGCTCGCTGGTGAGAATACACTTTTTGCGTTTTATAAAATTTTAACCAGATTACTGTGTGAAAATTTACATTGTGATTATTTTATTGGAACTAGAGGTAAAGCTGTTAAGCGAAAATTAGTTCTTTGAAATTATAAAGGTTATTGGAATAGGAAAATATAATAGGTAATGAGGGCTAACCGCATCGCAATCCGCACAATAATCCTTATTCTCCTCAATAGATTTTTACGACAAGAGAATCGTAACAATTGCACTGCAAGCCTCGTAATTGTTCCACTACGAAGCCAATTGCAAAGAAAATAAACGACCAAGTAATATTCCGAAGCCTTTATATAAATGTTTTAAGACAAATGCTATACAAGTTAATGTTAAAGATATTGTAATAGTAAAGAAAAACCCCGCATTAATTTTAAATTTTCAAAGGTTAGCCAAAATATAGGCTTTCCTTTTCAGTTTCGGGTCGAAATTTAAAAAAAAAATTTTTATTAGTAAAATGCTGATATTTAATCTTTGAAAAAATCTGTTAAGACGATAGTTTAACTGCTTAAACCTTCTTTATCCTATAATCCGTGATCGCGACCCAGAAGCCGTAAGTACGTTTTCCGATAAAGGTAATATCCTCTATAAAAATAAACAAATAAACATCCTCATTTAGTTTAATTTGAAGTTTCGTTGTATATGAAACGGTTTTATTAAACTTGCCCCGTTTAATTGGGTCATCTAGTAAGTTAAATTAGACGTACTTCTTGTTGAGTATAGAATTTAATACATTTAATAGTTACTAAAAACTGTTTTTATACTAATTGAAGCTTAACTCAAGAAAGATATTTTAAAATAGGTTTAAACGTGAAATTGGATACGTTAATTTTCCGCGCCGCTGAAATCGTTGCAACTGCTGAAACGGATTGACAGATGAGAAGCGGCTCGCCCCACATCTGTCAAGGCCACGTATCTTCTGCGTCAGTATTCAATCTACTACCCCTTCTATATCTAAACGCTTAGATTTATAGAACTTTTTACTTTTTAATGTTAAGAATTGTTAATACCCTAGATTTATTAGTAAATATATTTTGCGCTTAGAAAAGTTTTATCTGCTAAATACATCGTAGCTTGAGATACAATTTCTTCAGTGGTAAAAGAACGATTGATTAATATTGACATGTAATGTTATCATTGCTACCAGTATAGAAATTAATAACACATTTAAACTCTGAATATAAAACTCTCCGCGATACAAGTTGAAAATAGGGCCAAGCTCGGCCGGGGCAGGGCGGGGCTGGGCCGCGCATGCGCCCTGCCTCACTCTTTCTGACCCCAACAACTTCCCTGGAATTCCACGAACAATTATATCTCAGCAGAATATGTGCCCAATGAAAATATCAATGTTTCGTCAATAACCAATAAATGAAATTCGGCTTCCTAGAACGTGGTATTTTTTACCAATATTGTATGAAGGCATATTTTTTTTATGTCCAATACTTTTGGTAGATTTTTTTAAACAAATACAAAAATCGTAATTTGTTTTATTCAAACTAGATATTATAAAAAGGTAGTAAAAAAAGCTACCAAAAATCTAATAAAAGTTACGTAATGGTAGGATTTTCATGTAGCTGGCAACACAGCCAGCCCGTGTCAGTCGGCGGCCGGCAGCGACGCGCGGCGCTCCTGTAGCATGCGCGCTTGGTCATGACACGCGCAAATGTGACGCGCGAAATGACTTTAGCTAAACGAAGTTGTTTGGTAATTTCTTGATATTTCTTCAGAACGATCAAAACCGGTGATTATAGGACACAAATTAAATTAAAAAAATAATTTTGAACGTCTGTGCAGTGGACATGCACAAGTTAAATGGCCAAATGTGATGAATCTCTTATAGAAACAGTGAGTGTTTAATTGTTGCTAGGAAAACTATTTTAATAAAATAATTGTTGTTAATTAAAGACGCTCATGTATAATGTTACATTTATGGTTTTATAGTGATTACCGGTGAGTAAATTAATATTTAAAAAATTAAGAAAATTAAATTATTTTCAGATATGTTATAAAAATTATTTAAAAAACGATTTTTTTAATTTGTTTAAAATTTATGTAGCTTTAGAAAAAAATACATAAAAAAACTAAAAGGTAAAATACCTAACAGGAACAATATTTTGGTTAATGCAATCGGTGATTTCGTTACTGTGTAAAATACGTTTATTTCATACGTGAGCGATCGCGTAGCTTCCATTAAAGTCGACACAGTCTGCAGAAAAGCGCCGTAGCAATTAACCTAAGGTCTTTACCGTAAGCATGGCGCCTCTACGAGTTGCGTAGCAATTAGTGCTATGCCGTAGCGAAGACGCGCTATGTTATATAATTATAATGGTTTATAGCTATAGAAGGTAAAGATTTTATATGAATAGATAATTTTAATCAAAAAAGAAGAACAAAATATATTGATTAATTAAAAAGCATAAATATAATGCAAACTCAAATTTGTAAAAAAAATGATCAGTAAAAATTATTAAAAGACAATAAAATATGATTTAATTTTTTTTTAGCAAAATATATCCATTTTAGTTTAAGAAAAACCTTAAAAACAGACAAGACATGTTCAGTTTAACAAACTTATTCTGATTCGAAAAGTTGAAAATGGCAATAATTATTATACTTGACAATGAAATGTAAAATTTAAAATCATCTTGCTTTATTCGCATGTAATACAATATATCAAATGTGTAACAAACGAAAATGCCATACCTTGAGTACTAATCTCCGTAGCGATTAGTGCTACGTTACCTCGTAGCACATCTACGTTGTAGAGCTACGGTAATATTAGTACTGCGTTACGACGTCTATATTGTTTTACTAAGCGGTAATGTTCTAATGAATGAGATGTTCAGTGTCTTTGTTATAAAGAGAAATTTAAACGCTATATTTTTAAAGTTACGTTTTGAAATGCGAATAAGTAAATGTTATAAGCATGAAGTTTGAGCAGATTTAAAGATATTCAAATAAGAGTAATTTGGAATTACTATAAAGTCTTGAACGTTTTTAGGACTTCTTAGACTTATTTTAATTTAGTCTGAAAGAAGTTTAAATATGTAACGAGAAGGAAATTAACTAAAGTGTAAATTGGGTCAGTGGAATGAATTTGTTTTACAGTGGAAAATTAGTTTTAAAGCCTCGAAGGTCGTTAAAAGAGTGAAAATTCAAATTCACAAGTTTTAACATGCCGTTTACTTCCTGATCACCATTTGCAATTGGTTTATACGTTGTTATATATCTTGCTTTTTTTTATTTCTTTTTATATAATTTTAACTAAAATGACGCGATAGAAATTTCTAAATAACCAAATGATTTTAAGCTTCGTAGAATCAGTGTTTCGTAATATCATATTTTAATAATAGTAATTTTATTAATTGTAAGTTCTTGTTACATTAAATTAGACCTTTTCATATAAAATTAATGCGAATAGAAGATGTAATTTTTCTGGTATAAGTATAGTATATGTTTTTCTCACCTTACTATTGCCGCGAAATTTACGATTTGCCTATATTAGCGTCCGGGAAATTTTATTAGGCCGTAATATTGTTATGAAAAGGCGGTCAGGGGTAGGGGGTGCAAGGGGAACGCGGAACCCTCATGATTACATAAAAGTACCTTTATAATGAAAAACGTATTATACGCAAAGTATTCAAATGTTACATATATCGTAGCAAAATTTACAAGTACAGTCAGCTGCATAAATAGCCATGTAGTTAGTTTCAGAAACGTGTATACCCTTTCGTTTTAAGAAATATCTATTTACGTATTCATGAGCCTACTTCCGGTCATAAGCGCACGTTATTTACGAATACTTGCATATGTATTTTCGAAAATTAAGTACTGTTTAAGTTTTTAATATTGTAAAATGACCTTATATTTATGCAGGTGATTGTACATTGTAAAACAATGTGTTAAAGTATGAAAAACAGGAAATAAACTTGTAGAGCAATATACGGATGTGTTGAATTATAGCTTTTAAAGTGATTGCTGCACGATATTCTATTCTCAAGTGGGGAGGGAATTTAGATCTTTGATTTTACGCGTAGATTGTAAAAAGATAATTGTGACAGGTCGGAGTCGTATGCTATGTGAGGGACAGATTTTGGAAGGCGGCCAGCAGATGTGTTTCAAGGTTTTACCAAAATTTAGGTCAAAAAATATGCATTTTCCTATAACATTACATGGATTTTTATATACATTTTTTTGAATAACTTTAAATATTTTTAAGAGATGGAAAGTATTAAATTTCATATAACTTATTTTTTATTTTATTTCTTATAATTTTACAGATATACATCCATTCTTTTGTTAGTAAAATTTGACTTAGTCTAAGTTAGTATTGTACATATAAAAAAGATTACTTATAATTATATTAGTGCACATGGACATTTACCCAGTGCTTATAGATGGGGCTGTCCATGCGGCTCCCCACCACCTCCAGAATAGTGTTGCAGCTGCCGCGCACTATTCTGGAGGTGGTGGGTGGGTGGTGGAACTTATAAACTCGAAATAAACAGACTTTTTTGAAGTGTTTCTTCTAAGTAATGTTACTTTTAATAAAATTTTAAATAAACATTTAATCCGTATTAATTAGTAAGCTTTAAATGTGTGGGCGTCTTAGGCTTGTAACAGATTACAGTAGGCAATGGTTTGTACACACTGGCTCCGTGTACACTCGCCTGTTAAATTTATGTCTTGTTTTATTGGCGGCCGTACGTTATGGGGATTTTCTCATATGAACATTCGGGTGTTACGTGAATTGTACATGTTCCATATGAGCAAGAATAATTCATTGTGAAATAACATGATTTAAATGCAATGAGCTTTATGTTCATTTATAACTCGCTCGTTTAGAATTTTATTTCGTCGGTTGAGAGATGTCGTGATATTTCATATTTTTTATTATGTTATGTATGTTTTAAAGATTACAATTCGTGTATATTTATGTGGTGTCTTCTAGACAAAATTTGTGTCGAATGTAATAGTAAATATTTTGTCATCTTTTTATGTTTTTTCAATATTTGACGAAAATAATAAAAGAAGCAAAGAAAGTATCTTAACTGAATATTTTTCAATAATTCCAATTTAAAATATCTCTACGATTTTACGAGCCTTTTGCGCAATCTGAAAAAACCTGTACATTTTAAAACCGTAAACACTTTTACACCCTTCTATTTAAATTGACGTTTATTGACATTTAACAAGCTCCACCGTTATCACATACCTCGGCTTTATACGGGGTGGTCCCGGCAACGAGATCCGGGCAACGAGGACCGCGGTCCTGCGCTCGGTCCTATGTCACATCGACATGATATATGGCTCCTTGATTCAAAACCGTGTCCTGACGAGGGTACCTTGAAATATAACGCTGTTGTATATTGTTTGTAATTTTAATGAACCTCGCTGTGGGACGTACCGAATTATTTTTTAGAGTAAAGTTTCTTATAAAATAATATTTAATATCTTCAGTAAAAAAAGCATTTTTATTTTAGTGATTGGCGAACTGAACTGAACTCTTGTCTACTGTCATATAGTAGGAAAAAGTGCTGAAGTGGAAGTTAATATTCCTGTTGGGTTATTTGATCGTTGGGTTTGGCCCAAAGGGAAATAGGTGCTAAATAAAATTGCAATTTTACGAAAAATGTTAAGTAAAATTGTGTATGTTAAATTTATTTCTAGCGTGTGTAAAACATACATTTGTAAACAATACAGGTCTCAAAATACTCGTAGACTCCGTAGGGAATACTTGACTGGAAATGGTAAAGGTTTTCCTTCAAGCTGATACTCGACTGAATGACAGCTTGTTTCAGTGAAGCCATTCCTCACGAATAACATCAAATTTCGACCCCCAACCAACCCCTTGCCCCTAGAGACCGACAGAGATACTGAATATCCTGAGATGTGTAAAGTGATATATCAATTTCAAAATAAATTTATATTTTCTTTTTTTCCATTATTACAGATTTCTTAAAAAAATGTATTAATTTCATGTTGATATGAAAATGTTTTAATAATTTTATGTGCTTTATGTTTTTATGGTCAGAATTTATCGGATATCTTTTTACTCCACATACTATATCTTACTAATATTATAAATGTGAAAGTTTAGATGGATGGACGGATGTTTGTTTGTTAGAGTTTGTAGCTTAAACTGCTAAAGGGATCTCGATGAAATTTGGCATGGATGTAGAGGATAGTCTGGAAGAACACATAGGCAGCTTTTGGTTTTTTTGTTTAATGTTACGCGGACGGAGTCGCGGTGGAGAGCTAGTATATGTAATAAAGTTATTTAAATAAATATCTATAGTATATTAATGCTTATTATTTTATCATCCTTAGGCGCAATTAATTACGTTAGTAACGCGTTTCGATTCTTACTGAGGTTTCTTAATCAAAACACGGTCAAAAAGAGTTTTTTTCTTCGCAATATATCTTGTCCTATACACATAGTTTTAAAGGTATTATAACCGGTATCCAATTACTAGCGAGACGAAATAAAAATCGCTTGTATTATTAATGCCATAAAGCTCTTTATCGCTTACTCACGAGAGGTAATAAATCTGGATTCATCAGGAGGCCGGGTATTTGTTGTAAATATAAATCGGTAGTCCGTATGTACGCGGCTCCCTTGACCCCGAATTACGAGGGAAACATATTTCATTGCTTAGACTTGTAAAGGGAATTGGGTGTTTTTATCATCTACAAATAAGATTGTTAGTAACATTTTTATGGTTATCCTTTATGTCATAGGAATGTAATTTTATTAAATTACTAGCTTTCTTACTATGTGTTCTTCTAGATTATTCTCTACATCTATTCCAAATTTCTTCGAGATCCGTTCAGCACTTTAGGAGATAGAAGCTAACATCCAGCCATCTGAAGAATCATTGATATTAGTAAAATGTTTAGTGGAGAAGGAAACTCTTGGCATATTTTTTATTTCGAAATAATATAGAAAACAATAAATATGAAGTTGTCTTTGTCATTGTCTTATACATATTTATTTGTAGAATGAATATTCTTGTTTAGTCGATAATCTCGGAATTTATTAAATATGTTTTTAAGGAAGTAATATTATTATAAGTGATATATTACAGCTGAACTGTAACTGGTTCTGTCATTTAAACACTCTTATAGACCGAAAAAGTTATCTTGTATCCTTGTCAGCTGTGCAGAAATACATATATGTCTATACTAATATTATAAAGAGGAAAGATTTGTATTTTTGTATGTATCGAAATAACTCGAAAACTACTGGACTGATTTTAAAATTTCTTGCGCCGTTACAAAGGTAATTTATCTGTGAATAACATGGTTTTTTTATTATTTCTTTTATTTCACGCGGATGAAGTCGCAAGAGCAATATTACATATTTATAAATTTGGTTGATTTTTAAATAAGTGGAATCTTGTCTGTGATAGCTTTGTAAATATTTTAATCTGCTAATGCATTCGAAATTTTCGTTGACGTTTTACATTTTACATTGAAATTCAGCGTTGCGTTGCGTGGCTCATATTCCGCATCAACTGCGACGTGTAGTCAATGTTAGTGCACCTTACTCACCGTATTACTAATGAGTTGTGTAACTGTGCTAAATTCGACAAATATTGGATAAATAGATAGCATGTGGTCACTGTAACAGTAATCAAAATTATTCGATGAAGTTACGATCTTTGTTCGTTTAATAACAACACTATTGAATTTTTATATAAGTAGTTTATCCCAAAGAGCGTCGGTGGCTCAAGGGTTTGAGAACTTGACTAGTAATCAACAGGTCTTGGGTTCGAATCCCGCCATGTACCAATGTGATTTCCGATTTTTTCGAATTTCACAAGTACATAATTTACCCGACGTTCTTACGGTGAAGGAAAACATGATGCAACCTGCACATATCGGCGAAGAAATTCAAAGATATGTGTGAAGTCAACCAACCCGCACTTGGTCAGCGTGGTTGATTAAAGGCCTAGGCACCCTAACTTAGGGTAGGCTCCAAGCCCCTCATTGGGGACATATAGTGAGCTGGTGATGACGAATTTATCCCAATATAACATGTACTTATATGTCATGATTTTATGAATGTATCAGCGATAAAACTTTTGGTGTTTTATTATTATTATTTAAATAATTAAAATAAAACGTTACTCAGTGTAAATGTTGCTTTCAAATCGTGAAATGATTTATGAAAACAAACCAGTTTGTGATTGTTCATTACATACAAAAATACTAATCTTTTAAAAGTATTTATGTACAATGAAAGGCGTAATAAATATCAATTTCTACATAAAATATTTTAGTAACATTCATTCACAAGGTATTACGCCGCAAGGTATAAATTCTTGGGCCCACGCTGTTTGGTTTATGACGAATTTAGACTCTCGGATCGATCTTTCTTAATCTCATTTCCATATATCGCTCCTCACTAATACCTTATTTACCCGCATAAAACATTCTTTAGAAAGAGTTTTATACTAATTGTAGCTATAGTGTCAAGCATAATATATTAGAGATAATAATTTCTACTCTACCTTTTTATCTATGTCGGTAATTGTGTCTTTTATATAAGTAAACAAACTGATTTAGATTATTTGTAAATTCCTTATTATATTTTAAGTTTTCAATATATCGAAATCTTTAAAATTCCATTGGCG
This sequence comes from Papilio protenor, assembly GCA_029286645.1. Classification (NCBI taxonomy): domain Eukaryota; kingdom Metazoa; phylum Arthropoda; class Insecta; order Lepidoptera; family Papilionidae; genus Papilio; species Papilio protenor. Next base: position 539,259 of record JAGSMZ010000022.1, read on the forward strand.
GCTGGCGGTGCAACATTGCGGACAATATGCGGGAACGAAGCCGCACGTGATTGTACTATAAACGCTTAGTACAGTCTTGTTCAATCGTAAGCTTAGAACGATATTTAAAATCCTCCTTGTCGTTAATCTCTCACAAAGGGACACCCTCAGTGGATACTTCTCTTAATTAAAATACATTAAAAATACAATTTTACGTCTCTGAGTGCGGATATAATATTTGTTACGTATTTATATTAACAATGAATTAAGTAGGCATTCACAATGGTTCCATTCTCTGTAACACAACGACTGCATTAAGCGCTTTGCGACATGTGAATGATGAATGAACCCCTCATGCATACCATTCATTCACTTGATCCCCTCTGACGTAACTCATATTTTATCAAAACTGTAATGTCACGGCAAGTTGTACGATTTCTGACACTTTGGATATAGTCCAAATGTCGTGGCACTCGGCCAGCTCAACTTGACACACTGAACTTCTAGTCCTGGTGGTTAAACTACGCTTATCGTACGATTTCAAAAGGCTCAGAGACCAATTTATAATGGATGATGTGCCACTCAATGCAGTATTAGAATATAAATGCTAGTGGAATTTATGCGTTTCAATTGAGTTTATTTTGTATACGTAAATAGTTTATACTTAGAAAGAGGGATTTTTATTTCTATCTATATTTAGTAGTAAATTTTTATATAAGTTACTCTTATATACTTTCATAAGTATTCCCGTGAGGTTATAGTTTTAGTTCGAGATAGACGTTTCATGTAACACCAAAAGCTGTATAGCTTTAAGTTCAAAAGCTTAAAGTTTCCGACATAAATTTGACGTTCGATTGAGAATATAACGTATATCGATTTTACAAATAACATACAAAAGATGAGATAAACCTGGAATAGAAACGTAAATAAATTGGATTCTTTCTGTATACAAACAGTATTGCATTTTGATATTCGCGATATAGTTACAATATTAATCCGCGAACACACCAATATTCAGAATCCGTTTTGAATGGACGTCGACCGTCACTATGCACTTTTATATGCGAGAGAAAACTTCTATTCCCCGAACTTTAATATTCCATCTGATGTGAATAGATTCATTCTTGCGTACCGTCTTGATCAAAAAGTGGATTTTTAATCTCGGATAGTACAAACGCCGGAGACGCGCTCCACAAACTGCATTTAAAATATAAAATCAGTTCTTTATACAAAGACCGAGGGGTGAAGAGGCTGGTAGGTTGAAAAGCGAATCGACTCCCGTACAAATACACTCTGTTGTCACTCACAAAAGATGGCTGTTTTCAATGATATAGCTTTATAACTGGATTTAAGATAACTTGATCGATGCGATATCGTGCAAAGAATCATTATTAAAAGACGTTAAAACATGAATTAAAAGAAAACAAAAAAATCGTTTATAAATTAATAGCATATTAAATTTTGATTAAACAATTGCGACATTGCATATTATTTACAACTAGCTGTTCCCTTGCGGCTTCATCATGAAATTGTAACATTTTTTTCATTGTTTACATTTGTCAAATTCTCAATTGCAAATGTCAAAATTACCGTTACCATAATAACCTTACTTCCTTAATGTTGGCAGCTTGTAGTTTATGGTACCTTTCCCACATAAATATTTTTTTCCAATTTATTTACGCCCCAAGTGTAATAGCGTGAAAATGAAAGCCTAAAGCGTGTCGTATGCGTAGTGCTTTTTGTTTATGAAAGACTTATTCAAAAACATTCTGTGATTGCTGACATCCTACGCCACAAAGTAGTGTGTGTTTACGCTTTATTATATTAGTATAGGTACATAGTAAATTATAATTAAACATAATAAAAACAAAAAATCAAAACCAGCTTTACTTTGATGTACCGAAAAATTATATGATAATACATTTTCTCATAAACCGTTAAACTTAACCTCTGAAATATGAGCAAGGGATACTAAACGCAGTCATATAATGATTAGCGCCAACGTTTCCCTAGAGGTACGAGCTTTTAAAATAAAGCAATTTTTAACGCATATAAAGGTAACATGGCTTTTAAAATGAACATGTTATTATCTAAACTAATATTGTAAAGAGGAAAGATTTGTATTTTTGTATGTATTTGATTCACGCAAAAACTACTGAGCCGATTTTTAAAATTCTTTCACCATTAGAAAGGTAATTTATTTGAGATTAACATAGGCTATATTTTTTTTAATTTCAAGCAGGCGAAGTCGCGAGCAACAGCTAGTTATTAATAACTTTAAGTACAGGGTATTCAATGTATTGTTGGTATGGACGAAGTCTGGAGCAACACCTAGTTGCTGATATAATACATACATAACTGTAGATATTCAAGACTGTGAATTCCTTTGTTCTATACGTCGAATGTGTTCAACGATTTGCATTAACAACCTTCTCTGAAATAATTAAACCGCAGATTGACTTCAACGTCTAACACGTAGCTCGATCGATTTTATGCAAAACGTACGTTTTGACGAAGTATCTAAGCGTATGCAAGAATTATCAGATTAAGTCAACAAGTGTAAATACTTAATACTAGCTGTTGCTCACGACTTCGTCTGCGTGGAATTAACAAAAATAATAAAAATATAGCCTATGTTACTCAGTGATTATATAGCTTTTTAATGGTGCAATAATTTTTAAATAAGACCAGTAGTTTTTGAGTTATTTCAATACATATAAAAATCCAAAACACAAATCTTTCCTCTTTATAATGTTAGTAGATTATTAATGCGAAAGTTTGGATAGATATTCGATTGTTACTATTTATCTAAAGGGCTATAAACTACACGAATTTGGACGAAACTTGGCACAAATGTAGAACATAGTCTGGAAGACCATGTAGGCTGTTATCTTAATTCTAAAAAACAAAAGCTAGTTCAAAATAATCCGCTATAAGTCAAAGGGCGCTTCAATATGACAAACAAATAGCCATCTCTAGTGGTATAGAGTTAAACGTTGTAAATATACGTTATTTTTGTTACTTAACCTAAAACTGTTTGAGTTGACTAGTATATTATTGTGTACCACAGGATAGTGAATGATTATTATTCAAATTCTTTGTGATCAGTCGCAACTGCCGTTTTTATGCCATCATGTCGGCTACAGCGTGATGTTGTATGCTGGCGAAATTAACATCTCTCTACATTTTCATAAACTAACATTTCGTGGCTTTGCTGCTAACGTTTCTGTACTTTAACTCCCATTTGATGGTCTCTCCCTTTTGTAGCGGTTGTTTTTAATATTTGCACGATGAAAAGTGTTATGATGAAATGTGTTTTTTTCACAATATATGATAATAATTACTTTTATGTTATCACCATACATAAAACCCGCGTCGTGCTGTGGATAAACATGGAATATTACTTCGTGTAGGTAAATTAGAAATTGATGTAACAGAGAAGCTGATTGAAACGTCCGCAGGCCAGGATGGTTATATTCTTGATTGGGTTATGTAAATGACCCTTACAGCAATGTGCAAGGCGTATATGGAGGAACGGCGGTGGCTTGTGATGATGACGACGAGCGACAAAGAAGAACATAAAACGGACAGATCAATAATAATCAATTAGATAAAGTAAATTTCTATAAAAGAATGTAGGGTCACATCAATATTTCACACTAAGTGCTGCTTGCGACTTCGTCCGCGTGAAGTAAAAAATAAAGCCATGTTACACACTGATAACGTAGCTTTTTAATGGTGAAAGAATTTTTGAAATCGGCCCAGTAGTTTCTGAGTTATTTCAATACATACAAAAATCCAAATATTTCTTCTTTATAATATTAGTATAGATATAGATGAAATCTTTAGTAAGTTAGTGTTTAATTACAATAGTAAATCATTCTTCTAATGAGAATCGTATCTTGTTTGTTGGTTACAGAATCTCAACTGTATTACGAATTATCGGCCTCCGTCGATTAATCAGTTCGTTTGAATTGCATTGAACACGCTCCAATGCGGCCCTTCTACTCAGGCTAATTGCTTTGATCGTCGCACCGTTCGATGGACACGTATCCATGATACCAATACGATTCGATACGAAAACAATAGAAATAGTTTAATTTGTCAAAACTTTAACTAATAAATAATTTATTCCAACTTTAACAAATAAATGAAAACGTGTAACAAAATGCAGGATGATTCTTTAAAAAATCAGTTAGTATAGACAGTAATATGAATACGTTTATCAAGTAACAAAACACCTTTTTAGTTACATATCTAATTCTAGTCCTCAATCGCTAAATCAATATTTCAATGATATAAGCATTATAACACAATCTTAATTAAAGGCCGGGCGCTTTCCAATTCCGAATCAATCCAATAATCCTCGACGAGACTCATGAACAAGCAGTACTGATTACTGGCTGAACGATGCACCTTGGCACGGGGGAGGGGATGCGGGGAAGGGGACAAACAGACGACCGGCCATCACGCTCGCCGCTCCCCGTTTGCGGTTTAGTCGAATATTGTGGATCTAGGATTACTTGCCATTAAGTTATTTAGCTAACTAGAAAGTTTTTTTTTATTTGCATATCTAATTCTAGTCCTCAATCGCTAAATCAATATTTCAATGATATAAGCATTATAACACAATCTTAATTAAAGGCCGGGCGCTTTCCAATTCCGAATCAATCCAATAATCCTCGACGAGACTCATGAACAAGCAGTACTGATTACTGGCTGAACGATGCACCTTGGCACGGGGGAGGGGATGCGGGGAAGGGGACAAACAGACGACCGGCCATCACGCTCGCCGCTCCCCGTTTGCGGTTTAGTCGAATATTGTGGATCTAGGATTACTTGCCATTAAGTTATTTAGCTAACTAGAAAGTTTTTTTTATTTGCAGACATATGTAGTATACACAAGTGATTTTCGCCTAGATTTATTTGCCCGACTAGTGGCTTTCCCAGCTACGTTTAACAATTCGTTAGTTTTTCTAGTTCGATAAATTCATGAAATGCGTTTCTGAACTCCTTAACTTGAGTTTTACTCCGTTGAAACATAGAAAAAATAAGTGGGAACTTTAGAAACCCAGCATTAGTTGAACGAATGAATGAAAAGTGTTATGATGAAATGTGTTTTTTTCACAATATATGATAATAATTACTTTTATGTTATCACCATACATAAAACCCGCGTCGTGCTGTGGATAAACATGGAATATTACTTCGTGTAGGTAAATTAGAAATTGATGTAACAGAGAAGCTGATTGAAACGTCCGCAGGCCAGGATGGTTATATTCTTGATTGGGTTATGTAAATGACCCTTACAGCAATGTGCAAGGCGTATATGGAGGAACAGCGGTGGCTTGTGATGATGACGACGAGCGACAAAGAAGAACATAAAACGGACAGATCAATAATAATCAATTAGATAAAGTTAAGTTCTATAAAAGAATGTAGGGCCACATCAATATTTCACACTAAGTGCTGCTTGCGACTTCGTCCGCGTGAAGTAAAAAATAAAGCCATGTTACACACTGATAACGTAGCTTTTTAATGGTGAAAGAATTTTTGAAATCGGCCCAGTAGTTTCTGAGTTATTTCAATACATACAAAAATCCAAATATTTCTTCTTTATAATATTAGTATAGATATAGATGAAATCTTTAGTAAATTAGTATTTAATTACAATAGTAAATCATTCTTCTAATGAGAATCGTATCTTGTTTGTTGGTTAGAGAATTTTTAACGCCGGCGTCCAGAAACACGGTGTTTGTTAAT